>PVKZ01000138.1:0-584272 GCA_004027375.1 Macroglossus sobrinus
GAGAAGGAGAAGAAGGTAAAGTGTTAAAGAAATACAAATTAGTAGTTAATACATGGTCACGGGGATGGGGAGCACAGCATAGGAAATGCTGTTAGCATTAATATATTGGCTAGGTGAAGAGCAAGAGGAAAGAAGAAGAAATTAGGGGGATCATATTATAAACAATATAAATGTCTAACCAATGTACTATATACTTGAACTTAATTTAATAAATATGATCAGAATAAGTAGATTTATTTTTAAAATAAAAAATAAAATAAATTTTAATTTGATCCTGTATGGAAAAACTGGCCCAGTTTTTTACCCCCTTTGTGTCTCTTTTACTTAACATAGAGCACTTCACTTCTGAAATTTCCAGTCACCAAATGTGGGGGCTAGGATCCCCCACATCAAGCAGTTCTCTAAGACACCAGCTGAGTGTCCAACAATTTAACTCAATTTCAACACTATGTGCCTGGAATGTCAGATTCCACGGATAAAGGGCTCAGTCCCATGAATCCACTTACTCCCTCACTTCAGATACCAACGGTAAGGGCCCCAAGTTGCCTATAACTTTGGTTCATCTTTGCTACAATTCAGAGGTTCTCACGACCCCCTCGTCAGATTCAAGTAGTCAATTTGGGATGAGCACTTGGAGGGAAATGACAGAATCTCATCTATTTCATTAGTCACATGGACATCCCCGGAAGGGATGAAAGCCCCAGTATGTGTCCTTGTAAACTAACGAACAGTAATCAATGTTTAACAGAGTTTATATGTGTATTTTTATTTGTTCTGTTTTGTTTTGACTGCCTGCTCTGCACCAGGCATAGTGTAGGTTCTGGGGCTTCAATGAGACTCAGCATTGTCAAAACCAGAAAACGAACTGGCATGATACAACTAACTAGCGACAGATCTTGCACTAGTTTCCATGGACTTGTTTTATCGGTTGTTTATTCATTTGTTTGAGATAGGTCTTTGGGGTTATGTGGTATTTAATTACTTGTATAAATTTGTATAATCACTACCACCACAATCAAGAGACAAAACTGTTCCATCACTACATGCAAGCTCCTATCTGCCCCTTTATTGTTACGGCATCCCTCCCCTATACCTACCTTCTGGCAACTATTTATATGTTCTTTAACTCTTTAATTTTGTCATTTTGAATATGTTATGTAAATGCAATCATACAGTATGTAACATTTGGAAATTGGCTTTTCTCACTCAGCAAATGTTTTTAAGATCCCACCAAGTTATTGGGTATATAAATGGTTTGTTCCTTCGTATTGCTGAGCAGTATTCCATGGCATGGATGTAGCAAATTGTGTTTAACTCTTCACCTGTTGAAGGACTTTTGGTTTATTTTCACTTTTTGGCTATACAAATAAAAACTGCTAGGGGGAAAAAAAAGAAGAAAGAAAGAAACGAGATTGAGTCACTTTCATGCCGGTATTTTGCCTGCAGTGATCTGGAAAGGGAAGGTTGAGTAGATTCGTTGTTTTTTTATTCCTTTCCATTTTAATATTTTATTTAAGCCATTATACCAAGAATATTATAATTTCACACAAAATTGAGATTTTTAAATTCTTTTCTGCTACATTTTTAAGAATCTAATATTTTATGCTGACAGCACAACTCAATTTGGACTAGCCACATATCAAGGGCTCAATAGCCACACAAACCTAAATAGTATGGGAAGACAGTATCCTGCACTTTGCATTCTGGGAATAGATATTACTGCTCAGGTGCACACCTGATTTCACCCTTTTATACCCAAGAACCAGAATTAAATTAAATAGAAATACTGTGCTCCTTTCCTAAACTGTAAATAACAATGTTGTAAACATGCCAATGTGGGAGTATGATGTAGATTTTAATATTAAAGCTACATAACACATAGCTCAGCCTGAGACAAATAAAACCTCAATAAAGGTTTGTGATATTGCTGCTTCTCTTCTTATCCCCATCATGATCAAAATCACAGCATTTCTGATCATTTCAGTATCCATTTCCTGCTCAGGTATGGTCAATAACTTTGGAAGCTAAGAATGGAAGTGGCAAAGAGCAGAATTCGAAACAAGAATTCTGAAATCCCCAACAGAAAAAAAAGATAACATAAATTTCTAGGCCTCTGAGCTGAAATTTTAGATACTGATGCTTTCCTGTCTGGCCATTTCAGTTGAACCATTGTCTTAATTATAAGAAAACACATTTCTTCATTATACCTCCTCCACCCACCATCTCCCTGGCACTTATTGCTCTGTGTTGTGTCTCTGCTGAGCCATGACCTCGGAGTTGAGTTCCACTGCCTTCTCCTGCATGGTGAATGATGAGGGATGAGGCCTCAGGACTGGGAGGGAGATACTCAGGCATGGATCTCCTGATGCAGGTGACAAAACTGGGAGGAAAAGACAGGTATGGAGCTTAACTGGGACTGGCAGTCTGAAGGGCTAAAGGCACTGGCTAATTATTTACTCCTGAGTGGCCTTGAGAGATCAATGCACAGAGCTCATAATTACCAAAATTGGCCCATGTTCATTCAATCTCTGAGAATCTCCTAACAAAACGTAAGAGAAAAAAAGAGAAAAGTGAATGTGCTTAGAAGGGTCTGGATCTTTCTCTCAGTGGAAAACTCAGCTATACACTTCGTTTCTGATGTCCAGTTTCAAGGATCTTAACATAAAATGCAGACCTTTTTTCTTTTCAATTTATGCCTTTTGTCTTAGACATCTGCAAATACATTTATTATCATGCAAATTAGGGACAATTAGGTAGAACCTGTTTCTGTTTCACTTGACCCTGAGGACAGCAAAGCTTAGACATAAACACACAGCAAATTTATTTATTATCATGTAAATTAGGAAAAATTAGGTCTTCTTTAACAGGAATCTGAAACTCTTTCCATTTTCTCATTTATGAAATATTTCTCTCTCTAAAGGGACCTTTCTGTTTTTCTTTTTTTAAGAGTATTCTGTAGTTTGTTTGTTTGTTCTGCTTTTTCCCTCTCATTGACATATTCTGGGTATACTAGAAAACTATGAACTTTTATACACTTATTTATAACTCCCTAATTTTTTAAATAAACCAGAACTTCTAACAAGTACACTCAAGGTTACAGCTTGGGCTGCTGTCCTCTCAAAGTTCTATTGGGAAAAGGCCTGTTTCCAAGTCCACTTATTTTGGAAAGATGGAGTCTTGTGGCTGTTGACTAGAGACTTTCCTCATTTCTCTGTCATACTGTGGGGCGCTCACACATTGCTATTGGTTACCATTCGAACAAACAGATAGGTGATAGAGAAACAAAAGCCAAGAATATGAAAGCCAGAGACTTTTTGCACCCTAATCGCAGAATTGACATCTCATCAGTTTTGCCATGTGTGATTGGAAACAAGTCAGTAGGCCCAGGACACACTCAAGAGGGTAGGTCCAGATACAGGGGATGGAGATGACTGGGTGCATTAAAGAATTTGCCCACGACACAGGCCTCCCCCTCTATCAAGACATTGCCTCTAAGCACCACAGGACTGGAAAGATGTCTCTCTGCTGCCCAACATAGTCCATGACCCATGACACCACGATGATCTCAGCAAAACTTCAGATAAATCAGCATATGAGTAGAAATGGCCTCTGATTTGGTGTTTCTGCAGACCTAGCATGTTCCTTCAGGATGTGCAATCAGAAAAAAACAGCATGGTTTCTCTTCCATCACTGGAGTCCTTCCTTTGATATCACACCCATCTGCAACCATTCTGTGCCCAAATTCAACAAATGTCCCCATGGCTTGTGATTTCTGCTCATGAAGAAGACCTCATCCTATTCCAGGATGTATTATCTTTACTTACTTTGTGTTCACCAATCTTGAAGTTTAAATAATTGTGCTTGAGGCCCTTTTCACTTTCTCGGTTTTTCAGTTGATAAACCGAGTTCATATGGGAATGACAGTACTTTTGCAACCTGCTACATTCTAGCCACACTGTCATCCTGGCTCAGAGAATTCTGGATGAGGAATTCAGCAACTGGTTTGTCATTAACTGATCTGAAAGAAGTATGACAAAACCAAGATGGTGAAGTAGCAGATGCCAGCCTCTGTTTTCCCTCAAAGTTCAATGATTAGATGGCCATTTGTGAATAAAAACAGTCCTGAGAGAGCTCATCAGTCCACATTGATTCAGCAATGTAGTGGAACAAAACGCCTGAGAATCACCATACAAAGGAAAGGAAGAACAGCTTCACACATTGTCCCATCACCCAGGCCAACACTACTTAGAACCAGGAGGGAACTCCCCAGCTAGAGAAATATCTTACTTTCGTGGGAAAAGGGAGAGTAGTGTGTGCAAGCAGCTTCCCCAACCTTTTGGTGGGACACAAGAAGAACCTGTTTCTGCTTCACTCTACCTGGAGGACAGCAAAGCCTAGACATAAACACATAGCTAAAACACAGAGAAGAGGTGCAGGGACCACCAGTATCAGCCACAATAGGACATAAGAATGCTTTCAATATAGACACAGAGACCAGTGGCACAGAATCAAAAGCCTAGAAATAAAACGCTGCATATATGGTCAATATTTAACAATGGAGATCATGTTGGTTTGCAATCTGTGCAGCTTCCATGGTGAACTTTGAAACTAGTCCCCATGCACAGAGGCCCAAAGAGAGACCAAAGAGAGAAATAGATCACTCCGGATTGGAAGGTGGCAGTTTTCATAAGTTAAAGAATTTGCATACAAGGCTGTCTTCAGTGGCTACAACACAGGAAGATCGACACACTGTCCACCAAATCTTATAAATTTATGTATAAAAGAGGACTTTACTGGGTTCACTCATGTATGACATCCAGATGGTCTCAACACATTACAAACTCAAGGCTATATATTTGAGCCTGCTTCTAGCTGAGTGTAGGCAAATAGAATGAACATTCCAAGGAGAGAGATGGGGCAAGCAGACTCTGGTTTCCCAGGTCTAGCTCTTGGGTTTAGTAGAAGTCACACCATCTTGATGACCTCCTCCAATAGACCCAGTCATCAGTATTTATAAAACTCCCGAGATTTCAATAAAATCCATAGAAATTACCTGCACCCTCAAAAATTACCTGAATAAATAGATTTGATGGATGCAAAATTTATATGAGATATATGCAGAAATTGTGGGAAAGGATGTAGAGCTTAAGTAAATAACAAGAGAGTCATGCATTTCACCTGCATACCAGAGTGTTTGAGGAGAACCTCTCATGCATTCATTATAATGTACAAAGGATCCTAGGATGGTCTCCCAGTTCACTGAAAGATAAATCAAAAGAAGTGACATTCCTATGTGAAGCATGGAGGAATGAAAACCATGAGACTAAAAATGAATGTGACAGCATTCAGTTTACATGTTTGGTTTTGCTGGGTTTTCCAAACACACTCCAAAAAGAGTTACGCTAATATTAAGACCAAACTGTTTTGTGGTGGAGCCTCCCTAGGGCGGTCTTAATGTCCCTATTCCTCAGGCTATAAATGAAGGGGTTAAGCATGGGGGTGACTACAGTGTACATGACTGAGGCCACCACATCATTCCTGGGGGAAGGCAAAGATGCTGATCCGAGGTAAACTCCGATGCCTGTTCCATAGAATAAGCAAACGACTGACAGGTGAGAGCCGCAGGTGGAGAATGCTCTGTACTTCCCACCTTTTGATGGAACTCTCAGAATGGAGGAAACAATTTTATAGTAAGAGATAAAGATTCCTGAGATAGGAAGAAAACCAGAGATGGCGCCAACAAAATACATGACTATGTTATTCGTGAAGGTGTCTAAGCAGGCAAGACGAAGGAGTTGAGAAGGGTCACAGAAGAAATTTGAAATTTTTACATCCTTGAAACAGGTAAGTTGTAACACTATTGAATTGTGCAGCTGGGAGTCCAAAAGGCTGATGAAAAATGACACCAAAACTAAGAAGCAGCAGAGGCATGGGTTCATGATGACTGAGTAGTGCAAAGGTTGGCAGATGGCCACAAACCGGTCATAGGCCATCGCAGTCAGAAGCATACCATCCATACATCCAAAAAGGATCAAAAAAGACATCTGAGTCAGGCAGCCCCCATAGGAGATGACTCTGCTGTGAGTTTGGATGTCCACAATCATCTTTGGGACTGTGGTAGAGATAAAACAGATGTCAGCCATGGAAAGGTTGGAAAGAAAGAAGTACATTGGGGTGTGGAGGTGAGAGTCCAAGCTGATGGTCAAGATGATGAGCAGATTCCCCAATATGGCAACCAGGTACATGGACAGAAAGAGCCCAAAGAGCAGAGGCTGAAGTTCCAAATCATCTGAGAGTCCCATGAGGAAGAATTCTGAGACATGTGTTAGATTTCTTGGTTCTATGTAGCTTGGACACCTTTTGAAAAGAAAAAGAGAGTTGGAAAAAAGAAATCAGTAAATAGGCGCACAGAACTGTTTCAATATTTTGAATTCAAGCAATTGATTTGTGAGGTCATACACCTCAGTACCTTGAGCAGTATTTCTCAGTATGACAAATTTTTTCTTCTTAGAATTGTTCTCTTATTTATTTCTGTGTTACTTACCTCTTTTCATACACACTTATTTTAGAGAAACTTGACTGAAGAGTATCAGGGGAACAAGAAAATTAGAGATAACAAATCCATGATCACAGGAAAATATAAAATAAGAATTACCTTTCACTCTATAAGAAAAAAATTCTAATTTAAAGAAATTAAGAAGTAGCTAAATATACCTTATTTTATTCAAATGCAATGCTAAATAGTCCCTTTATTTAAAATATCTTAAATATCATGTACAAAGCAGGACTGTGTAATCTAGATTCTAAATTCAGTTTAATTTCATAATCAAAAAATATTATTATGTGATAGTTATCTTTATGAGTTTTACCACTCTTTGGTTTTCTCTTCCTCCTTCATAGAAATAAGTGCTCAAATATGAGGGTTGTTCTTTAAATTCATTTACTGTATAATTCTTATTTTTGTCCTTAATGTACTTCAGATTTTGTTATATGTGGTTTAGTTAAGTGCACATAATAATACAGCATCAACGACTATAAAGATGGCATTAGTGTGCAGAGAATCTGTCCATGATAAACAATAATGAAATTTTTTAAAAACTTAAAATTTTTTATGTCATTTAGGGTTCTTTTTATCAATTCCATACAATATTAGTAAAATGATGTGTGGAACTGTTCTTTGCTTTTTTTGAACTCTGTTCTGTAGAGATGTGATCATACTACTTCATTGTTTTTCTTTTCCCAAGCTTTATTGAAGTGTGATTGATAAACTAAAATTATATATGTGTGTGTGTGTATATATCTATATCTATATATCTACAGATAGATATAGATATAGATATAGATATAGATATAGATATAGATATAGATATAGATATAGATATAGATATAGATATAAATATAGATATAGATATAGATATAGATATAGATATAGATATAGATAGATATAGATAGTAAAACATAAAGGTCTTTTATTGTACAATGTGATGATTTAATACATATACTCTCTGTGAAAAGATTACTACAGTCAAGTTAATAATACATTCATCACTTTATATAGTTACTCTGCATGTGTGTACAAGTACATGTGTTTATGTGTGTGTGGTAACTCCTAAGATCTACTCACTTAACAGATTTCAAGTATACAATACAGTGTTATTAACTATAGTCCCCATGCTGAACCTTAGATCTCCAGAACTTACTCATCTTATAACTGAAAGTTAGTACTCTAACCAACAGCTTCCCATTTCCTTCACCCCAGCCCCTTAAAACCATAGTTATACTCTCTGATTCTATAAGTTAGATTTTCTTGGATTCCATATATAAGTGAGATCATACTAGTCTTTCTGTGACTGACTTATTTCTGTAAACATATCTTCCAGATTTATCCATATGATCTCAAATGGCAGAGTTTCCTTCTTTTTATGGCTGAATAATATTTTATTGTGTGTATATATAGATAGGTAATAAATAGATAAATAGATAATAGGTGATATCTAATAGGTTGATTGATTTATAGATGATAGGTGATAGATCAATCAATCAATGGATAATAGATAGATAGATAGAGATAACATTTGCTTTATCTAGTATTCTGTCAACAGATACTGTAGTTGTTTTCATATCTTTCCTATTGTGAATAATACTGCAATGAACATGTAAGAGCAGATATCTCTTTGAGATATAGATTTCATTTTCTTCATACACACACACACACACACACACACACACACACACACACACACATAGAGCAATGGGATTGCTGGACATATAGTAGTTGTATTTTTTATTTTATATTTTTAATTAAATTGATATGGGTGACATTGGTTATTAAAATTATATGTTTCAAGCATACAGTTCAATAATACATCATCTGTGTATTGCATTTTGTGTTCACCACGTAAAGTAAAATCTTCCATCACCATATGTTTGACACCCTTTACCCTTCCCTACCTTCCCTTTCCCTCCTTTCCCTCTGGTAACCACTATCCTGGTGTCTGTGTCTATGAGTTTTGGGGGGGTTTTTTGTCTTTTTTATCTGTTGCTTTAGTTTTATATCCTACATATGAGTAAAATCATAAAGTTATCAATTTTTTCTGTCAAACTTATTTTGCTTAGCATGATAATATCAAGATCCATCCATGTTCTTTTTTCTCAGGATTGCTTTGGCTATCCAAGATCTTTCATGATTTCAAACAAATCTGAAGATTTTTTGTTCTATCTCTTAAAAAATACCATTGGTATTATCATGCTAAGCAAAATGAGTCAGACAGAAAAAAAGAACCATACAATTTCACTTATATGTGTAATATAAAACTGAAAGCAACAAGCGAACAAGACAGAGATCATGGACACTGAAAACAATTTAGTAGTTACCAGAGGAAAGGGAACGAGGAGAGGTAGATAAGAATAAAGAGGGTCAAATGTATGATAATGAAAGGAAATTTAACTTTGGGTGGTGAACACATGATACTATGTATATATATATATATATATATATATATATAGAGAGAGAGAGAGAGAGAGAGAGAGAGAGAGAGAGATATGATGTATTATTGAATTATACACTTGAAACCTATATAATTTTATTAACCAATGGCACCCTGATAAATATAATTAAAATATAGAATAAGCATACAAAAAATGTCATTGATATTTTGATGGGGATTGCATTAAATTTGTATATTGCTTTGGGTAATATGGCAAAGTTAAATAATTTTAACTATGTTCATTCTTCTAATTAATGAACATGGAATAGCTTCCATTTCTTTGTGTTTTCTTTAATTTTTTGTTTATTTTATTAAATTAATTTGGGTGATAGTGATTAATAATATTATATAGGTTTCTAGTATACTATTCTTTAGACATCATCTGTATATTAAATTCTGTGTTCACCACCTAAAGTCAAATCTTCCATCGCCATGTATTTGACCCCCTTTACCCTTATCTACCTCCCTCCACCCCTTTTTTCTTCTGATAACCACTAAACTGCTGTCTGTGTCCATGAGTTTTTGTTTGTTTGTTTTGTTCATTTGTTGCTTTCGATTTCACATCCCACATATGAGTGAAATCGTATGGTTCTCAACTTTTTCTATCTGACATTTCACTTAGCATGATACTGTCAACATCTATTCATGTTGTTGCAAATGGCAGTATTTCATCTTTTCTTATGGATGAGTAATATTCCACTGTATATATGTACCACATCTTCAATTTATTTTAATAATGTCGTGTAGTTTTAGTGTATAGGTCCTTAGCATCTTTTCTTAAGTTCATTCCTAGGTATTGTATTCTTTATGTTGCAGTTGCAAAAAGAATTGATTTTTTAAATCATTCTTTTCCCTGAAATTTCATCATTAGTGTATAGTAATGCAGTGATTTTTGTACATTGATTTTGTATCCTGCAACTTTACTGTATTTGTTATTGTTTCTAATAGTTGTTTGGTGGAGTCTTTAGGGTTTTCTATATAAAAAATCATGTTGTCTGCAAAAAAGTGACAACTCGACCACTTCATTTCCCATGTGTATGCCTTTTATTTTATTTTATTTTATTTTATTTATTTTATTTTATTTTTTGCCTGATTGCTCTGGCTAGGACTTCTTATACTACCTTGAATAACAGTGGTGAATGTGGCCATCCTTTTTTTGTTCCTGATCTTACAGGAAAAGCTTTGAGTTTTTCACAATTAAGTATAATATTAGCTCAGGGGTTGTCATACATGGTCTTTATTATGTTGAGGTAACTTCCCTTAATGCGCATTTTACTAAGAATTTATGACAGATACCACAGAAATGCAAAGGATCATACAAGAATACAATGAAAGACTCTCTCTAGCACCAAATTTAGTAAGAAGAAATGGATAAGTTCTTAGAAATCTATAACCTTCCTAGACTGAATCATGAAGAATTAGAAAGTCTTAATAGACCAATCAACAGTGAGAAAATTGAAACAGTCATCAAAATCCTTCCAATAAATAAAAGTCCAGGACCAGAGGCTTCATGGGTAAAATCTAATTCATTCTATAAGGCCAATATTAATTCTATAAGGCTAATACTAAAATCTGGTAAGGATAACACACAAAAAGAAAACTATCAACTAATTTCTTTGATTGATACAGATGCAAAAATCCTAAACAAAATACTGCAAATTGAATACAACAATACATTAAAAACATTATACAACACAATCAAGTAGGCTTTATTCCAGGGGTTCAGGGTGGTTCAAATTAATCAATGTAATAGACCACATAAACAAAATAAAAGATAAAATCATATGATCATAGTAATAGATGTAGAAATAGCATTTGACAAGATACAGCATAAATTTATGGTAGTTCTCTTCTACTTGGTAATTTTTTAGTTTTTTAAGGAATCTCCATACTGTTTCTTGTAATGGCTATGTCAACATTCATTCCCACCAACAGTGCACACGGGTTCCCTTTTCTCCACATCCTTGCCAATCCTTGTCTTTTCTTTTTCATAAGTCATTCAGTCAGGGATAAAATGATATACTAATGTGATTCACATTTCCCTAATGGTTAGTTATGTTGAGCACCATTTCATTTGTCTGCTGGTTTTGTTTTTCTGGTCATCAACCCTTCTATTTACAGTTGAGGAGTTTAGCACCAAGGGAGGCCCCCCAGTCAGGTTTTTAAAAATTAAGTTTATTGGGATAACATTGTTTAATACAATTATATAATTCTCAGGGGTCCATTATAGTTTGACATCTGTATATTCTATTGTGTGTTTACCAACCAAAGTCCAATTTCCTTCAGCTACCATATATTTGATCCCCTTTACTCCCTTCACCTTCCCCATAGCCCCACATATTTGACCAGCTTTACCCCATCTACCTCCCCCCATCTCCACCACCTCCTACACTCTGGTAACCACTATCATATAGTCCATGTCCATCAATCTCTGTTTGTTTGTCCTATTCCTTCGTTGCTTTCAGGTTTATATCCCACATATAACTGATATGTGATTTTCAACTTTTTCTACCTGGTTTATTTTGCTTAACATGATTATCTCAAGTTCATTCATGTCACAAATGGCTGTATTTCATCTCTTCTTATGGCTTAGTACTATTCCATTAGCTTCTTTAGCCAATCATCTATCATAAGACACTTTAGTTGCTTCTATATTCTGGCCACTGTGAATAATACTGCTATAAATTAGGTGTACAAATATCTTTATGGATATGATTTTTTAAGTCTTTGAGGTAAATATTCCAGTAGGGGGATTGCCCCACTGCCAGTTTTAAGACCCAGACTCCTTTCCTAGCTAATAGATTTTCATGTCAATTCTTTAATATACATGGATTGTAATTCTCTTACTTCAGTTACATGAAGGTAATTCAGATTCATTATTTTGGCAGTTCACATTATTATTTGAGGAAAAATGCAAATAAAACATTGTAAATGCACCTGGACAGTTTCCTCATCTTTAAAATTAAGATAATAATTGAACCTACTATATAGGATTATTGTAAGAAAACTTTTTAAAAAATAATTTAAATTGTGTAAATCAGTGACTCACATTTCCAGTCGATTGACATATTTGCCTACAGTTATTTTGACCTCAACCAAAAGCCAATTTATTCAGCATCTCTACATATAGTGTTCTTGGTCATCCCTTAGAATATTGCCCAATGCTTAGGTAAATCTTCATTAATATTATCTATTATTATTATCATCCATATTCACCACCTATATTAAAAATATAAACATTTGATAATATTGGCTTAAAATCTCATATTATATAGAGATTTGAACATTATCCATAAAATTTGACTTTCATTGGTATCTTAATTTCATCTCAGTTCTTTACAGAACCATCCCCTAAAAGTAAATAGTCTCATAAATTTGGTGGGCATGTTTTCTTGTCAATGTTTCCACAATATATTGATTTTTGTATTTATAAACAGTTTTCTTAAAAGCTTACCTAAACTATGTACTGCACATGTTGCCTCTGAAATATATTTGTTTACCATGAAATTGTGTTTGAGTCTCTTTTTGAAGTACATAACATCAATTTCAAACATTTTACTGATGCATATCATTATATGAGGAAAGACTCTATGTTATTCAGTTTATAAATGATATAAATTTATATTTATAAAGTATATATCTAACAAATGCAAAAATACATTTAATACATTTATAATTTAACATATTTTATTTCTATATTACATGTTTATCTTACACTACATATTTTATATTTATATTATTATTTACACCACTTTCTCTTTTACAACCATCTAATGAAAATTTTCACACCTCCCTCTAAGTGAGAATTTGTATTGATATGAATAGTGATTAATTGTTCAACTTCTAACAATCAGTACATATTCAATTTTACTAATATGTAATTCGCGGTATTTATTGTCTCAATACAATAATAATTTTATATCAACTATATCCTCTTATTATAAAGTTATACATTTGGAAATATCCTTGAAGTCTGTCTTGTGCTAATCATTCCATGATGAATCAACATGAAATTTTCATCTTCTGTAGAAAATATTTTCAATCTTGGATTTCAAAACTAGACTGTAAAATGCATGGCTATTTATAGAAAACCCTGTAACCTACAATGTCAGTGACATTATAGCCCCTGTAAACCACTGGCTCATTTTTATACATCACAGGTGAATTCACTGAACCAAAAGAGTATGAATCAATTCTTCTACTTCCATTTCTCACCTGGGACCAAAATAAATTCTCAAAGAACCACTTATTAGGTAAAGTGGAGGTGATGGAGACATGATGCAGAAATAAGGACATTGATGTTTGAGTCCTGACTCTTTCACCCTATATATGTGGAATGTATGTAAATCTCTGATTCTCTCTGTGCTTGTGTTCCCTCTTGGAAATGGTAAGTCTAACAGCTGTCTCTTGAATGTGTGTGGCATTTAAGGGAAGTTTGGACCTTAAGAAATAATAGATCATTTTTTAAATTAAAAAATTCTATCACTATTAGAATAGTGTATTTAGTAATAAAATACAATCCCAAAAATTTGATGACATTGTATAGATTATATGGCAGAAAGGTTGAAGCCTTTCCTATCTGAAGGCATGACACAAATTTCTACAATGCATCTAAGCTTATGAAATGAGATTTACTGCCCCTTTCTTTTCTGCCTCATATTTTCATATTTACAAAAACCCTATGCAATGTATTTTCAATAATTGAATACTATAGATGCTGTTAAATGGGAAATAATAGGTCCCTTAAAAAGTCCATGGCATAGACAGAAATAAGCACTATTTTATCTTGTCTCTAATCCTATGGAGCATCCCTGAAAAGAATAATATAAATGGTCAAATGTTTAAAGGCCATATTGCCCACTTTGTTTCTATAAACAATGGAGGGGTCTACTCAATATTTAACTAAGATTTTTTTTGTTTTTGATGCTTCCTCTGTGCCAAAAAGTTAAAGACTTAGGGGGAGGGTAAACCAGAAATAAATGAGATTCCGTCATTTCCTTCCATATGCCAAGGATGTACTTGCATAAACAAAATTAAAATGTCTGTCAGGGATGTAGGAAGATCATTACTTCAGGTCACCAGATATCTAAGTCAAATGACATGAGAATTAACCTTATCGTTATTAATAATAAAATATCTAAAATTTACTTTGCCTTTATTTTATGCATCCATCATTCATTTATTGCATAGAGGGCACCCATTATTTGTTTAATCCTTATTCAGTGAAGCTGTATCAACTAGGAATCAATTCAGGTGACAATCCCAAATTTCAGAGCTACCAAGAGCTTACCCAGCAACACACTTAAAATAAGTATAGCAGAGAGGATTCAAAACTAGTTAGTCTCTGAGTCTAAACTTTATTGTATCAAAACTTTCTGAAAGATTTAAGTAGAGGTACAGAGGTTTTAAATTGTTTTCAGTATTCTTAGTAAGAATGGACCCCAAGACTGACTGTTTCTTTTTGAAATTGAGTAGATTATAAGAATGTAGGAAGAAGTGGACAGTTGAAGTGAAATCCAGGAGCAAGAGCAAGAGAGATCTGTGCTAAATTATTCTGTGCCAATTCTTTCTATGATATTTGTCTGTGATCTCAGCCACACTGCCTATAGTTGATGCAGCAGATGCTACCCACTGGCCAGATGCCCAGTGCAGACACTGGGACCAGACTGGAACCAAATTGCCTAGATTCAAACCTGGCTCAATTATTCCTAACTCAAGACCTGGTACAAGTTACAAAAAATGCTATGCTCCTTTCTTTTTTTGTGTAAAATAATATTAATGTATGTACTTATAATTTGGGAGAGATTCTGTAGATAAAATCAAACAAAAATACATAAAATGCACACCCCAGAGCCTGACACTTAGGAAGTCCTCAATAAAAGTACATGATGTTATGGTTAATGTCATCCTTGTCATCACTATCTTCATAATCATTTTGGAATGCTTAGGGGAAAGTTTAGAGAGACCCATTTTCTGCTTTGGTGGGAGAGATGCCAACCAGAGCCAGAACCAATAAGGGTGGAAGCAAAACTGAGAATGAGAGTGCTCACAATAGAACCAGAACGAAGAACACAAACTCCATAGGGCTCTGATCTGAAATTTTGTATAGTGGTACCCTTTATTTCTCTATCCCAACTGTCATGTCTGTCTTGTTGAGAAGAAATAATGCTCTCAACAGTCCCTCCTCCAATCACCATCTCTCACAGCACTTACTGGGCTGGGCTGCATCTCTGCTGGAGCATGACTGAGGAGTACTGATCTGCTGTTCCTCTCCTGCCTTGTGTGGATGAAGGCTCAGGGTTCCTCCTGAAGACTGGCAGGAAGAGAAACTCAGGCTGGGGCCTTCTGATGCAGATGCCCACGAAAGGAGGAGACTCATATACAAAGCCACTATAGTAGACCTAGCAAACTAAAGGGCTGGAAGCACCAGCCAATTACAACAGTATGACCTTGAGGGCTCAATGCACAAATCTTACAATTAGCCAATTGTTGCACATTGTTCTAATCTCTGGGGACTTGCTAATATTAATGAAAGAGAACAAGGAAAAAAGTAAATGTCCTTGGAGAATCTTGGTCCTTTCTCTCCTGAGAAACAAGTTCACCTCTTCTTACTTCTTATTTCCATGACATGAGAATTAACCTTATTGTTATTAATAATAAAATATCTAAAATTTACTTTGCCTTTATTTTATGCATCCATCATTCATTTATTGCATAGAGGGCATCCATTATTTGTTTAATCCTTATTCAGTGAAGCTGTATCAACTAGGAATCAATTCAGGTGACAATCCCAAATTTCAGAGCTACCAAGAGCTTACCCAGCAACACACTTAAAATAAGTATAGCAGAGAGGATTCAAAACTAGTTAGTCTCTGAGTCTTGTGCACTAAACTTTATTGTATCAAAACTTTCTGAAAGTTTTAAGTAGAGGTAAGTAGAGAACTTCAGACTTTTTCAATTTAATCACTCAATGTGTGATTTTGACATCTATAATTCCAGTGTATTAATCATGAAATCTATGCAAAATTTGGTCTTCTTTTTTATTTTATTAAATTTACTGGGGTGACACTGTTTAATAAAATTACATAGGTTTCAAGTTTACAATTCAATAACACATCATATGTATATTGCATTTTCTGTTCACTACCCAAAGTTAAATTTCCTTTTGTCACAAAATATTTGACCCCTTTATCCTTATCCATCTCCTTTTTCCTCTATGTCCATGAGTTTTTGTGTTTGTCTTGTTCATTTGTTGTTTTCCATTTTATATCCCACATGAGTGAAATCATATGAATCTCAACTTTTTTTACTTATTTTGCTTAGCACGATAATCTCAAGATCCATCCACGTTGTTGTATATGACACTGTTTCATCTTTTCTACAGCTGAATAATGTAAGAGATGCCTATGGTCCTGGCAGGATGTCTGCTGCTTGGAGCAACAAGAACAATGGAAGCAAATGTAGACTTGCACACAAGGACACATTGCAGAAAGGGCGCATACGCCTGACGGATTCTGAGACTTCTTGCTCTAGGGACTAGAAGAAGATACTTAAGAGGAAGTAGTTGAGAACATATAGGTGGCTTTAAGGCTGAATCTGCAAGTTGCCTGTAGCTTGTATCTACTGACCTGAGATTAACTATTATTAAATTACAAAGCTAGCATTGTTGAGAAACTCAATAAAAGGTCATGGAGATAGGGGTTGGGTGGCTAGCATTGTCCATCCTCCTCTCCTTTGTCCATGTAAGTTACACATTTCCAGACTCCAACTCTTCTTCCAAACCATCTCTGCAACAGAGTAATATTCCATTGTATATATGTATCTCATCTTTATCTAATCATCTATCAAAGGACACTTCAGTTATTTCCATGTCTTGGCTACCATGAATAATGCTGCAATAAACATCAAGTTGCATATATCTTTATAGATAAATGCTTTCAAATTTTGGGGTTAGATACCCAGAAAAGAGGTGGCTGGGCCATATGGTAATTCTATTTTTAGTTTTTTGAGAAACTACCATACCATTTCCACAGTAACTATACCAATTTACATTCCCACCAGCAGTATATGAAGGTTCTTTTTTCCCACAACCTCTCCAACACTTGTTATTACTTGTCCTGTGATATCATTTCCACTTGACCAATTAATACTTGTCTCTAAGGATAACTTTTTATTTTCATTTCCTTTGACCTTATTTTGGTTGGCATTTTATATCTTGGAGATTTACAAATGTTTTTCTTTTCTTTTCTTTTCTTTTTGGCTAATTTAAATGAAATTTCAGTTCTAAATTTTTTTCTCTAATTACATTATTATATTAAAATACTATTAATTTTTACATATTTATTTGACAACTAATGCTTAACTACTTTAGGGGGCCTCTCAGAAGGTTTTAATCCAGTTGTCAATCAGGGCTGATGTCTTCTCAGAATTCACATGTTTGCAGGCAATTGGCTAGAGAATTCCCTCAGTTCCTTGATACCTGGGCCTCTTGATGGGGCAGCTTACCACATGGCAGTTAGTTTATATCTATGTGGAGAGATAGAGAGGGGCAGCAATAAGAAAGCTTTTTCCCCACTCAATTCCCAAAAGTGACTTCCCATTATTTCTTCCACATTTTTGTTGTTAGAAGCAAGTCCCTATATCTAACACATACTCAGTGGGAAGGAAACACACAAGAACATGAAAATCAGAGTTTAGTGATCATTGCGAGCATCTCAGATACTGCCTAATGCAGATGCCTCATCCTCTATAAGGGTTTTATGCTTAGGCTCTTCAAGACTCAGATCTAGAGAGTTTGGAGAAACATGGTAGAGTGAGAGACATCCCCAGATCTCTCCTCTTGAAACAATAAGCTGAACATCTAAAACTCAACAAAAAACACCCAAACTGCACACCGCTCATCTGAGTGTGGGGTCTGTGCATAAGAGCTACCACATGTCAGAACCCCTGGGTGTTGGGAAGTGGACTGAAAGAAATAAAGAAGCTGTCTCTTGTAGCCGGAACTCCCTGCAGGACAAGGGGGAAGGAAGGAGGTGTGTCAAGTTCCCAGAACAGCCTTGCCTGGGAGTGCTGAGAATTTCATGCCTAGCAGCCGGGCCCAGTCATCAGGGCAGCAGAAAAGCAGAACAATAGAGAAACAACTGTTGATTTTTACCAGCCCCAATTGCAAAACTGAGGCTGAGCTGCAACCCCCAGCCCTCATCATAGAGGGACCTTCTCCCCACATCTTGGCCCAGGGAAATCTGAGCAAACATTATCAAACCTATTGCTAACACTGACAGGGAATGAGACTGAGAGTAGTGAGTGTGATTAAACATCTAGAAGGAAAAAAAGGCATTATGAAGGCTTTATATAAAGAAGGGAGGCTTAGATGCAAACTACTGGAAAACAAAAGAAAAGCACCTTCTTTGTAATAGGCTAAAGAGAGACCTTTATCTAATAAATCTTCTTTCTGGAAAAAAAAAGCAGAACACACATCCATGAATGACCAGGTGGAGAAATAGTCCATTAAACATCATGAACAACCAAGGTGATAAGGCATCTCAGAAAGAAAGAGAAAAATCTCCATAAAATGAGCTTACAGGCATAGAAATACGCAACTTAAATGACAGAAAATTCAGGATGGTACTTCCGAAAAAATTAGTGAATTCTAAAACAAATCATATCAACAATTTCAGGAATTGAAAAAATAACTAGATGAGTAGAGCAAGGAGATTGAAACCCTCAAGAAGAACAGAATAGATAATAATAATAATAAACACTGCAAGAGTTAAAAAATGAAATAGCAAGCTTGGGAAATAGAGTCAACCAAATGGAGGAAAGGATCAGTGAAATTGAAGGCAGAAATCTAGAAGGAAAAAGAAAGAAACCGAAGAATGAAAAATAATGAAAAAGAAATATAAGAACTAGCTGATATCATCAGGAGAGAAAACATAAGAATAATGGGCATTATTGAAGGTGAAGAAAAAGAGCAGGGACTAAAAAGCATTTTCAGACAAATAGTGGATGAGAATTTCACAAATCTAAGGAATGAGCTGGAACTTCGAATTCAAGAAGCCAACAGAATACCTAATTATCTCAGCCCAAAAAGGCCTTTACCAAGACATATTGTATTCAAGTTATCAAAAATTAATGACAAAGATAGAATTCTCAGGGCATCCAGAGAAAAGAAAATGGTAACTTATAAAGGAAAACCCATTAGACTATCCTCGGACTTCTCATCACAGACCATACAAGCCAGAAAGGAATGAAATCAAATATTTAAACTATTAAGTGAAAGGAACTACCAGCCTAGAATAATGTATCCAGCTAAGCTCTCTTTTAGATAGGAAGGGGAAATTAAGACCTTTCCAGATATACACAAACTTAAGGAATTCTTCACTATGAGGCTTGCAATACAGAAAATACTGAAAGAGGTCAGCTCACCCAGAACAAAATGACAAAAAAATGATAATAATAATTAGGAATAAGGTAACTATCAGGCAAATAGAAGCAGGGCATTATAAGCTTAAATAATAAAAGAATTGCTATAGCAAGATAGTAATGAAAGTTCAGCATACATAGGGACAAACTGAGATAACAATGACTATAAAAGAGAGGATTTAAAGATTCAAATTTGCAAACGGAAACAGAGACAAGGCACACACAGAAGAAAATGCACGACTATATATATATATGTGTATATATATATATATGTATATATATATACATATATATATATACACATATATATATACATAAAACAAGAAGGATCAGAGGCAAAACCCACAAAAGCCAGCCAAAATAAAGAAAACAGAAACACAAGGACAAGGAAGCAATGGAAACACTGAGCTATCAGAAAGCAAAAGATAAAATGGCTATAAGAAGACCTCATATGTAAATGGACTGAACTCAAGATAAAAAGGCACAGAGTTGCAGACTGCATCAAAAACAAAACCCAACCATATGCTGCCTCCCGGAGACACATCTCAGCTCCAAAGACAAATAGAGACTAAAAGTGAAAGGGTGGGAAACAATATTTCAAGCAAATGGTATTCACAGAAAAGCGGGAGTAGTGGAAATACTGAAGAACACTTCATAATGATAAAAAGAATCATGTGTTAAGAAGACATAACTTATTAATGTCTATGCTCCCAATCAGGGAACCCTAAAATATGTAAAGCAATTACTAAAAGAACTAAAGGGAGAAACAGACAAAAACACTATCATACTACGAGACCTAAATACCTCATTGTTGGATATAGACAGATCATTCAAACAGAAAATCAATAAGGAAATATCTTAAATTACACATTAGACCAATTGACATAATTAACATATACAGAGCCTTCCATCCCCAAACAGCTGCTTATGCATTCCTCTTTATCACAAGTAGAACATTCTCAAGAATCGACCACATACTGGGACACAGAAATAGCCTCAACAAATATAAGAGAGTTGAAATCATACCAACCATATTCTCTCATCATAATGCTTTGAAACTAGAGATCAACTGTAGAAAGAAATCAGAAAGAACCACGAATACATGGAGATTAAACAACATGCTACTGAAGAATAACTGGAAAAAAATAAAAAGAAAGATCAAGAGACACATAGAAATGAGTGATAATGATAGTACAACATATCAAAACTTTTGGTATATGGCAAAAGCAGTCATAAGAGGAAAGTTCATATCATTTCAGTCCTACCTCCAGAAACAAGAACAAGCTCAAATAAACAACCTAATACTTCTTTAAATAATCTTTAAAATCTAGAAAAGGAAGAAGAAATGAAGCCTAAACTCAGCAGAAGGAAAGAAAGCATCAAAATTAGAGCAGAAACAAAAGAAACTGAAAACAAAAAAAAAAAAGGATAGAAAAAATAAATATAAGAAGGAGCTGGTTCTTTGAGAAGGTTAATAAAATTGACAAACCCCTGGCTAGACGAGAGAGAGAGAGAGAGAGAGAGAGAGAGAGAGAGAGAGAGAGAGAGAGAGAGAGAGAGAGAGAGAGAGAGAGAAAGGTCACAATAAACAAAATCAGGGATGAAAGAGGGGAAATTACAATTGATATCACAGAAATACAAAGAATCATACAAGAATACTATGAAAAAGTACATAACACCAAATTAAATAACCTAGAAAAAATCTAACCTTCCTAGACTGATTCAAGAAGAACTGGAAAGTCTAAATAGACCAGTCAGCAATTTGGAAATTGAAACAATCATCAAAAACCTACCAAAAGTAAAAGTCCAGGACCAGATGGCTTTACTAGTGAATTCTACCAAACATTTAAAAAAGATTTAATACCTATTCTCCTCAAACTCTTCAAAAAAATCAAAGAGGAAGAAATACTTCCCAACTCATTTTATGAGGCCAGTATTACCCTGATACTAAAACCTGATAAAAATAACACACACACACACACACACACACACACACACACACACACACACACACAGAAAACTACAGACAAATATCTCTCATGAACACAGAAGCAAAAATCCTAAATAAGATGCTAGCAAACTGAATACAGCAACATATTAAAAAGATTATACACCACAATCAAGTGGGCTTCATCTCAGAGACACAGGGATGCAAATTGATAAATGTGATACACCACATAATCAAATTAAAAAATAAGAATCATATGATCATATCAATAGATGCAGAAAAAACATTCAACAAGATACAGCATCCATTTATGATCAAAGTACTTAACAAAATAGGAATAGAAGGAAAGTACCTTAACATAATAAAGGCCATCTAAGAACCCCCAGCCAACATTATATTTAATGGAGAAAAACTAAAAACCTTCCCTCTAAGATAAGGAACAAGGCAAGTCTGTCCACTATCACCACTGTTATTCAATATAACATTGGAGGTCCTAGCAAGTGCAATTAGGCAAGAGAAAGATATAAAAGGCATCCAAATAGGAAACGAAGAAGTTGAACTGCGGATGAGATGATTCTCTATATAGAAAACCTTAAAGAATCCACAAGAGCACTACTAGAAACAATAAAGAAATATGTAAAGTTTCTGTATACAAAATCAACATTCAAAAATCCACAGCTTTCCTATACTCTAACAATGAAGTGTTAGAAAAAGAAGTGGAAAACATAATTCCTTTTGGAATTGCAACAAAAAGAATAAAATACCTAGGAATAAATTTAACGAAACATTTAAAGACCCTATTTTTAAAAATCAAAGAAGATACAAAGAAATGGAAAGATATTCCATGTTCCTGCATTGGAAGAATCAACTTAGTTAAAATGACTATATTACCTAAAGCATTATACAGATTTAATGCAATCCCCATCAAAACCCCATCGGCATTTTTTAAAGAAATAGAACAAAAAAAATCATCAGATTCCTATGAAAGCACAAAGACCCCGAACTGCCAACACCATCCTGAGGGGAAATAAAAATGAGGCTAGAGGCATCACTCTGCCCAACTTCAAATTACACTACAAAGCAACAGTAATCAAAATGGCATGATATTGGCAGCACAACAGACAACATGGACCATGGAATAGAATCAAGAGTCCAGAAGTACACTCATATTTTATGGGCAAATAATTTTTAACAAAAGAGCCAAAAACATACAGTGGAGAAAGAAAAGTCTTTTCAATAAATGGTGCCGGGAAAACTGGAAAGCCACCTTCAAATTAACTCAGAATGGATTAAAGACCTGAATATCAGATCTGAAACAATAAAATGCATAGAAGAAAACATAGGAACGAAACTCAAGAACCTGTGACTTAAAGAGAATTTTATAAATTTGACCTCAAAAGTAAAGGAAGTAAAAGCAAAAATAAATGAATGGGACTACATCAAACTAAAAAGCTTCTGTTCAGCAAAAGAAATCATCAACAAACTAAATCGTCATCCAAATGAAAAAATGTATCTGCAAGCAATGCCTCCAATAAGGGCCTAATATCCAAAATATACAAAGAACTCATACAACTCAATAACAACAATAAAACAAATGGCCCAATTAAAAATGGGCAGAGGGCCTGAACAGACACTTCTCCTTAGAGGCCATAAAATGGCCAACAAATATTTGAAAAGACGCTGAACATCATTAGCTATTAGGGAAATGCAAATCAAAACCATAATGAGATACCATCTTACACCTGTTAGAATGGCTATAATCAAGAGAACAAGTATTATCAAATGTTGGAGAGGATATGGAGAAAAAGGAACCTTCATACACTGCTGGTGGGACTGCAAATTGGTATAGTCACTATGGAAAACAGTATGGAGGTTCCTCAAAAAACTAAGAATTGATCTACTGTATGATCCAGCAATTCCTCTACTGGGTATTTGCCCCAAAGACTTGCAAACCCATATCCAAAAAGATATTTGCTCACCAATGTTCATAGCAGCATCACTCACAGTGGCCAGGACATGGAAGCAACCGAAATGTCTTACCATAGATGATTGGCTAAAGAAGCAGTGTTACCTATATACAATGGTATATTACTCAGCCATAAGAAATGAAATACTGCCATTTGCGACAGTATGGATAAACCTTGAGATAATCATGCTAATCAAAATAAGCCAGACAGAAAATGTTGAAAATCACTTATCACTTATATATGGGATATAAACCTAAAATCAAAAAATGAACAGGACAAACAAACAGAGACTGATGGACATGGACCATAGACTAGTGGTTACCAGAGGGTAGGGTATAGGTAGAGGGGGAAGGTAGACAGGGTAAACAGGGTCAAATATGTGGTGAGAGAAGAAATCTAACTATGGGAGGTGAACACACAGTGTAAATATATATGCCTTACTGTTAAAGTGTACAGCTGAAACATTGGATTTCGTTAACCAATGTCAACATAAAAAATAAAATAAATTTTTTTAAATTATAGGCAAATATCCCTGAAAAGTATAGATGCAAAAAAACCTCAACAAAATATTAGCATACCTAATTCAGCAATATATTAAAAAGACCATATTCCATGATCAAATGTGACTCATTCCCAAGATGCATGGTTGTTTCAATATCCACAAGTCAATTAACATGATAGATATACTGCTTAGAAAAAATTAAGGATAAAAATTATATGATCATATCAATGGATGTAAAAAAAAGCATTTGATAAAATTTAGTATCCATTTATGATAAAAATAATATTCTCAGCAAAATGAGACTAGAGGAAATATACCTCATCATAACAAAAGCCACATATGACAAACTCAGAGCTAACATCATACTGAATTGTAAAAAACTAAAAGTGTTTTCCTTAAGACCTAGAACAGGACAAGAATATCCACTTTCACCACTTTTAGTCAACATAGTATTGGAACTCCTAGTCACAGAAACCACATAAGAAAAAAATAAAAGTAAAAAGCATCCAAATTGGAAAGAAGTAAAACTATCATTTGCAGATGACATGATACTATTCAGAGAGAACCCTAAAGACTTCACAAAAAAATTATTAGAATAAATTAATTCAGTAAAGTAGCAGGATACAAAATTAATATTCAGGAATCAGTTGCATTTTTATACACCAATTATGAACTATCAGAAAGGGAAATCTAAAAAAGAATCCCATTTCCAATTGCATCAAAAAATAAAAATAACATAGAAATATATTTAACGAAGGAGGTAAAAGACCTGTATTCAAAAAATTATAAGACACTGAAGAAACAAATTGAAGAAGATACAAATAAATGGAAGAATAAAATATGCTCATGGATAGAAAGAACTAACATCATTAAAATGTCCATCCTACCCAAACCAATCTATAGGTCCAGTGCAATCCATATCAAAATACCAATGGCAATTTTCACAGAACTAAAATAACTATAAAATTTATATGGAACCACAAGAGACCCTGAATAGCAATGTTGAAAAAGAACAAAGTTAAAGGTATTATACTACCTGATATCAAACTATACTACAAAGCTATAGTAATCAAAACAGCATGGTACTGGCACAAAACCAGACACACAGATCAATGAAACAGAATAGAGAGCCCAGAAATATACCCACCTCTATATAGTCAATTAATCTATGACAAAAAGGACAAGATTATATGAAGAGTAAAGACAGTCTACTCAATAAGTTCTTCTGAGAAAACTGAACAGATACATGCAAAAAAAATGGAACTAGACCACCTTCTTATTCCATATACAAGAATAAACTCAAAATAGATTAAAGACTTAAATATAAGACCCCAAACCATAAAACTTTTAGAAGAAAACATAGGCAGTAAACTCTCAGACATTGCTGTTAGAAGTATTGTTTCTGAAACAAAAGGGAAATTTTTTTAATGAGGCTACATCAAACTAAAGAGGTTTTGCACAGCAAAGGAAATCATTACCAGTACATAAAGACAACCAACTGAATGGGAGAAGATATTTACCAACAATATATCTGATAAGGGATTAATACTCTAAATTTATAAAGAACTCATACAACTTAGCACCCCAAAAAGCAAACAATCCGATTTTTTAAATGGGCAGAGGACACAGTGATGGCCAATAGACATGAAAAGATGCTCAATGTCACTAATTATCTGAGAAATGCAAATTAAAACCATAGTGAAGTATTACCACACACCTGTCAGAATGGTTGTCATCAATAAATCAAAAAGCAACATGTGTTAGCAAGGATGGCGAGGATGTGGAGAACCCTTTTGTGTTGTTGGTGGGATTGCAAATTAAATTGGTGCAGCCACTATGGAAGACAGGATGGAGGTTCCTCAGAAAATTAAAAATAGATCTACCTTATGACTCAGCAAGACATATGCACCTCTATGTTCACTGCAGCATTATTTACAACAGCCAAGATAAGGAACCTAAGTGCCCATCAATAAATGGACAAAGATGTGGTACATATATACAATGGAATATTACTCTGCCAAAAAAATATATGAAATCTTGCCGTTTATGATGGATGGACCTAGAGGGTATTATGCTAACTGAAATGAGTCAAAGACAAATACCATACAATTTCAATTATATGTGGAATTTAAAGAACAAAATATAAACAAACAGTAACAGTCTCATAGATAGAGAAAACAAACTGCCATAAGAGAGGGTGTTGGAGGGCTGGGTGAAAAAGGTAAAGGAATTTAGAAATTACAAAATAGTCACAGGGTGTAAAGTACAGCATAGGGAATATAGTATTATTGTAATAACTATGTGTGGTGTCAGGTGTGTACTAGACTAATTGGGGTATCACTCTGTAAATTATATAATGCCTAACCAGTATATTGTACTCCTGAAACTAATATAAAATATTAAATGACAACTGTAATTGAAAAATAAAAAATAAAAAAATGTAGTCTCTTTATGCTATATTCTCCAGCCTTAAAAAAGGGAATGCTCTCATATACTACAACATGGATGAAATTTGAGAACATTATGCTAAGTAAATGTTACAAAAGTACTGCATTATTTCACTTATATGAGGTATCTAATAAAACTCAGAAATAGAAAGAATGAATGATGGTTACCAGAGGTTGAAGGAAGGTAGAGAAGAGTCGTTGGGTTTATATAGTTTCAGTCACAAAGCATGAAGTAGATGGGTTCCGGGGACTTGTTGCACAACGTGCAACATCATTGTACCGTACACGTGGACATTTTGAGGTGAGTAAATTTTGTATTTTTTTGTTTTTTCTTCGTTTTGTGGGGGTTTTTTGTGGGGGAGTTGTTGTTTTGTTTTGTTTTGCCACACTAAAAACTCAAAAGAAGGGAAAACAAGATAAAACAAAATGAGAGGCTTACTGCAGGAAGATGTTCATCTTGAAGCAATCAATTTGTAAAATTAAAATTTGGAATTATTTTAAAGTTTTGTATAAAGGAAGGTATATAACAGAAAGAGGATTTGTGAGTGTGTGGCATATGGTAAATGTTTAACAAATGTTAACATTACAAATTACTATCCAGAAGTGTACTTGGAGTTAGATATTAGCGCTAAAGAATTTCAGCATTTGTTGTTGTGTAACAGATATTATTTCCATGAGTTACTCTCTTGAATAATAACATGTGGTGGTTAAAAGTATGAATTCTGAAGCCAGGCAGATTTAACCACTTACAAGCTGTGTGGCCTTGGGCAAGTAGTTCCTCTGCCTCTTTTTCTCCATCTATAAAATGTAGATAATGACAGCATCTATCTCAAAGTGTCTTGTGAAAAGTAAATGCATTTATATAAAGTGCTTCAGATAGGTCCTGACAAGAATAATCACTCAATACACCTTAGCTATTTTGGTCAAATCAAGCTATCAATATCTGTTTAATAACAATGTGCTTTATGTTTTCAAAGATACAGCAATCTTGGTTCCTCATACTTTATTGGCTGAATTCTCTCCTTCCCTTTTAACACTCCTTCCATAATATAGGGAGCCCATATGATGTGGATGGTTGAAAAGATATCTAGTGCTTGCCTCAAAGATGCCATTAATTGTGAAACTCCTATAGTATTATTATACTTAATGGTGAAATAGATAAATATAAGATCAGAAACAAGGCAAAGATTTTTTCATCATTCCTATTCATCACTATAAAATAATGGGGCAAGAAAAAAGATTAAGTTTAGAATTCAAGTAGGACTTTCTTTTATTGGTATTGACATGATTGTATACACAGAAAATCAAAAATAATACATAAATATTTGAATAATTGAATTAAAAAATGTCACTGAATAAAAGATCAATGTACAAAAAAAAATTGTAATTCTATGTGGTGGCCCCTGAAAAAGAAAATTAAAATATTTACAAAGCAAAACATTACATACCTATAATTATAATTAATTTATTATTAAATTTAATTAATTTATAATTAAAACCATAAAACATTGTTAAGAGAAATTAAAGTAGACTTAGGTAAATGGACAATTATATTCATCAACTGGAAGACTCAATATTGTAAACATGTCATTTTTATTCAGGTTATTCTATACATTCAATGCGGCTCCAAGCATAATCCTAGATTTGTAAACATAAATAAGATTCTAAAATATGGAAACAAATGAATAGAAAAGGCAAGACAATATTAAAGAATTAAAAAGCTGGGAAGCTCTCACTACCTGATTTCCAAAAATATTACAAAACAATATAAAGTTGAGAAGCAATCTTTTGCAATCTTGAGACATGTTAACAGATACCCTTTCAGGAAAAATGTCTGGAACTACTTAGCCCTGGCTGAGTTCTCAAACTTCATAGTTCCTACCCACTGAAAAACCAGAGTAAGCACAGCATGCTAGCTGCCCTCTCCTGTCTCCTCCCCTCCCTATATACATCACAATTGCCAGGACTCTATAATTCATTTGGTGCAGATTCTACTCTGGTTTCTGGATGAGAGCTGGAACTAGTCCTAAAAAAATCAGAGTATTACATTCCCATGGATAACAGTGAACAAATGAGTCAATCAAATTCAATTGCAATAATCATATTGGAATTGTCATAAGAGACCATCATTCTCTTCTCCCTGAGAATCCGACCTGGAAAGAAAGCTACTTGAAACTTCTGAGTCCCACGATTAAGAGAGACAGCCTGCTAGGAAGAACAACTAATGCAGAAATATGTATAGCCAAGATATTGAAATTGAATTCATTCAAATAGTATCCTTTTAGCCCCAGGATCCAGCCATGCCTAAGGCTAGTTATACTCAAGGACTTTTCAGTAATTAAACTAATAAATTCCCTTTATACTTAACAAATATGAAAAGAGAAAAAAGACAAGCTGAAGCTGGGAAAAGTTATCTGCAATATATGTATATATGATGTACATAAGATACATATAATACATGGTATATATATGTATACATATATATGCAACTATAAAGATATGCATACAATAAAGGACAAATAACCAGAATACTTCAAATTTTAAAAAATGAGGGGTACATGCTTCAAAACTCATAAAAGATATTCAAATACTCAACAAGTACATAAAAATAAGCATTCAACATATCAGGTAAACGCAAATTAAAACCAAAAACAAGATACTACCACATCTGCTGAATGTCTAAAATTAAAAAGGGCTGGCCAGGTATGTGGAACAATTGGAATTTTCATGCATTACTTTTAGGATTATAGGTGGAATCAACTTTTTTAAAAACTGGAATACCTACCATAAAGTCTACCCTTTGAAGCACTAATCTCATTTCTACAAAGTATTTCTCAACAGAAATAAGTGTAAGTTTTTCAAAAGAACAATTAAAAGGCAAACAGACATTATGTTGAGAAAAGCGGCCAAACACATAACTATATGTACTGCATTTTAATTTATATAAAAATCAAGAACAAGCAAACATAATAAATTATAATAAAAGTCAAATTGTGGTTGCTTCTGTGGAGCAATTATTGAGAAGGCAGATTAACGAACTTTCTGGAGTTCTGGAAAATGTTGTTTATCAGAGTATATACATGTGAGAAATGACATTAAGTTGTACACTTAAGATTGGCACACTTCATGCATATGTATGTATGCCTTAATAAAATAAGTAATTAAGGGAAAGTGGTATAGATATACAGTGATGTGCTACTTAACGACTGGGATATATGGAGAAATGCATCATTAGGCAACCTCATCATAGTGCAAACAACAAAGAGTGTTTCAGCAAAAAGCATTTTTCAGCTCTATTATACTCTTATGGGACCATCATCAAACATGCAGTCTGTTGTTGACTGAAATGTTATGTGGCACAGGACTGTACTTTTAGAGATAAAGGGAAAATATAATGAAAGTAAAAAGTGTGGCTGAGTGTACTTGAAGCACAAACCAAATAACTTCTAAATTATCAGATAAAAAGTGGTAAAATCTTCCCTGTTTGAAGGTGTCAAATATAAATCTTCCTCCACTAAAATGAGATCACACCTTATCTGATGCTTACCTCAATTATATCTAATTTTCACTGTCCACAGCTCTTCTTATTTTGAGATTACAGTGACTTATATAGATGTATCTTTCCCCTTGAGTAGGGTGACATAATGGAACTAGACTGTGTAGATGACAACAATCCTGCTCCAAACTGGGGCCAGCTCTATATAATCAGTTGATGTGCCGGAGGGACTATAATACCAGCAAAATTACAATGCTAGAACTTGCCAGAAAATCTGAGAGGCTGTGTGTGGCCCTGATGGAGGAACTTACAGAGATGTTTGTGGAGCTGCTTCTGAGGTAACAAGTCACGCACTTACTGTTCCATTTGGAGGCAGTATTGATCAGTGGGGCCAGTAATCAGGAAAATGAGCTAGAAACTGGAGCACATGAGACACCTATGCATATGTCTCCCTGTCTCACAGCCCCACTAAACTAAAAATAATGGATCCTATCCCTGGCCTTTCAATTTTCAAGCAAACTCTTTATTTTAGACAACTCTAACCCGGAACTGCATATGGAAGTGGTTCTGGGAAATGGAGTGCCAGCCATGCCCAAATTAACATGACAAGCCAGCCCAACCAACTTTACTTCTAGTTTTCTTGTGACAAAGTCCTTCTTTAATCTCAAAACACTAGGTCCAATTCTCGCCCATGAGCAAGGATAAAGAACAAAATACAAAAACATATCAGATGAGACACTTCAAGTGTCTTATTAATGTCTGCAGAAAATTACTTATTAGACAGGAAAAGCTTACAGTAGTCTTAGTTCTTTTAACAAAAAAAAGGGGGGCAGATATTGGGAGGGCAGATATGGGGTAGGCAATTTCTAGAATCTGCTAAACTAAATCAAAAATAAAATTACCAATTACAAAAGAAAATTATAAATTACAAATACCAAAGTGTCCATACCATAATGACAGCACACTTAAGAGAGCAATGAGTTGATCAGAAACTAATTTTTAAAAGGACCCTTCCTGCCTGGATATGAAAAAATACACTTTAAGGCCCCCATAGGTCCAAGACTTAGTGATGGAAATAACATTTATATCTGAACCAAAATAAAAGCACTTTAGATACAACATATTAGAGGCGAAAGGTATTAAAGAAAAATTATCACCTTAAATATTCCTACCAAAAAATAAAAACTGGAAATCAATGAGCCAACATTCCATTCTAAGGGTGAGGCACTGATCTCTGCTTCTAGTATGAATTGCTTATAAATTTTGACTTATAAGTGATATTCATGAAGGCATTACCACTTGGTTTACATACACAGGGCTTCTCAGTTGTGAGTTCTCAAGAGTCTCCAAAAAGATGAGCAACAATTTCATACTTTCTTACATTCACAGGATGTCTCCACAGTGTGATATCTCAAATTACAAGATTTAAAAAGCCTTGCAGTCATTTCCAAATTTCTCAACATTTACATATTTTCTCTAATATGTGTTTTCACATGTCTTCGAAAGTAGGCAGGACAAACAAAGGCTTTCCCACAGTCCTTACATTCATATGGTTTCTCACCAGTGTGGCTCCTTACATGTCTTCGAAAGGATGAGGGACAACTGAAGGCTTTCCCACATTCTAGACAGTCAAATGGTTTCTCTCCAGTGTGCATTCTGGCATGTACAGTAAGGTATGAAGAATGACGAAAGGCTTTCCCACATTCCTTACATTCATAGGGTTTCTCCCCAGTGTGCGTTCTCATGTGGATCCTAAGGGCTGAAGGATAAATAAAGGCTTTTCCACATTTCTTACATTCATAAGGTTTCTCTCCAGTGTGAGTTCTTACATGGACTGTAAGGTGGGAAGAACTAATAAAGGCTTTCCCGCATTCCTTACATCCATAAGGCTTCTCTCCACTGTGAGTTCTCAAGTGTTCAGTGAGGGATGAGGAACGACTAAAAGCCTTCCCACATTCCTTACATTCGTATTGTATCTTTCCAGTGTGATCTCTCATATGTGCTCTAAAGGAAGAGGGACAACTAAAGGCTTTACCACATTCCTTACATTCATAGGGTTTCTCTCTACTTTGATTTTTCACATGTGTATTAAGGGAAGTGAGAAGATAGAAGGCTTTTCCACATTCTAGACATTCATAGGGTTTTTCTCCAGTGTGTTTTCTCATATGAATACTTAAGGAAGAGGGACAATTATAGGCCTTCCCACACTCCTTACATTTATAGGGTTTCTCTCCTGTATGTGTTCTGACATGTACTGTGAGTTTTGAGGACTCACTGAAGGCCTTTCCACACTCTTTACATTCATAAGGCTTCTCTCCAGTATGAATTCTTATATGTATTATAAGGTGAGAGGAAGAACTAAAGGACTTCCCACATTCCTTGCATTCATATGGCTTATCTCCACTATGAATTCTTTTGTGTTTGGACAGTGAGGAGGAACAACTAAAGGCCTTTCCGCATTCCTTACATTCATAAGGCTTATCTCCACTATGAATTCTTTTGTGTTCCGTTAGGGATGAAGAACAGCTAAAGGTTTTTCCACACTCTTTACATTCACAGTTTGTCTTTCCAGTGTGAATCTTCATATGTGCCCTAAAGAATGAAGAACAACCGAAGGCTTTGGTACATTCCTTACATTCATAGGGTTTCTCTTCAGTGGGAGTTTTCATATGCTTCTTGAAACAAGCGAGAAAATGAAAAGCTTTCCCACATTCCTTACACTGATAGGGTTTGCTTCCAGTGTGAGAGCTGATGTGATTCTTAAGAGATAAATGATCCATGAAGACCTTTTTGCACTCACGGCATTCATAGGATTTTACATCAGTAGTTCTCTTGAGTATAGTAAGATCTGAAATTAAGCCAAAGATTTGTCGACACTGATCTTCTTCATTACATTCATAGATGTCCTCCATCACGTGACTTCTTTTAAAAATAAAAAGCACCTTATTAGTAATAAATAAATTTTTATCATTTTCAGTTATTATATTATGTTTTTTGCGCTGTCGAGCTGTAAGCTGAAAGTTCTCACACGGGACTCTACAACACCCAATATTATCACTAAGTTTTGACTTATGGTATTTTTTTTGATAATTATTTACAACTGAATCATGTGTCAAACATTAAAGATCTCAGTCTCATTTGTGGGGGAAAAAAATCTTGTGAAACTCATTATGAAATCACAATTTCTAACCAAGTTGTATATACATGTTTTTAAATTTCATGACATTTTAAGATTCTCTCTTGAGGCACTGTTTTCTTTTATACTAATGGCACTCACCTCAAATGTCTCTCACGGTTTTTGTTCTTATAATCAACACTGTGGTATTCCCAGTTTTTGTATAAGATGGATGACCATGAATCATTCCTTCGGAATCTTACTATTCCCTGTTCACTGGATTTTTTTTCTCCATGAATATCTTGCGAAGTGACTGATTCATTAGTTTTAAATCGAGTCTCAAAACCTGAAACAAAAGATAAAGGCATCTATAAGCAAAGGACTTTTGGCAGTGTGGCTATTTCAGGACTTTAGTAATAAGTACAAGATTAAAATGGTAAAGAACTAAGAAATAATTCCATGAAGAATGAGACTGATGGTAACATGAATAGGGTATTATTAGAAGAACAACACAAAAAGGAATTGGATAACATGTACATGAACAAATACTAACCTACAAAAAGGAAATATGCAAGGTCTGTCTCCAAAACAAGGAAAGTGTCAGTAGACTGATAAAAAGTCATTAATGGTATTGTGGAAAATCAGCCTTTCAGACAAAACAAAGTTTTGTTTTGCTTTTATTTGATTTTTCTGAATGTAATATCCCCCAACCAGGATAGTTTCTCCCAAGAATTCTTGCCTTTCTGGTGCTCCTGCTGGATAGGTCCTCTCTTTGCTATCTCCAGGTCCTCTTCTTGTTTCCACTGGAGGATCAGACAGGGTGTGTGTAGTGGATACCCTGTTAATGCAGAAAAGCATATCACATGAAAGAGAACAATGAGGAACCATAAATTCTTCCATGAGACAAGGCCAAAACTTTGGTGTTCTGATATTCTGAGGATGAGCAGGTATGAATTTAACTGCAACAAAATGTTTGTCAAAAAACATTTTAAGGGGTATGGGGAGTTGTGACATAGCCTCAGATATTTAGAGCTGATCTGACATTTATATATAATTCTCAATATTGTTAGAAGCTGGTCTGATACAGCCTGAACATTTTGTTCTCCTATTGAACAAAAATAATCTCACAGGATATCAATCTTACACAACGTTACCCTGAGACTCCAGTAAAATGAAACAAGACAAGGCTACTTCATAATTTAGTCTAAGGAGAGGCAAACACAAAGTCACTGTATACCCACAAAATACCCAATAATAGAATTTCCCCCACTTTCTGTTAGCACCCAGTCTATGCAACCAGATTCAATCCAATTGGGTTGAACAGTGTCCCTCAAAGATTCATGTCTGAACAGATCAATGGAACAGAATACAGAGTCCAGAAACAGACCCATATAAAAATCAACTAATCTTTGACCAAGGAGAAAAGCCAATACAATGGAGAAAAAAAATAGTCTTTTTAACAATGACTAGAACTAGACATTGATATCCAAAAAAAATTATCTTTTACTCTTCACAAAAATTGATTATAGACCTAAATTTAAAATGCAAAACTATAAAACTCTTAAAATAGGAGAAAAATCCAGATGACCTAAGGTTTGGCAATGACTTGCTAGATACAACATCAAAGGTATAATCTACAAAAGAAAGAACTGATAACCTGGACTTCATTAAGATTAAAATTTTTGCTCTACAAAAGACACTGTCAAGAGAATAAAAAGACAAGCCACAGACTGGGAAAAAATATTTGCAAAGGACGTATCTGATAAAGAACTGTTATCCAAAATATACAAGAACTCTTAAAATTCAAAATAAGAAAACAAACAACCCAATTAAAAAATAGCCAAAGACCTTAACAGACACCTCACCAAAGAAGATATACAGATGGCAAATAAGCATATGAAAATATGCTCTACATCATGTCATCAGAAAAATGCAAATTAAAACAGTAAGACACCATTACACACCCATGAGAATGGCCAAAATCTGGAACACTGACAACACCAAATGCTGGTGAGGATGTGGAGCAACAGGAACTCTCATTCACTGCTGGTAGGAATGCAAAATGATACAGACACTTTCAAAGGCAGGCTGGCGGGTTTTTTACAAAACTAAACATACCTTTCCCATATAATCAGACAATCATGCTATTTGGAAATTACCCAAAGGAGTTGAAAATGTGCCACACAAAACTCGCACACACATTGATAGCAGCTTTATTCATAACTGCCAAAACTTGGAAGCAGTAAAGATGTCTTTCTATGGGTGAATGAATAAATAGACTGTGATATTTCCAGATAATGGACTATTATTTGGTACTAAAAAGAAATGAGCTATTAAGCCATGAAGAGATATGAAAGAACTTTAAATGAACATTACTAAGTGAAAGAAGCCAATCTGAAAAGGCTACATACTGTATAATTCCAACAACATGACTGTCTGGAAAAGAGAAAACTGCAGAAATAGTAAAAAGTTTAACAGTTGCCAGGGTTCGAAGGGAAGATAGGATGAATTAGCAGGACAAAGAGGACTTTTAAGGCAATGGAACTATTCTATATGATATTATACTAGTAGATAAATATCATTATATATTTGTCCAAACCACAGAATGTACACCACCAATAGTAAAGCTTAGTGTAAACTATGAACTCTAGGTGACGATGACATGTCAGTGTAAGTTCATTAATTGTAACAAATGTACCTCCTGGTGGAGGATGCTGACAGTGGAAGAGGCTGTGCATTAGTGGTGGCAGCAGGGTATATGGGAAACCTCTGTACCTTCCATTCGATTTTGCTATAAATCTAAAACTGCTCTAAAAACAAACAAACAAACAATAAATAAATGTACTTGAAAAGATTTCATGTCCACCTGGAACCTCAGAATGTTGCCTTATTTGAAAATAGGGTCTTCGCAGGTGTGATCAAATTAAAATGAAGTTATACTGAATTAGGGTGGGACTAGTGTCCTTATAAAGGAGCGACTCAGAGACAAGGGGAAGAAATCAGAGGCAAAGATTAAAGATATGTAGCTGCAAGCCAAGAACACCAAGGATTGTTGGCCACCATCAGAAATCAGCAAGAGATGGGAAGGTTTTTTTCCACAGAGCCTTCAGAAGAAGCATGACCCCACTGACACCTTGATTTCAAACAGCCAGCTCCAGAAATGTGAGAGAATACTTTTCTATTGTTTTGAGTCACTCAGTTTGTGGTACTTTGTTACAAAAGGCCTAGGAAACTAATACAACCTATTGCCATAGAGCCATCCCCAAATCACTCAACCAAAGTTCAAAACTACACCCCTCTTACTGAGACACCTCACGGTCCCCCAAATCATGTGTTCTCCCTTATAGCACTGAGTAATAAGCCCAACTTGCTTAACTACAGGTATATTCCTGGTGGTCTTTGAGTAAAGGACATGGACATCAGTAAAATCCTCAAACAGTCCTAATCCACAAACCTCTCCGTGCCCCTAACTGAAGTCTATACCAACACTTTTGATGCTTAATAAGCCTTCAGGCTCTCAACCACAAAAAAAAGTCAATTCAATACACAGATGTTTATTTTCATGACTACAAGTTCCTTGGGGGTCAGTGACCATGTCTATCTTCTTTACCAGTGTATTCCAATTCCTCAGCCCAAATACTAGAATAAGGTTGGTTAGTCTGATAAATTTGTTTTCTAAACAACTAAATGAAGGGATGTTACCATTCTTACCGAGTGAGGCCAGGTTCTGGAAGTTCTCCAGCATCACATCTCTGTAGAGGCTCTTCTGAGTAAGATCCAGCAAAGCCCATTCCTCCTGGCTAAAGTCTACAGCCACATCCTCAAAGAGTACTGAGTCCTAAAACATTCACATATTCTGGTCAGAAAGACACCAACTCTCCCAATGTATTCATGAGGATGGACAGTACTGGGTAACTGAGAATTCGTTCATAGGATGTTCTGAAGGTTTTAGAACAATCTAGAACAAGGTTTGAATCCAGAACAATCCAGAGCATATAGCAAAAATGAAAGAAATGCTCTCAAAATGAAATAAATCAGGTACTCAAATAACTTCACTTTGTTATACCATTGATGAAATGCCGTGGGAACTTAACTCCTGTTTATATCAATTAGCCTATGGTGAAATTGGTTTCATTATCCATCATTTTGCAAGGTCACAGAATCCACAATATTAAGTGAAGCCTTAACTGTAATTTCCACACTGACACCAGCAATTGCTTGTTACAAAAACAATTTCACCTGCTTCCTTCTCTCCTGTCATAGTAATGAGCACACCATGAAACACTGGGTCAAATGTGGATGAGGTCTTAATAAATAAAAACACACTGAGGGACACAGAGATTTCTTTTTTTCTTAAATCCAAGAGGCTCAGGAGCCTGTAGAAGCACAACTTTCAAACCAGGTCCACAGCTGACCATATTTTCTTATATTCTAGGCCAAGGATCAGCAAACTATGACACATGGCTAAATCTAGCCTACCATCTGTTTGTGTAAGTAATGTTTATATACTGTCTATGGCTGCTTTCACACTAAAACGGCAGAGCTAGGTTACAACAAAAACTCTGGCCTTCAAAGCCTGACATACTTACTATGTGGCCCAATAGAGAAACAGGTTACTGACCCCTCCTCTAAACAGTTACATCAACAACCTGGTGGAATGGAAATACTCCCCTAGAGAATTATTAGCTCTTACCTACCTGTGTCATATTTTTCAGTAACTCAGCCGCTGTTTTTCCTTCATCCATGTTCCCTTCATGAAGAAAGGCAGAGTATTGAGGAGTTAGAGGTGAGGCAGGAGAAACGAGAATCCAGGTCTCCCCACAGTTTCCACACTCATGAGCCTTAGTGTTCCAACACATCCTTTAAGAGTAACCACTCCCCTCATCACACACACACACACACACAGACACACACACACACAAAACCCATACATGAACACGCATACCCCCAAGACACCCAAACACACACCAGTCTTATGAGAAGATGGAACAATCTTGCCTCAGCTAGAAAACTGTGCTCTGGTTCTTATTGATCATTTTCTTAAAAAGGTTAGGAGTCTCATTTTGCAACTAAATTAACTGAAATCTAAAAGTTTAGCTGTCAATTTGCCCAAGAAAAGCATAAAGACTCATCAGGCAACGCCTTCAACCTTAAGAATATACATGCTGCCTTGAATCCGAGATAGCAATGACTTATATACCAGACTTCTCAGGGCTCCATTTCCAATATTTCATACTTCTGCAGCCCTTGCCAGACTACAAGCCATTACTGCTCTGCCCCTAATCACTTGACCCTCCTCCCAGGGTTGCAGGGTCCCTGGTTTTTGAGAAAGAACATCAACTGACTGAATTCCACACACAGAAGGCAGAAAAGACTGCCACTCTGCGATTCTCATGCTAAAATGTGCCTATACAGAAGCATCAGAACAAGAATACTTGAAGTTAGCAATGTGTGTCACCTGTGATATCAATATCTATAGTGCAGTTGCACAAATTTCAAATAATGAAAATGCAACCATTTCTTCCACTGCAGTGGATCCAGTATGTATTTTAAAACCAATAAAAACTGTGATTTTTTTACTATATTAGTAAAATGTTCCATCTGAGCAACCACGATGTAAGAATGATTTTGCAAAAAGATGTTCATATCTTTGCAAAGAAATAATTTGTTTCATAGAAACTCTGAAAATCAGATATTATTATAACTAGCTACCTTATAGTTGAGAAATCTTAGGAAAGACAATTAGCTATGCACTCAGTGTTACCCAAATAGAAAGTGTGCTATGTACACAGGTCTAGTTATGTTCAAAGCCTAGATGCCCAATGAATATATTTCCGAACACACACCTCACAACGTAGTTGTTAGTGAGGCCTTTATTCCCTGACATTACCAGGTCTGGCCTAGAATCCTCTTGGGCACACTATGAAGAATAGACCAAGGAAGCATTCTATTCAAATGTTTTATCTTTGAGCTCCTTCTCTTGACTAAACTCTATGTCTTGAGCAACCATGATTCCTTTACGGCCCCTACCTCCTGCTTCTTAACTTCATATTCATTTATGTACTATTTCCCCTGATCTTACTACTTGCAGTCACAGGGGATACAGCACTGAAAGAAAAAAATCCTGAAGCACATGAACTTTATAATCTTTTGAAGGAGGGCAGAATTAACAAAATATTATCAGGTGGTATACGCTACATAAAAATGCAGCATATTATAGGGATAAGGAGATGCACACACATTTAACTTTAGCAAGTGAGGACAATTCATGAGCAGAAAATTAAAATAACTATTTCAGACAGCAGTGGAAATCCACAACTGGTGTGATACACACACACACACACACACACACACACACACACACACACACACACTTATCGATATCATCAATTCCCAGAAAAGAAAAAAAAATCTGTATCAGTGGGCTAATACTGACTTATAAGGTTGGAAAAAGAACAGCATAAAGGATTAGAAAGAAAGTGAAAACAAGGCACAGTTAATGATATTTTAATAAACTAATAAACTGGATCAGAAAAGCTGGCAGTGTCCTTTGAAAATTAATGAAGTCAACAAACCCATAGTAATTTTAGGAACAACTAAGCACAGACAAAAAGTTAAGAATGAGTCATAATTACAGCTGTTGCAGGGAGACTATGACAATAAAGAGAATAGACACACAAATGTGCAGGTATTGAATGAATTTTGAGAGAAATACTACTTTCAAGCAATGATCTAAAATAAATACAACACATGATTATATCTACTCATTGAAAAAAAAATCAGCAGCTTAAAACATACCCACAAAAGAAACATAAGTTACAAATTATTTTCCCCGGCAGGCTCACCAAATAAGTAAGGGATTCTAAATTACACTGTAGGGATGGGAAAACTTCCTATTTCCAAGACCAGAAAAATACAACTCAAAAAAAAAAAATCTCGTTCATACATATTAGGGCAAAATAATATCAGTAACAGTCGAGAAATGACTTATAAGGATAATAATCACAAACCAAGTTTATTTCATCCTAGGAATGAAAGATGGTTGAAAATGGAATCATCAATTAACATAATTCACATTAATAGATCATATGACTCATCCCCTTAGATACAAAAGTCACTGATCTATATTAATGTCCACTAGTGCTAATAATATAACCCACTACGATCAGAAGGGAACAGGTTTAGTAGAAGAAAATCTACAAACATCTATAGTAAACATTCTATTTATTGGTGAAATGGTAAATTCCCTCTGAGATCAGGAACAAGCAAGGATGCAAATTCTATGCTACTCTACATTGAACTACAGGTCCTGACAACTGCACTAAAGAATAAAAGGAAATAGTACAAGGAATAGAAAAAGAAGACGCTGAAACTGGCAGATCACACTTTAGGTGTGAAATTCAAGATATCCACAGAAAAATAATTTAAAATTATAGCTGCATTGGCGAGGAGGGTTACAAACACATTAACTAACCAGTTCACTTTTATGCACCTAACTATAACGTAGCAAACGGATTTTCCCCTCAGGCAGGGTAAATACAGGTTAAATAATATCTCTTGCACCAGGAGGGGAGAGGTGGGGTCGTAGTTGAGGCAAATATCACCCGGTGCTCACCAAATATGCCGAAATCCACAGATGAGCGTAGAAACAAGATAAGGCTCTCTTGCCTGTGACCTGAATGGCAGGGATGCTTTTCGTTTTTGGAAAGAAAGCAAAGGATGTTTTTTGGAGGCCGATTAAATACGAGGGTGGTTCTCCAACTCTAGTCTGCTCTCACTCCGGCTGCTGGACCCAGCCCAACGTTCCGTACTCAGTGAGTTTGGGACCAGCCGCAGCCACCCGCGGGGATGGAAGCCTCGTGCGCGGGGTCCCAGAAGCAGCTGCCCGTTGATCGTCGACCCCAAGGCCGACCTCTCCGTCCCCCGCACGTGACCTAAAGCGGGCCAGGTTGAAGGCAGGTACGATGCGGACGAACCAGTCCACAGATGCGACCCACGGCGCGAGCAGACAAGGCCGAGGGTTGGCGCACGCACAAAAGCGCACCTCTGCTTCCGGTTTCTGCGCCGCGCACAGCGTAAGGGGCGGGACCTCGGGAGCTGGGAAATAGGGATTACGTGTAGCTGTGGGACGCGACGGGGCTAGGTGGGGCGGTGTTCGCTTCCAGCCACGGGTGGAGGGGTAGTGCTAGTGCTAGTTTTCTTTCTCCCGGGAGCATCCTGGGGCTGTATAAGCACAGGAGTTGGGGTAGCACGGAGCTGAGAAGGACCAGGTCAGTGGCGGGCCTTGGTAGACTAGTCCTGTTGGACTGGAACTAAAGTGAAGATTCAGAGGGCGGGGCTTAACATGGGGCCGGGTCCAGGGAGCTAAGGTTGATGAAGGCTAGCTAGGGTCAGGGTTAGTTTAGGGTTAGGGCCTCCTATCCAGACTCTAAGAGCCAGAAAACAGGATGCTCATCTAGTGCGTTTATACCCACCCTTCTCCATGTTGCTATACATAGGACGCAAAACTTAAGCCTATACCAATCCATGAGATCTCTCTTCCATTCATTTGGTCCATTTATTAGGCCTTTAGTATTCCTTTCATTGTTTTATTGATAACTGCTCATGCAGAAGAAGGCTCAAAAACCTGCTGGCACCAAACTCAAATTTGTACACATCCAATTATTTTTTAAATATCCCCCGAACACATAATTTAAGCCTTTTAGGCCTGCTTTGCATACTCTGTGAAACCTCAGCCAGCATCTGTTAAAGACTGATTAATGGAGCCTTGTGGTTCTATACTACTACGGCTCTTCAGAGCTCTCTGACCCAGGGATTCCCCCTCCCTGGGCTGCTGAGCAGCATCACCTAGACATGTAAATCCGCTCCCAGATTCCCCTCTCTCTCAGTGGTTCCCTTGTTCTCCTCCCCTTCCAATTGGTGGCCCCTGTGCCATCAGCCTCTGGATGGTCTAATGCTATGAAGGATTGCTCTCATGCAACCCTGTCCAAGTGCCACCCTGTCAAAGAAAAAACAGTGATGGACAATAGTTAAAGCAGTAAAAACACCCTGCAGACACTGAATGGACTCTCCCATCCCAAATTTTGTTTGGATGTCAAGACTGTTGATCACACACACACACACACACACACACACACACACACACACCAAGAGAGTGTAAAAAGATTTATTACTTACATGATCAACAAAGTGAAATAACTCTATTAGTAAATGACCATAAAACATCAATTTTTGAAAACACTAGAGGCAAATTGTGCCTGTATCAAAACTCAAAGCACTAGAGGCACCAGACTTATTACAGATTTCATAGCCAAGAACTTACTCATTCCTTGTACCAGTTTCTGAAACTCTTATTCTTTTAAAAGAAAATGAGAGTATTGTTTTATAAAAAACTTAAGGTCTGTAAATTGTATCGTGTGCCCACACTTCCTATGGCCCCCAACTCATATACTATTCTGTCTTCTTTACCTCTAAAATCAACACATCACAGTAGTAGGTCTCTGTTCAGCCTTCTCTAGTGTTCTTTACATCTGGATTCCCAATACCTTTTTACTTTTTTTGGCTAGACAATAAACCTGCATGTGATGCCATATGTCTTCACTAAAGGGCCCTCATGCTTCTTTCCCATAAACTCCCAGACTTACAATGTCCCTCTTCTTCTACCTTAATTCAAATGTAGATGACTTGCTTTCATGTTCACCTGCGCTATCTTCTTTTCAAGAGGAATCTCTATCTCTGGACAACTTTGGCTATATATGTTTCTGAGGTAAATTACAGTTTGATCAGACCCTGCAGGTTCACTATCCAGTCCATGACATCACGATGGAAAGCAAATTCCTCACACCAGAGAATTACAGCATTCAAAATTTCCTTTTCTTTTACCAAAAGACAACTTAGAGGATTCATAAGACTATCATAAATTGCATTGCTGACTTAATTATCTGCCTCTTCTATGACATAACTAATGATACACCTGAATCTCTGCCATGGGAGGTCACTGCAGAGTTAGCCTTTGACCAACTCCAGGCTACTATCAAGAATTCTCCCAAATTATAATAATCTGTTTTTCTGTTAGTACCTGAAATGGATGGTCAAGCTCTTATATTTTTAACTCCTATATAATGAAAATCAGACCCACTGGGCATTACAGTTGCTCTTGAAACCCAGTACCTAAAGAATCTCCCCCCTTGCTTCAGGACAGTAACCCCAGACATGCAGTTAGCAGAAGCCATCTCAGATTTAAACTTAATGTCACCTCTTTACACCTCTTTACTTTTACAGTAACAGAGACCCTACACTGAGATGCTGTAGCGCTTGCTCCCTCTTCCCTTAACTGCAGTTGTGCAGCTCCTTTTCCAGGTAAGAGAAATCACAGAGAGGAAGCTAAACTACACTGAAAAACTGAATCACAAACCGTGAATTTATGTTGCTATGTGAAAAGGTCAGATGCAGCTATGTAATGACTATATTCAACAATGGTGCAAAGAAGAGTTAGGATACATTCAAGTAAACAGCAAAATTTGAAAGTGATAAAACTGCATAAAGACTGAAACTTCAAGGGAACATAATCAGTAAGGAGGGTCTATGGGAAGAGGCAGGGCTTATGGAAGTTCCTTGCAGTCTGTCACTGCGACAACACTACAGGAGCTCTGTGTTTACAATAAAGCTCTATGGTTCTAATTTGCCCTTCCCTTCACTTCCTTTTCCCTCCTGAAAATTACCCTCCATTATGGCACGCAGGCCCCAGTAAAAACTTGGGGTTTTTCCGAAATAAGTCCTTTTTAGTGACAAAATAATCACTGTTATTTTTGAGTCAACGAAAGCAACCAGTTTTAACGTAAGACCTGTAACAGACGGGGGCTAGGGAGGAAAATGAAGCACTGAGGATGTCCTGGGACACGGCCCGACTATCAAGTGGGATGAGCGCCCCATGCTTCCCATTTAGCTGACCTTTGAGGTCCCGCCACTCAACCTAGATCGCAGAGACTCAAAGTGCGCGTGCGCGAGGCGGCGGCCATCTTTGCTTCGTGCGTCCTCCCGCGACCAAGGTGTATTTTCCCGTTTTGGCGTTTGGCCTCTTTTGGTCCATGCGGGACGGAAAGCGTCCAAAGGATAGGCGCGGGGTCACGGGGCGCTTGCCTAGCGCGCTGACTCTGACGCTCCGGTCTCTGGCTTGCGCTCCCGAGCGAGTGCTCTTGCTCCGAGTGCGGAGTCCGCGGGGTCGGGGCAGCAGCCCCGGGAGGAGGCGTACCGGCTCCTCCACCCGGCATCCTCCCTTTTCAAAAGCATCAAAAATCAGCCTTTGTGCCCTTTCTCCAAAGGAAAAGCATCGCCGTCGTTCGCGTCACAGTGACTCCGGCCCCAGCGTCCCCATGTCCCCTACAACCTGGCAGTTCGTAGGGTCCCGGTGAGCACTCGGTGGAATCATTCCGGCCTTGAGTGTCGGTTATTGAAGTTGGGTAAGTTACGTTCCGGTGGAAAGAGAAACATTTCCAAGTCGTTAGGGAGCACATGTGTCCGAGATGAATAAATGGGTGTGTGAATGTCTAAATACCGCGTTGATCAAGGAGGAAAAGCGGGCTACCTGCTCTGATTTCGTCGGCTTATTCCAGAGCCCTGCAAAACCCCAAAGCTTCAAAGTGGAGGAGTCTCTGGGAAGAAAGGCAGTGCAGGCTGATTTCTGCTAGTAGCAGAAGTTGGAATTGAGTTTACCCTCATTTTTATGAGTTTGGGTGTGTGGATTTTTCTCCCAAGTTTTTACCTTGAACTTTTTATCTAAAGCAAGTCTACATTGAGCGCCAGTAAAATGAACATGGATGAACCCTTCTCTAAGATTAAGATTTTGTCTCATTTGTCTCTCTTGATATAGATACATTGTGTTAATGGTAAATTGCAGACTTTCACTTCACCTCTTAAACATGCACCTCCTAAGAATGAAGGCCGGCTCCTAAAACATTCCCAGTACAAATTTATATATGGTTTTTTCTTTATATTTTATATTCGTATCTTTTTTCTCATAATAAAAACTGGTTCCTGATTGCAATGATGTTTTATCCTGCAGTACGTATGCAGTAATTCACAAAATACCAATATTACTACCAATTGTAGGTTTAGTATTGAGTTTCATTGTATTTCTTTTTGTCCTTATAGTTTATATTAAGAACATAAAGTTCAGAGTATTATGTTCATATATTTGTGTAAACTATTTTATCTGCATGGTTGTGTTATCGGTTTGATACACTATTATGTTTATGTCAGTTTACATTTAATTTCAATGTTTGCTTCTTTTTTGAATTAACTTATTTTTTAAATTTATAAAACTTTCAAGGTTCAAAGGCAAAACTATTTTAAAAGGTACATTCAGACGTCTCACATTACCACAAGTACCTAACCATTTCCATTTTATTAGTTTCTGGTGTGACCTTGCAGGGCTTCTCAGAAATAACAACTATATATATTTTTTTCATGTTCACATGAATATATATTTTTCCCTTTAATACTATATACTGAAATCAGTCTATTTCTAATGATCTTCCCTATCCTTTTTTTCTGGCTGCAGAGCCCTTCATTATGATGTATGATGTGATAGTTTATACAACCAGTTTCCTATGGGTATTATTTGTGTATTATTCCCAATTCTCCTGGCCAACGCACGCTAACAACACTAGGGACAAACTTGGAATCTGATAAAATCAGATTTTGTAACTCATTCCAATGAGGGAGAAATCACATCAGAAGACCCATGGGTGTCTCAACTCAACGAAGCAAAATGGGTACTTAATGGATTCTGTGGAAGGATGGTGTTTAGGTTAAATTTAAGTGAAGCAGTATTTTGGTAGTCTCAAAGCAAAGCAGGACTGTGTAAAGGGGTTAAAATCAGATCTGGACTACAAACAACCCAGGGCCCTGTTTCCTTGTAAATGGTAAAATTAAGATAGATGTGAAATGTTGTGTCCAAAAACCCTTTATTTAAGCTCAGCACCTGGGTTTTAAATCAAGACTTCTCCATGTCAGATGTCAAAATAATGATATAGATCCTCCAAGCAAAATTGAGATGTTTCTGTCTTACTGATAGAATTTCAAAGCGAATTTCTGATAGCCTCCAATATTATAGGATTAAGTTTCTCAATGAATAAGAAAGCAATATAACTCAACAGAGTTATATTGTAATTTATGAGGTCAGTCAGGTGCTGCCATGGAGGAGAAGCTCAAGAAAAAGTAGTTTATTATATTCACAACTCCCAGAGCCAGGAGACAAAGCATTCCACACAGGGTCATCAAGAAAAACAACACGGTGGTCAAGAGGCAAAGGGGGCAGAAGCGAGTGGCGGTTTTGGCCACTGCTTTTAAATGAATTTCCACAGGAAAGGTAAAACAGAACAGAGAAAACAGCCAGGATTGGCTGGTTTGAATAATTTTGGTGGGCTTTGAGCTAGAAGGGTGGTCTCTAGTTGCCTGCTACCTGACCCTTGGATGATTATGGCAGAGGAATATTGCCTTCCAGGATGTATGGGTCAGATAGAGATGATATGGCTCTGGACTGGTTAGTTTACATATCCAAGTCATGCTCCTGGTTGAATCCTTTTGCTATCTGTAGGAATTGGCTAGCCCAGAGGGACATTCTCTCCAGCCAGAAAGGGGTTTTTTTCAGATGTTAAAACATAATATACAGAAAAAAGTCTCTCCTCTGTGTATGTACATAGTACAGACAGTACTTGGATGTTTTGACATCATAGTAAGGAAACTTTGGGGTATTGATAGTGGAGCGTTATAGAGAATAGAGTATAAGTTGCCCTGACCAACACAGCAAACATTTACTGTGATAATAGAAAGGAAGACCACAAGCAGAAGGACAAGGAATTCCTATAGCCCAGCCCGTATAATTAAGTTTCCCATTCGGCATTAGCCAAGAAAATAAAGCTGAAATTTTTTGCACTCCTTAACAATGTCTTGGAGCTGTAAAGTGAGTTAGAAGTTTCCTGAGATTAAGGTGGTACTTCTAGCAGTTTTATTGGATGATGCGAGCTAATTAGTAAAGTGTATGTAAAAATTAGTAATAGGTGTGTAACCAAGGGGAAAGGAGTGGTTATGGACACAAGGCAGAATGTAACGTCTTGGTGGAAGTTGAGGGGTTAGTAGGAGAAAGTATCAGAGTGGTGCCAAGGAGTTGACTAATATGAGTCAGGTACCTCCTAGGGAAAGGGATAATCTACCCCCCTTTTTTTTCTTTCTTTTTAGAATTAAAACATTGTTTTTAAAGAAGTTTTAGGCTTACAGCAAAATTGACTCCTGCCCATCCCCAGACTACCGCATTGTCAACATCCCCCACCTGAGTGGTACATTGGTTACAATTAATGAACCAAAACTGACAGATCATCATGACCTAAACTCCACAGATCACATTAGGGTTCATTCTTGGTGTTGTACATTCTGTGAGTTTGGTCAAATACATAAGGACATGTATCCATCAGTATGATATCATATAGAATATATTCACTGCCCTAAAAATCCTCTGTGCTTTGTCTATTCTCTCTCCAACTCCTGGCAACCACTGATCTTTTTGCTGTCTCTGTAATTCTGCTTTTTCTAGAATGTCACAGTAGCTGGAATTATACAGTTCATTAATTTTTAGAATGACACCAGATTTTCCTGTAGTCATGGAGTGTAGGAGTATATGTTTCAGCAGAGAGCAAGTAATATACCTGGATCATGGGCTAACATACAAGGAACTCAGAATCATAGTAGAATCCCTAATGTCAAAGGAAGAAAAGCAAAGAATGCCCGGTGTGCAATTTGAGCCTCAGAGGAAGCCTTCCGTGGGGTTACTAGGGCGGAGAGTTTAGTGTTAGAGTAGAATTATCTCTGGCCATGAGACCCTGCACTGGTTGATGTCTGGAGTAATGTCATCTCCAGCATGAACCTCTGGGCCAGTGTTGTTGCAGAGGTGTGAGTCTGGAGTATCCCTTACAAATGAGTGCCCACTCTCAGCATTTACCTGTTCAGTTGAAACTGGCTCATTTGGAGGGTTTCACTGGACTGTAAACCAATGAAAGCACCAAAGCAATAATATAAGTTCATATTTACCAGAATGGTGTGCAGTTTGACAGGGCTTTTGTTTTTTTATGGAAGTTTAGGTTCATATGGGCCCTGAAATAGGTGAACACCTACCTAGTCTTTGGGACAGTCTATGGTTAATAAGTTTCAGGAGCGTATCTTCCCTTAGTTGGGCCTATAGCTCTTATGGGATGGAGGCAAGATTAAAAACTGACGTGTTACTATCTAGGACCAGATGGCTTCAAGAGTGAATGCTACCAAACATTCGAAGAAGATTTAATACCTATTCTCCTCAAACTCTTCCAAAAAATCAAAGAGGAGGCATTACTTCCCAAATCATTTTAGGAGGCCAGTATTACTCTGATACCAAAACCTTGTAAGGATAACTTTAAAAAGAAAAGTACAGACCAATATCTCATAAACACAGATAAAAAATCCTAAATAAGATACTAGTGAACCAAATACAGCAACATATTAAAAAGATTATACACCACGATCAAACGACTTCATTGCAGGGGCACAGGAATGGTTCAGCATATGCAACTCAATTAATGTGATACACCACATAAATTAAAAAATAAGAATCATATGATCATACCAATAGATGCAGAAAAAGCCTTCGACAAGATACAACATCCATTTATGATCAAGATACTTAACAAAATCAATACAGAATGAAAGTAAATAAGATAAAGGCCATATATGACAAGCCCTTAGCCAATATTATACTTAATGCTGAAAAACTAAAAACCTTCCCTCTAAGATCAGGATCACGGCAAGGCTGTCCACAATCGCCACTGTTATTCAATGGAACATTGGAGGTCCTAGCAAGTGCAATCAGAGAAGAGAATGATATAAAAGGCACCCAAATAGAAATTGAAAAAGTCAAACTGTCACTATCTGCAGATGACATGATTCTCTATATAGAAAACCTTAAAGACTCCACAAGAACACTACTAGAAACAATAAGCAAATACAGTAAAGTTTCTGAGTACAGAATCAATGTTCAAAAATCCATAGCGTTCCTATACTCTAATAACAAAGTGTTGGAAAAAGAAGTGGAAAAAATAATTCCTTTCGTAATTGCAACAAAATGAATAAAACACCTAAGAATAAATCTAACAAAACAAGTGAAGGGCCTATATAATGAAAACTATAAGACCCTATTAAAAGAAATCAAAGAAGATACGAAGAAATGGAAAGATATTCCGTGTTCCTGGATTGGAAGAATCAACATAGTTAAAATGACCATATTACCTAAAGCATCATACAGATTTAATGCAATCTCCATCAAAATCCCATTGGCATTTTTTTTTTAAATAGAACAAAAAAATCATCAAATTTGTATGGAAGCACAAAAGATGCCGAATTGCCAAAGCCATCCTGAGGAAAAAAAAAAAAAGCTGAAGGCATCACTCTGCCCGACTTGAAATCGGACTACAAAGAAACAGTGATCAAAATGGCATGGAATTGGCAGCAAAACAGACACACAGACTAGTGGAACAGAATCGAGAGTCCAGAAGTAAACCCATATTTATATGGGCAAATGATTTTCTACAAAAGAGCTAAAAACATACAGTGAGGAAAGGAAAGTCTCTTCAATAAATGGTGCTGGTAAAACTGGAAAGCCACCTGCAAAAGAATGAAACTAGATTATTGTCTATCACCACACACCAAAATTAACTCAAAATGGATTAAGGACCTGAATATAAGACCTGAAACAAAGTGCATAGAAGAAAACATAGGAACTAAATTCAAGGAACTTGGACTTAAAGAAGAATTTATGAATTTGACCTCAAAAGCAAAGGAAGTAAAAGCAAAAATAAATGAATGGAACTACATCTGCTCAGCAAAGGAAACCATCAACAAGATAAAGAGACAACCATTCGAATGGGAAAGTATATTTCCAAGCAATGCTTCTGATTAAGGCCTAATATCCAAAATATACAAAGAAATCATATGACTTAGTAACAACAACAACAACAAAAACTATCCAGTCAAAAAATGGGCGGAGGATGTGAACAGACACTTCTCCCTAGAGGACATAAAAATGGCCAACAAATAGATGAAAAGATACTCAATATCACTAGCTATTAGGTAAATGCAAATCAAAACCACAGTGAGTTACCATCTCACACCTGTTTGAATGGCTGTAATCAATAGGACGAATAATAAATGTTGGGGAGGATGTGGAGAAAAATGAACCCTTATACACTGCTGGTGGGACTGCAAATTGGTACAGCCACTATAGAAAAGAGTATGGAAGTTCCTCAAAAAACTAAGAATTGATTTATCATATGATCCAGCAATCCCCCTACCAGATATTTACCCCCAAAGACTTGAAAACCCATATCTGGAAAGATAGTTGCACACCAATGTTCATAGCAGCATTATTCACAGTGGCCAGGACATGGAAGCAACCAAAGTATCCTATGACAGATGATTGGCTGAAGAAACTGTGGTACATATATACAATGGAATATTAGTCAGCCATAAGGAGATGAAATACAGCCATTTGCAACAACATGGATGGATCTCGAGGTAATCATGCTAAGCGAAATAAGCCAGACAGAAATGGTTGAAAAATCACATGATATCACTTATATGTAGGATATAAACCTAAAAGCAAAAAATGAACAGGACAAACAAACAGAGACTCATGGGCATGGACAATGGACTAGTGAGGGGACGGAGAAGGGGGAAAAATAGAAATAATAAAATATGTTTAAAAAATAGGTTGGGGGGGAGAGGGGGAAAATGACATAGATGATTGAGGCTCTTCCCTCTGGCAACCAACTCAAAGTTGTGATGAAAACAAGGAACAAACAGCAAGGAAATATTGCTTGGAATTTAGATGAACAAGCCAAACAACTAGGGAGAAATTTAAGAAATCACCCTGCAATGGCAGAAAGTAAGATGGGGCGAGGATAAGAGGCTGCCCATTCTCAAGTGGCTGAGAGCCATGGCAGACCCTTCATTAAGGTGCTGCATCCATGAGTGGATTTTCGCAGTGGTGGACCTGCTGACTCTGACCAGCAGTGCCAGTTTGGCTGCGTGCAGGGGGTGCCAGAGACTTAAATGGAGACATTGCCTGAATGAGGAGCAAGGCAAGACTCACTTTGTACAGAAGTGCCAGTGATATTTATTGTTCCCTGTTGAGCTCTCCCCACTCCCAGCACCCCCATAGCCATGACATCATCAAACTGGATAACAGGTCGCTCCACCCAGAGGATTCTCACTTGCAGTCCCACCCAAGCCACATCCAGGTATATCCTCAGGGAGTCAGGTGCTCCTTGCTGAGCAGCACCTAGACTCACACTGGAGGCAGCTGGCCTTGGTTTCTGGTGTGACCTTTTGAGGTATCTATAAGCACATCATCTGTGGATTGCTTTCTGAATCTTAATATGTGGCCCTGGAGGGGCGGAGGCATAGGCTAAATTTGGCCTGCAGCTGAGCGCCTCTCAGCACTGTGCCACTGGACACCTGCTTCACAAATCCACACTAATAAGACCAGGTGACAGGAGCTTTGATTAATATGTAGAAACAGACATAGAAAGGCAGCCAAAATGGGAAGACAAAGAAGAAGAAACCATATGAGAACAGAGATCCAGAAATAATAGAGTCAAGTAATCTAACAGATGCAGAGTTCAAAACACTGGTTATAAAGATGCTCAATGAACTTTTGGGCAGTGTAGATAAATTCAGTGAGAACTTCAACACAGAGATAAAAAAAAATAGAAATAGAAATTATAAAATGGAACCAGTCTGAAATGAAGAACACATAATCTGAGATGAGAAATCTATTACATAGAATAAACAAAGTGAATAAAGAAGAGGATCAAATGACCTACACTCAATCAGAATGGCAAGAAAAAAGATGCCAAGACTATAAAAATAAAGGAGCATATGGGATACTATTTAAGGTCAAAATATCCATTTCATCAGCATACTTGAAAGAAAACAAGATGTTGAACAGCTGTTTGAAGAAATAATGATGGAAAACTTTCCTAACCTGGTGAAGGAAATGGGCATAAAACCCCAGGAAGCTCAGAGAACCTCAAAAACCAGAGATCCAAAGAGGCCCACCAAGGCACATCATAATTAAAATGCCAAAGGTTAAATACAAAGAAGAAAAACTTAAGAGCAGCAAAAGAAAAGCAGATAGTTACCTATAAGGGAGCACCCATAAGACTGGCACCTGATTTCTCAAAAGTAACTATGCAGGGCAGAAGGGTCTGGCACAAAATATTCAACATGATGAAGACCCAGGATCTACAACTAAGAATACTTTATCCAACAAAGCTATCATTTAGAGTTGAAGGACAGATAAAAAGCTTCCCAGACAAAAATAAGCTAAAGGTACTTATCACCACCAAGCCATTGTTACAGGAAATTTTGGAAGGACTTATTTAAGAAGAAAAAAACATATCAAAAACAGGAATAAAGAATGGTAACTACATTCCTACCAATAAGTACTTTAAATGGAAAAGAATTAAGTGTTCCAACTAAAAGATAGAATGGCTGAATGGATAAGAAAACAAGATCCCTACATGCTGCCTACAAGATACTCACTCCAGATTAAAAGACACACACAGACTAAAAAGAAGGGGATAGAAAAAGATATTGCTTTTATGGACCTAGAAAGTTTTTTAAGAGAAAGATAAACACTATGTGATTTCACTTATATGCTGAATCTAAGGCCTAAAGAGAACAAACTAATGAAAAACAGAATCACAAATATAGTTGACAGTTTCTGATGGACAGGGTGGGGTTGGAGGGCTGGGAGAATGGGGTGAAGGGTTAAAGAAGTACAAATTAGTAGCTAATGGATTGTCACAGGGATGGGGAGCATGGCATAGGGAATACACTTAGCATTAATATGTTGGCTGGGTGAAGGGTCGGGAGGGAGGGAGGGAGCAATTGGAGGAGTCATTTTATGAACTATATAGATGTCTAACCAATGTACTGTATACTTGAAACTAATTAAAATAATTTTTAAAAAAAAACTTATAGGTTAAGGCTTGGGGCAAAATAGAGACCTTTAGGGTTTTATTTGTTGGACTGGAATCTGAAAGAGTGGTTCAGGAGACCATTATATATCTCACTTAAACCAGTTATCTAGGACTCATTGGAGGACATGTGAGTCCTACCAAATGCCTTTTGCCAGAACTCAGTATTGTGTATTGTAAGCAGTGAAATGTGTGTCTTGGTTACCAGCAATATCTGTAACTTCAAAGGGAATATGGAGTAATTTTGATATTTATTTTGGGTATATATGAGGCAGAGATTGCCAGAGTTCTGTACTCTGAAGGAGACAATTTCTAGGTAATAGTTCAATAGGTCATAATAAATGTGGAGATGGAACCGTTATTGGCCAGGGCCTCCAGTGATAAGATCACATACAGTGGTTAACAGTATTATTTGTTTAATCTACTTAGTTAATCCCAAGGGACTTTCTAGGTAGTTAAACCTGTTCTAGGGGAGGGGTGATTCCAGCACCATGACATCTGGCAAGAGACTGAAGACAGGCGAGACCACTCCTCCCATAGGTAGGCTCCATCAAAGGACCCAGGTTTTGTTCCATTCTGTCTTAATTTGTGGGATGTTGTTTCCATGACCCAAAGTGTAATGGGCAGTTGGGTATGGAGTGTCACAGACTCAGGGCCTATGAGAACCTCTGTTTCTAGGAGAGCCCAGCATGTGGACAGCAGTTACTGTTTTATGTATAGAAAAGAGGCAGTTTCTTGCATCAGAAGCCCTTGAGCAACTGATGGCCATCATAGGTGGTCCATAGATATCCAGGAGGCATGAGAAAAGGTTTGCAAAGCCTTTAAAGTGAAGAAGTTTCTGAAGATAATAACAGCAGTGCCTGTTTTTAATATGAAAGTAAAATTTGTAAATTAGGCATATCTTGACCCAAGAACCTGAAAAGAACTAAAAGATGTTGGACTTAAGTGTCCTTAATAAGTGTGTCAAATGAATCTCCATGATAGAGGATATCATCAATATAATATTATACCTGTGCTCCTGGAGAAAGGTGGATGCAATTAATATCTTGTCTGCAAAGATTATGTGGTACCCCGTGGGTAGCCTGGGAAAGGTGCATCATATCCCTTCAGAGGTGAAGGCAAATTGTAGCTTAGAGGCTGTTGAAATAGGCACTGAGTAGAACATGTTAGTCAAATCTGTAAGAGCAAAATATTTACTGATTGTCAATTCAGTGGAGTCAGTAGTAGTAATAATATTGGGTATGGGGCCATAAGATATGGAACCACAGTATTAAGGTTATACTGATCAACATGAAGTGCCTTTTAGTTTTTCCAGGTTTAAGAGGAGGCAAAATTGGGCTGTTAAATGGAGAAGCGGTAGGGGAACAATCACCCCTTTGTTATTTAGGTTTTATATAATAAGTGTTAACCCTTGAGGGCTTTGTTTTAGATTTAGACTGTGTTAACCATTTTAACTGGTGGGGGGTGGGGCGGTTCACGGGGTCATATTTTATCAAGCCAATTAGTAAATGCTGAAGACTTTTAATTTATTATTATGTTGGAACATCTGTTCAATATAGGATATTTTAGGGCAGGGTACTACGACTATGGGAAATTTAGGCAAAGTGCTAAAGGAAAAAAAATTCAATAACACTTGTTAAAGATGGTAAGACACGCTTTTCTCAGGATCATCGAGATATAGGTAATAGGGACCAATGCCGTTAGATTTTACAGCATGGGAGAGAGACTGAGCTCAACTCCAAATACAACATGGGCAAGTGGGAACCTGATCAGGAATCAAGGATCTAACTGAACTGACTTAGCAGGCTTCTTGCTAACTAAAACTGGATTTTGCAAGGAAGTGCACAGAAAGGAGTAAGATGTTGAGTGAAGGATGCTAGACTAATGCATGCCATATGATTTTTATTTATATGAAGTTCAAAAACAAGCAAAATGGTAGTGTTAGAAGTCAGAATAGTGCTCCATTTGGAGAGGAGAAAGGAGTAATGATGTAGATGAGAAATAATGAATGCTTCAGGGATATAGAAATTTATGATAATGCCCTGTATTGTTATAATTCTGCACTTATTTGACTGTATAATTCGATAAATGTTTAAAAAATGAACTCAGCTATAACTCCTAAATGTTTGAAAGTCATCAACAAAATGAACATTAAGGAAGGAGTAAAAAAGGCAAAAGTAATAATAAAAATAAAGACAATTTAATTTTTAAAAAGGCAAAAAAGTAGAACTGATAAATAATACTAAGAGGTGAGTTTTTAGAAAAATTATAAAATAGGTAAACTTTGGACAAAGTCTTCTTTAGCACTCCACTCCATACATTTTGTGCCCTCTGCTAGGACCTGGAGGAGAGGGACAGCTCTCTTATTCGAGTGTTTCTAAGCTGATTCCCTGTTGAAGTAGATCAGCATTTGAAATGTATTCTGAGTTTGTTTCATGAACCATGGAATGATTTTAATGCTTTGGATCAAAAGTTGAATGTCACTTTTTAGGCAAGCCAGATAACAGTTTTCAAGAGTCTTCTGAAGTGGTGGTTTTTCTGTTCTGTCATTATCTTTCCCAGAATCAGTCCCAAGTTTGTAAAGAAAAATGTTTGGGTGTATGCATGTGTGTGTTGGGGGAGGTAGAGGGTGATAATCCTTATGCATTCGTCTTTTTTCCATAGCATTTAACCACCAACTAATATAATATAAATGTATGTGTTTATTATTTGTTTAGCCCTCTGGAATGTGATATACCTAAAGTATGGGGCATTTTCTTTATAGTTCAGTATTCTATCCTTGGTGTCTAGTATATTATATAACAGAAAGAAAGCCTTTCATAAATATTTGAGTAATGAATGAAAGCAAAAGCCAGTAAAAGGACTTAACGGAAGACAAATGGCCCTGCTAGTTGGAGGAGCTCAGAGATGTCTGAATTCAATAAAGCATTTGTGTAGGGGTTCTCAAGACCACCCTCATACTTAGCAATTGACTACGACTCCCAGGACTCATGCTGTTAAATGTACAGTCATGGTTTATTACAACAAAAGGATATCGATTAGAATCAGCAAAGGAAAAAGACACCAGGTGTCCTCTTCCAGTGCAGTCACACAGCATTGCTTGATTCTGATAACAATGTGTAACATCACGGGAAGTATTGCCAATCAAGGAAGCCCACTTGATGTATTAGTCTGTCTGGTTAGATGAGCTGCTGTAACAAAAATGTCATAGATCAGTTGGTTTGTAAACTGAAATTTCTCACAGTTCTGGAGATTAGGAAGACCAAGATCAAGGCACCAGCAGATTCAGTGTCTAGTGAGGACCTACTTCCTGGTAAATAGATGGCAGTGTTCATGGGCACGGGAGTTCTCTGGGTCTCTTATAAGTGCACTAATCTCATTGTCATGACCTAATCGCTTCTCAAAGGCTCCACCTCCAAATACCATCACACTGGGTTTTCAGTGTACGAGTTGGGCTGGGCTGGGGATGGGAGGGGCACAAACATTTCACATTTAGTCCGTAGCACCTGAGCTTTGGTATCCTGGTTTTTATTGGGGTCAGTCATGTAGACATGCAGCACCTGCATGGCTGACTTTAGCCACTGAGGCTTTAGGCCCCTAAATTCCAATTCTACAACATTGCCGGAGCCCGTGGCATAGAAAAACATGTTCACCATAAATCACATTGTTAGCTTAACCTGTCTGGTCAAACTGGTGTGGCCTAAGGCCTCAGGCATACAGAAGTCATTTCCCACAAGCCCGGCCAAGGGTAGGTCCTGAAGATGGGCCTTTTCCAGGTAACCCAGACCTGCCAAGTTAATTCTTTCCTGCATACCCCTTCCTGATCATCCTCTAGGCATGTTGTAGAATAGCAGTAACCTCAGTTGTTCAGGTTTTTGTGACAATTACCTGCATTCAAATCCTAGTTCATCACTTCCTAGGTGGTCATCCTGGGCCAGTTACTACTGTGAATGAAGCTGCCTCAACTGTTCAATGACAGTAATAGCTATATTGGTAATCGCATGAGCTACCACTGTTTCTGGCACATATTGGGCACTCTAAATGACAATTATTTATATTCATGTGGTGTACTCTATAGAGTTTCTGATGGCTTTCACATATATAATTTTATCTTCTTCAGAGAGATGGCTAACGAACGATGTTTAACAGATGAGTAAAGCCTGTTGCTTAAGATTGAAGGTATGAGGCAAGACTCTCTATTACTGCTTAAAGAAGAGGATTTGAGATTAAAAATTAGGCACTGTCTTAAAGAGAGTTTGGGAACAAGAAGCATTTAGATAGCTTTCATGGTCAGACTCACAGGATGCCAGACATAGTTCTTTCCCCTTGTGGTAAGTCCTTGTTAGTGCTATTTTTAGAGATCCTACTCTAGCCCATAAACAGTCTGTCTTGTGTCAGAGTCTAAGCAGTCCTGGGTCTAGGCTGTCTAGGAGAAGGGGCTTAAGTAGATAAGAATATCCTGTTGTCTAAATCCTGGAATTTGGGGAAGATAGGTAAGTACGTGTATTTTTGTGGGAGAGGTTCTGCTTTACCATATGATGAGTTTTATAATTGTCAGCAAACAATAATGACTACCTCTCTGGAATTAATAAATGGAATTATTAAACTCTTCCTCTTATGTATCAAAACCTAAAACTGCTGTTACGACTTCAGATGAGACAGGCTACTTGGACAATTTATGGTGGTGTGTGTGTGTGTGTGTGTGTGTGTGTGTGTGTGTGTTCATTTAGAATTTGGAATGCTTTCAGGCTTGTGGGTGTGGAAACTGGGCAATCTGGGTTTTCAGTTTTTATTTCTTCTATTCAAGGTTATCTTTCTCAAGACTCTTTCTGTCTCCATGAGAAGTCAGAGGGGGAAAGGGTTGTAACTAATGTCTGACACATTATTCTCAGGTGAGTAGGAAATGTACTCTTTTATTAAAACACATGCTTCTTCCTACCAGATAGACATGTGTCCTTCTAATGGAGCTTCTTAATGCAAATAGGGTCTGCTTAAGGACTGAGTCCCCAGTTACATTTTCTCAGGTCTCAGGGCCTCTCGTGTGGTTGACAGATTCCATAGGGAAATGATACTGTTATCCCAGTATTTACTCCTTTCATCTGATTCTCATCTATGCCGATTTTGTGCTCTCATTTTTTATGATACACAGTGAGAGAATGGACACGTACTTCTCGGAATTTGTGTTGTCACTGAAGGAAACGTTTATTCACGAGCACTTATTGTGTTTTTAATGTACTCAGGACTGTGCTAAACCCTGTCAGTAAAGAAAAATAAGAGCAGAAGAGGTCACAACCTAGTTGGGGGAGATACATGCATTCAGTCAGATGAAAAAGATACTCTTAACAGTCTGTGACTGGATGAGATCACCAGAGAGTGTGTCCAGGTAGGGAGAAGGTGGTGAGGTCCATCAAGCCCTGAGGGAGGTGATGGGAGAACATGGAACCCTGTCTAGGCCTTGGGTCTCCCTTGCTCTTTCTCCAGTGAACATTGGTGAAGATGGTAATTGCCTGATGCCAGAATGTTTGTGATGGTTTAGGACCCAGTGATCTTTGAGGACGTAGCTGTGGAATTCACCCAGAAGTGGACTTTGCTAGATCAAACTCAGAGACACCTGTACAGAGATGTGATGCTGGATAACTACAAGAATATGGTTGCAGTGGGTAAGACGGGTACCATTTCTTTATTTAGTTTTTTCCTGGAACAAATATTTCTTTCACTATGTGCTGATGAATGGCAATGCCATGGTAAACAGAGAAGGCATCGCTTCTGCTCTCATGGACCTCACTATCCAGTGGCTTCCTCGTGAAAATGAAGATCTGTTCATTGCACAGGCTTTATTTTCTCTATGGATAAAAGGCTTAGGACCAAAAATGCTTGAGCCTGGGTCTCAGGGGAGATAGCAACCCTTTTGGTGAATAATGAGAGAGAGAGAGTGAGTGTATGCATTTGCATACTAGTGTCATTTGAAAGTTCACTGATTGGATAGAGTTGGCATGAACATTTTATCTTTTCTCAAGTTATGTTTGACAGTATTTGGTATCCCTGAAGAGCAGAATTGTGGCCCCTAATTCACAGAATTATTTGTCATCCCTTTCCACGTCCTAAAGGATCTTCCTGTGAGAGCGGGGCACCAGCTATGCAGACCTGGTCTGTTCTTTTGGGTGGAATGAAAAGGAGACTTGAAGACGGTGGGGAAAGTTCTCCAAAGTGAGAGGAAAAGCAGATATGATTCTTTGTGAGAAACAGCCCTTATCCATGAGCACTGCAGCTCATTTGGAAATTTTAAATAGAGAGCTTTTGAAGGTTTTCTTTTTATATTGTTGTTGTTGTTTTAAGAATGCTGAGGCCATTTGCTTTGTGAGGTTCCTTAGGTACCTGACATTTTTTTTTTTTATTATTCATCTTCTGAAACTTCTTTTGGCTGATTTCTTTTTTTTTATTTTGCATTTGCATTTAGTTCTTTATCCATTCCCATTCAACTTTGTTTTCCTGGTTATGTTGCTTTCTATGCACTGTCAGTCTCAACATTTATAGAATTATTTCTCAGTAAATCACCTACAAGTTTGACTATAGTACCTTATTATTGCCAGACTTTTTAATCTCTATGTTTTCATTTCTTTCTATTTTTTAATATATTTTAAGTCAGTGTTTGAAACTAAATGCGCATTGGCCTTCACTTTTAATACCTTCCTTCCATGGTTTATTACTTCAAGCACTTAATTTTTTTGTTCTTATTTCAGATTGGGAGATTTGTCTTAATACCAAATGGTCAGCACCTCAGAAGAATATTGTGCAAGGGAATACATCCAATATGGTGGAAACGGTAAGATTTATATGGTATAATTCTTTGCTTTTCACACTAGTTGAAAGATTGGAAATTCCATAGGATAGAAAAACACCCAGTAACCATGACAGACACTTAAGGGTGGTGTTATTCACCAGAAATGAAGTTGTTTCTCCTAGAGTCTCTGAGCATCATGAATTTGGGAAACACTTTAAATACCCCTTCACAATATATTTTTTTCACAGTGTTCACTCAAATATTCCCACGTATGTAATTCACATAGTTTTTGATAAATAATTCTGTCTTGTTCAGTTGTCAGCTAAACTGTGGAAGTAAAGAATGTTAACAGCTTTTTAGCCGAGTGGTCACTTCATTCTACTTGAAAACACTCAGGTCTGAAACCGTGCATTGAAATGAAAGTGGAAGACAAAAAAAAACTTTAGTTGTACTGGATTGTTTCATGTATAGTATAATGGAATCCAAGCAGAACAGAGAATCCAAATGTAATAAAACAGGAAAACTTCTATCAATGATCTTATCAACAGGAAAGAAACCACACTGGAGAGGAATTGTTTAACTTTAACTATTGTGAAGAAGCGTTGAGTGAACATTCATGCCTTAAGACTCACAGGAGGACTTATATTAGAAAGAAAACTCATGGGTATAATCACTGTGAAATAGCCTTAACAAAGAACTCTGTAATCTACACAAGAAAACCTGTACTAGAGAGAAACCTCCTAAGTGTAATCTGTGAAACGGCCTTTAGCCAAAATCTACATCTTCTGCTTCACATGAGAGCTTATACCCAAGAGAAACCCTATGAATGCACTGGCTAGGAAAGGCTTAGCTTCTCCCTCACACCTGAGAGAATGCGCTAAGAATTCACGATGGGGAGAGGCTGTGTGCTTTTAGGGAATGGGGGGAAGTTTATTCTTATTCTGTAAGCTTTTTTGTACACGTGTGCACTCACAATGGAGAAAAACCCTGTGAATGTAAAGAATGTTGGAAAACCTTCACTCAGTCTTCATATCTTACTCAACATTTAAGAACTCACAGTGGACTGATGCCTGTGGAATGTAAGAAATTTGAGAAAGCTTTTCCTTCCCCAGCTCTTACAAAACATGGAAGATTTTATATTGGAGAGAAACAACTATGTTGTTGGAAGGAGTATGGCAAAAAGTTTACTTGTGTCTCAAGACTGAATAGTCACACTGGAGAAAAATCATATGAGTGTAATGTAAAAAGTCTTCACTGATTGTTCAGGTCTTACAAAACACAGAAGAGCTTACACTAGAGAGAAGCCTTATAACTGTAAGGAATGTGGAAAAGCCTTTACTAGTTCCTCACACCTTACTATACATATAAAAGCTCACACTTGTGTGAAGCCTTATCACTGTAAAGAATGCAGGAAAGCCTGTAGTAATTCATTTGCTTTAAAAGTCATATACAAATTCACCCTGGCATAAAACCCTACAATTGTAAGCAGTACAGGAAAGCCTTTATTCAATCCTCATTTTTTATTCAACATTTAAAAAGTCACAGTGCAGAAAGACCTTTTGAGTGTAAAGAATGTGAGAAAGCATTTCGTTAGCCTTTGCACCTTAGTCAACATAAAGGAACACATCCTGGAGAGAAGCCATACAAAGATAAATGTTGGGGAGTCTTCACTATTTCCTCAGGCATTATGGTACACATGAGAACTCTGGCGAGTGTCTTTGTATAGTTGTCCAAACCATAGAATATGCAACACCAAGAGTGACCCCTAACCCTGGAGTTAGAGTGATTATGGTGAGTCAGTGTAGGTTCGTTGGTTGTAACAAATTTGCTGCTCTGGTGATATGTTCAATGTTGGGGGTGGGAGACGGGATGTGCGTGTGTGAAGGCAGGGGTGTGTGAGCAATCTCTACCTTCTGCTCAGTTTCACTGTGAACCTAAAACTGCTCTTAAAAGAGTCTTAATAAAAGTAATAAAGACCTTTAAACACCCAAGTTGTGGGAGTGAGCAAGTGAAATAGGTTTATAAAACTACTCAGTTAAAAATATGGTGTATCTTCTATGGGGAAGCCAGTATGATTCAGGCAGTAGAACTCAACAGAGAACTATTCCTGTGGAGCCATTCTGTTTCTTAAGCAAGGAACAAGAAAGGTGTTCCTCTTGAATTCCAGAATCCCTTTGGATCCTTGGCCGCTGTGTACCTCCCATGCCTCCCACCCCAGCCCTTTTTTAATATAAGTGTCTATTCTGATTATCCTTCTCTCTCAACTATCTGTTGGGTATATGGGAAGTAGGTAACTTGTCTCTTTAGTTCATGAATATTCAAATCAAGAATAACATTAAAAAAAAAAAACTCAAGGTGTCTTCCAGATCAGGCCAAATTTAGATATTATGATCCTAGACATAGCTGAGTCTGATACTGCAGGCATGAGATTTTGACATGCTTTTAGGAGATATGACTGTTTGTATATATAGGCATTATGTAAATAATTTTTGGCCAAAGGGCAGTCTGTGATGGTTTTAAAACATGGCTCCCAAATTATTTGATACTGTTCCCTCACCTTGAAGTTATGCAGACTTTTGACTGTTTCTCCTCAAGAAATACGTGTGTGATAGATGATGTGTGATTTGGTAAGCCAGGCCATGTAGTTCCTCCTGCTTATCGTGGCATGTTCTTGCTCAGGATACTGCCTGTCAGTGTGCTTCCCCCTTGGAAACTAGCTGCTGTGCTGTAACATGGAGTGGCCACACCAACATGCTCCTGTCACCAGTCACCATCTGCTCTCAGTCTTTTAGCCATTTGAAGGAAGACCCCAGATACATAAAGGAATGATTCTTCAGATAGTCCCAGCCCCTGCCTTTGGAGTCACCTTCAGCTGTGTGAGTTTCCCTAGCCAAAGCCCTGGTCACTGTAGAGCAGAGACAAGCCATTCGCTCCTGCCGTGTCCTGTCTGAACTCCTGACCTTATGATCTATGAAGATAACAAAAGGCAGTGATTCTGCACTAACAGTTCTCAAACTTTGACCTCAAGACTCTTTATACTCTTTAAAATTGAGCACCCCAAAATGCTTTCTTTTATGGGTGTTATATCTATGGTTACTTAACATATTAGAAATTTAAAATATTTATAATTTATCTAATAATGTTTATGAAAAATAACTTTTCCATAATGACAACAAAAGTGTCAGAAGTGACAAAGATTATCTTGACCAAACTTTAGTCAGTCTCCTGAACCTTCTTGTGCACTTCCTTGTAAAATCCAGTTTTAGCAAGAACCCTGCTAAGTCAGTTTCATAATAGTTCATCATACTCTATATCTGATCATTCTTGAGATCATATCAGGTCCCCATCCTTTACCACCCTTCAGGTGATTTCTGATCTCTGCTTCATCTTTGGCAACAATCCTGTAGAGAGAAGGCCTATGTCTACTTTCCAGTGCTGTTTTGGCACCTGTAACACTGCAGTCAAATTAATTTCATGGTATCATAGCTCTGTATGTTGGTTTTCAGGATCTGAAGAAAATAGAATTTTATTGCTGTCATCAGAAGAGGAACTAAACCCTCATTTTGTCAATTGTAAAAAAAATCGTAGTATTTGACAAGGGAAGAGATACTTTTTTAAAAGTATACATGAGCATTTAATGAAGTTTTGATTTTGAACCTCCAAGTTACCCAGATTTTAGCCTCTGGGAATTTCTACTAAAATATGCCTCTGCTCTTAACCCATATGTGGTATAGTTTTGCCACGTTCGATCTTGATATAAATGGCAAGAGGAACCTTTGTCATTTTTTAAACTAACTGAAAATTTGGTCAGTAACAATACAGAAATCAGAGCGTAAAGGTTTCAAATGGAAACACTACCTGTTGAATTTGAAATTGTTTTCAGTTTTTAGGTATACTTTTTAAATTGCTTTAAGAGATAAGGATTTTAGGCAAACACATCACAATGTGTTCTTGGGTTTGTATGAACTTGCATGTCTTAGTATAAGCGCTGTTACTCTAACATGACTTTGACAAATGCCTGAGAGATAATCACCAGTTTCTACCCTGCCCACTCCAAACCTGACTGGACCTTCCAAAGCCTCTGTAGGAGAAGCCTGTGTCATTAGTTCTCAAATGAGGTTCATCCAAATGGGAAATTCACATCTGGTGCTATAGTTCAGCCGCATTCCTGGAGTCTACTTGACTCCTTGAAGGCATGCCTCTCTGTGGGTCCCCTCAGGACCTATCTTTGACATAAAAATCAAATTAGACATCCCCCGCTCCGGCCCCCAGTGTTTGCATCCATCAGAGGTAGGAACAGCCCTTGGTCCTGTAAATGGAAGAGCCTTGAGGCAAGAGGCCCAGGCTTGTTCATTATAGGAGCAGGGAGCAGAGCAGGTTGTGGCGTGGAGACATTCCTCTGTCTGAATTTCTGGAACTTCCTTCTACTCTCCCTCTCCCCAAAATTAAATAATGGAATCAGTTTTATTAGTGAACTTCTAGGCTGTATTCTCATGAAGAAGTAGTTGGTGCTCAGCTTCTGCAGTGCATGCAGCCTTGTCACTTCCTCTGGACACAGAGCTGCTGTTTCTGGCGCAGCGCACGAATTCAGATGGCCATGGCAGAGACATTGGCCCGTGTTGCATGTGTGGTTACTCTGGAGCTCGGCAAGGCTAATGGGCATTTACTTCTCCCTCAAAATGCCTTACTTTGTCCTCAAAGTAAAGCCCAGGGTTTTTCGCCAGTAATAGTATAAATGTATTCATAGTTCACCTAATTGTACCTTATCAGGCTATGCTAATGTGGCAAAGAAAAGAACCTAGACTCTTTAAAATCTTTTGGTGGGGTGGGGGGGCGGTATGTAGAATGAAAATTTTCTGTTTAAACATGGCATTTAAACATTTAATTGTTATAGTCATTTAATTTAATATGCGTAATTCAGGTACTCTGCTAATGGGTAGGTATTTTATGGAGTGGGTCTCCTTCAGAGGCACAGTCAGCAGGAAGGGTTGAGATTCCTTGTAGCCTCATCTCTCTAGTTCTGGGAGGCTCTATTAAGAATGGTCTTCTTAATTATTCTTAAGTCCTAATGTGCCTACACAGGTGTGTTATTCATGAGGGTATGTAGAAAAGGCACAAAGAAGGGGCTGTTGAGACTTTTATAAATCCTGAGTTTGGGTGTCTAAGTGTAGTAACAATAACCTCAAAGCATCTTAAAATCCCATCATTTTCCCTACTACCAGACTGAGACTTTCAGCTTTAAATCATAGGTTCCAGTTATGCAGGCATAAGAGTCGTTTCCCCTCTTGGCCCTGCTAAGACCCCATTTATTGATGAGTTACTTAAAGTGCTGTTTGAGACCTTCTTTTTTAATGCCAGGATATAATGGTTTAAATTGGAGCCTGGACAAAGGATCCCAGACCTTTGGGGACTTTGGTTAAGAAGAGGGGAGGAGGCAGTGACCCCAGAAGAGAATCCATAATGGGTGAAAAGTGAGGTTTGGACCCATTTTCCCCTTGCAGCTGCCCAATCTCCTTTTCAAAGTCTTGGGGACTGCTGGTTTTTTCCTTGGGAAGACCGCATGGACTCAAAGACCAGGGCTCAAATTCCTGTGGACCATTTTACTAAGCTGTGCAATCATGAGCAAGTTACATTATTTACTAATGCCTCTATTCCTTAAAATAAATTAAAAAGCTGCTTTCCTTCTGTTCATCACAACTCTGAGCAGTCCTGACTCTGAGCAGCAGCTGCCTAAGCCCCACCTCTCAGCCCTAACCGCGCCCCTCATAGCCGAGAGCTCCTTGGAACTACCTCCCAGGCCCGTGCAGTCTTGTCTTGCTTGGAGCTGTGTCTGACGAGCTCTTGTTAAGCGTTCTCATCAGACCATTAGACCCAGCTTAGGTGCCCTCAGAGGGCCTTGGCAGGAGTAGGGAGGGTTCAAGGGTGTGGTTCCCAGTGACTTCTCTACCTCTGCTTGCTCAGAATTCTGCCTGGCCCGAAGGGAGACACAGAAGAGGAAGAATGGCTGCAGGATTCCTGACATTCTGGTCACAAGTATGTCGAAACTATTCAGTTCCCAAAAAAAACACCACCGTTCCCAAAGGATACATCTCTTGCCCATGACTCATAGCTTCATAGCCCTACTGGGCAGGCCTCAGACTTCTATTACTATAATTTCATTGATTTTTTTTTTCAGATATTCCTCCACGTTGAATATTAGTTCCATATCCTGTGGGTTGCTATGAAGCAAAAAAGAGATTTTTCACTAGGAAAATCATTCATTTTCCAAGTATTTTTCTTATCCTGCACTACACTCCATCTGTACTGGATCTTGAATAGGACTGCAAGAGTTCTCAGAATCTAGTTGTGGAAATATTAGGTCAACTGTGTTAGAAAAGCTGTCAAAACCATAGCCTGAATAACATGGTCCAGGAAGTGAGAGTGAAAGAGGAGAGTTTCAAGAATTGAGCCCTGGGGCAGATATAGCAAGAGGCCTCTGAAGTATGTCTGAGCTTTCTGTGCACTGAGTCTCCTTCCCCTGCCCTGGCAGCCTCACCCACCATCCCTCTGATTCATTGTTAGAGATGGTCCCTGGCTGAGCCAGAATGTGTGTGTGATGTTTCAGGACTTGGTGACCTTCGAAGAAGTGGTGGTGGACTTCTCGCAGGAGGAGTGGGCACTGCTGGACCCTGCTCAGAAAATCCTGTACAGAGATGTGACACTAGAGAACTTAAGGAACCTGGCCTCCGTGGGTAAGGTCAGCTTCATTCCTTCATTCCTTTGTACAGCAGATAGTTTATCACTTACTGTGTTCTGTGATCTGTGGAAAGAAAGACAGTATGTGGTGAACACAAAATGAATGGTCCCTGCCTTTGCAGGGTAGTCTCATGGCTTCCCATGAGAATGCACTGATCTTGTTTACTCTGTCATTAAAAGATGGAGGTAATTTGCACTGTGCATCTGGTCCCGAGCCTGGATTTCAAGGGTCAGCTCTATGTGGGGCCTGGAGTACGGATGCATGTTCAGGGGCCTAATGAAAGATCTCTGGTCTGATCTGTCTGCTGCTGCACTTGCCTTTCTACTTCAGACCAAAGTGTGGGGATCCATTTTGTGAAAGATTTCTTGTCTCCTTCATACCCCTACCCCCAAATCACATGCTTTTCCTCAGGGGCAGGTTATCATCTCTGCAAACACAGTCTGATCACTGAGGTGAAGCAGGAAGAACTAAGGATGGAGGACAGAAGTCTCCGAGGTGCCGATCAGGAAAGCCCCAGGCAGAAAGGAGTCATTATGTGGAGCAGTCATAGCCAGTGAGGGTGGTACCTTAGGGAGGGAGTGTCAGTCAGTGCAGGACACAGAAGCTGAGGCCCTTACATGAGCTTTCCTCTTTCACCATCTCTCCATTCACATTTTGGTCTCAGAGAAAAGACTTTTTAAATTCCTCTTTCAGTTTCACATTTCCTTGAATACTTTTTGTTCAGTTCTCCCTTCTTTACTTTCCAGGTAATAGCCTCTTACTGTCTCAAACCTCCAGAATCTGTTCTAAGTAAAATAGCTCCCATTTCTGTTGCTTGTTCCTGTCACTGACATCTCCTCCAAGAACCAAGTTCCTAAAATAATTTCTCTGGTCTTTGGGTACATCTTCTCTTCATCTATATTTAGTGTTATTATTTGAAAACAAATCCATAGGGTACTTGCCTCCTTTTTTCTTTTACCCTGCTTTTTCTCCTGATAGTTATATAAAATTTTCTTCATTCAATTTCAGACTGGGATATTCAACTTAAATCAAAACACACAATTGTTCCTGGGGGAGAAACTTCTAATGGCATAAAAACGGTAAGATTCACTAGGAATGATTCCTGAGTGTAAGGAATGTGGCAAGGCTTTCACTGTACCTTCATCCCTGCAGAAACACATGAGAACCCACACTGGAGAGAAACCCTATGAATGCAGTGACAGTGGGAAAGCCTTTATTGATCAGTCATCCCTTAAGAAACACAGACGATCTCACACTGGAGAGAAACCTTATGAGTGTAATCAGTGTGGGAAATCCTTTAGCACAGGCTCCTAGCTTATTGTGCACAAGAGAACACACACTGGAGAGAAAACCTATGAATGTACAGAATGTGGGAAGGCCTTTAGGAATTCCGCTTACCTACGCGTACATGTGAGAACTCACACAGGAGAAAAACCCTATAAATGTATTCATTGTGGAAAAGCATTCAGCACCAGCACTAACCTAATAATGCACAAGCAAATACATACGGGGCAAAAACTTTATGAATGAAATGACTACAGGATAGCCTTAAGTGGTCCTTCACACCTCATTCCTCATTATAGAACTCACACTGGAGAGAAACCTTAACGACCAATGTAAAGAAATTCTTTAGGCACAACTCTTAAGTTGTACTGGAACCACCTTGTAAAAGTTAGTTATGTGATTGTCTTTATCAGTGACTGTTTTCATTAAAATTTGACAACTCATTAATTGATGAATATTAAATGTTATGTAGCACTCTAAATTCCCCTTGATTTACACAAAAGTTTTGATAATGCTTTCATTGTATTTAGTACTAAATATTGTCCAGTTCTCATCAAGATGTCTAGGACCTACATTTAACAATGTATTTTTTAATGTGCAGACTGTGCATATTTTAATTATAGATTTCTAATTTAATTGTATTCTACATAGAATGCATGGTCCTCATAATGGATTCTAAATGCATAGAATCAAATAAAATTGTTGGAGACTTGCTGTGTGTGTGGCCTAATATGTCAGGTGCAACAAGTTACTGTCCCAACATCCATTGCTCCCTTCCTTCCTTAAAGTAACAAAATTACAGTTGTGTTCAAGTTGGCAGTGTGGACAACTTTTGAAGGATTCATCCAGCTTTCTTTGCAGCTATGAGTGCCCATGAGCCCATAGTCCTAGCCAGTAGGAGAATAGTGAGAGGGCACTAGAACCCATGGAAATGGGAGCGTGTCATCTGGCATTTTCTCAGCCGTTTGCCCTTTATCTTACTTCTTCGTTCCTAGAAAATAGAGCAAAAGGATGGCAGTAATAGGCTACTGAATATACAACAGGGACATGCAGTATTATTTGGCTGTCTCAACCCTGTGTTGCTTATTTCTGGACTTCATGTACTGAAAAAGAATAAACTCCTAACTGGTTTAAATCACTCTTGTGGGAAGGTTCTGTTACAACAGATTTCATTCTCAATTGATCTCATATATAGTCAGGTTTTAGGAATCTTTCAAGTATGGTTAAAAACAATGTATATTCTGTCATTGCTGGGTATAACAGTCTCAGTGTATCTGATGGATAAATCTGTGTTTTTAAAATCTGTATCATTACACACCTTGTATTACGTTAGCACATGGATCTCTTTTATTGAGATAAATATGTTAAAATTCCCCACTATGATTGTGGGTAGTCAGATATTTTTTAAATTCTGTCCTTCTTGTTATATTTTGAGGCAGTATAACTGGGTGCATACAAATGTCATTTGTTATTTCTGGTAAATTGTTCTTTTCATTCTTATATAATGCTCATTCTTTTTCCTTAATAAGTAATGTTTATTCATTTACTTGACATAAATGTGAGCTCTTGACTTAGCTAATGTCATTTTTTTCTTACCAGTTTGTAAGGACAACCAGAAACAACGTACCTTTCCTTGGCACTATGTTAATTATGATGGCCCTTGCAACACCAAGAGGGATCTCCTGTGGGGGACAGACAAATCAGGAAGTCCCCAGCAGCCTTCCCTATCAAAGATTCCAGCAGCCCTCGATATCTCTCTATTGTTCCTTGCTTTGTTTCTGCTGAAATTTATTCCCCAAACTACTGGGATGTGAGAGGTCTCATCTTGATGTTGGTGGCTCAGTATTTAGTGAAAAAGGAAAGGGGACAGGAACATTTTTTTCTCACTCCTCCTAAGAAACCTTAGTTTTCTCAAGTCAGTTTGAAAATCTCCTTGTCAATGTACTTGGGATTTCTTGAGTGCCACTGCCTGTCAACATGTGAGAGCATCTTCCTGCAAACTAAATGCTTATAAAATCAGGATTCCCCCACGCAGCTTTCTTGGATGTAGACTCCCGTCCTTTGAGTTGATAGGGACAGTCTGGAAAGGGAAGCAGCTGCTCACGGCAGGGGCCACTGAGAACCACCAGGAGCTCATCAGGTAAACACCTAAAAAAAAGGAAAAAGAAAAACAGGAGACCAAATGTATAAAGACCAGGGCTTCAGGTAGCAGTTCCCCCCTTCCAGAAAAAGAACTTTATGTACTAAGTAATTGTCAGGTATAGCAAACATAATGCTAGTCTTAGATTGCTTACTGATTTAAAAACAACAATGAAAAATTAAATCCTAGATACCAGAGAGAAAAGGTAAATAAATAAAATATATACATATAAATGCATATAAATTATATGTGCACAAAACTAAAAGATCCATAATTCAAGCCAATATTTATATATTTGTATAAACCAAAATTTACGTATATATTAATCTACTCAAAACATGTTATATACGCAAGTATAATTATTTAACATATGTAATAAAATTTATATATTAAAAATTTATATATCAAAAATATAAAAGGGGGAGTAATTGGCTTTGTGCCTCCACAATGTAAGTTCTAAATTGAATTGAACATCTGCTAAAATATACTTGTTGACAAAGCTTCATAGACAATATGGCGCTCAAATTATGGTTATACTGGGGACCCCAGTAAATTCAAACATTTCCCCTATAATTATTAAAAAGTAAAAGTAGAGAAAAATAGATGTACCTCACTTTAACTGTTACGTTGCCTAAATTTCCCATAGTCATTGTACCCAGTGCCCCAAAATACTCCATCTTAGGCATAGATGCCTGACACAGTGAAAAATAAATTTAAGGTAAGTCTTTGACCCTTACAAACTTTTCTGATGAAATGTTATTCCATGGAAGCTTAGTCAAAATTATTAATATGGCCCAACATATGTTAAAAATGGGCCTTCAAGATTTAAAACTTATTATGTAAATGTAATAAAGAGGTACTTATCTCTACTGCTTCATATAATAATTCAATTTTATCCACTTTAAAAACAAAATAACTGTATTCATCCCTTAGGATTAACTGAGTAAACTGCAAAGAGAGTTCCTATATTATGTGAATAGCACTGCTAACCACATACATGATGAAACAGTGGAATATTACTGCTTCCCATCTCATATCATTGGGTTCGGCAATGGGTTCTTAGATGTGATAACAGAAACACCTTGCAACCAAAGAAAAATAGATAAATTGGAGTTTGATCAAAGTTAAGATCTTTTGTGCTTCAAAGGTCAATCATCAAATACTTTATTTGGTCAATCATTATATAATACTTTATAAAGGTCAATCATTAAATACTTTAGTGCACTAAAGGACACATCAAGAAAGTGTCCTTTAGTGCACTAAGAAAGGCAACCATGGGAGAAAATATTTGCAATCCATATACACAAAAAGAAATGTACAGAATATATAATGAACACTTATAACCCAACAATAAAAAGACAATCCAATTTTAAAATGAACAAAAGATTTGAACAGATTTCTTCAAAGACATAAAATAGCTGGCAAGTATATGAACGTCATCAACATCACAAGTCGTTAGGGAAATGCAAATCAATCAATGAGATACTACTTCTTACTACTAGAATAGCTAATATACAAAAAAAAGTCAGTGTTTGCAAGGAAATGGAGAAATGGGAACTCCAGACACTGATGGTTAAAATGTAAAATGGTGCAGCCACTTTGGAAAACAGTCTAGTAGTTCTTCAAATATCAAATGTGGTTACTTTATGACCCAGCAATTCCACCCCTGGTTAGATACCTGTAAAGTGCAATGGTAGAATGCTGCATCACTTCTGGTTGTGTCTGTGAAGGTATTTCAGGAGCATCTGAATTAATAGACTGAGCATAGTATATTGTCCTCCCCCATGTGAGTGGCCATCATCCAGTCTAATTTAGGGCCTCATTAGAACAAAAAAGCAGAGGAAGATTGAGTTTTCTTTTGCCGCCTCACTGTTGAGCTGGGATAATGATCTCCTGCCCTTGATGTCCCTGCCTCTCAGGCTTTGGACATAGAATAGAATCTACACAATTGGATGGCTTTCAGTTGTTTGAACTGCGCCACCTAGGTCTCTTGATTGGGGATGGCAGAACATTGGACTTCTCAACCTCCATAGCCACGTGAGTAGTTCTTACAATAAACATGGTGGGGGTGTGTGTGTGTGTGTGTGTGTGTGTGTGTGTGTGTGTGTGTGTGTGTGAGAGAGAGAATAGCAGTGCCATTCACATATTCTAAATATAAATGTATATAAAAGATCTTTCTGATCTCACCATAAGGTTCAGGCCTATAAGTTCTGTTCCTCTGAAGAACCCTGACTAAAACAATTCCCAAGAGAAACTAAATGTTTGCATGAAAAGATATATGTGAATGTTCAGAGCAGCACTACCCAAGTATCCATCAACTAATGAAACATGTAATACATCCACATAATGGAATATCATTCAGCAATAAAAAGGAATGACATATGCTAAAACATGAAATTTCAAAACATGCTAAGTGAAAAGAAGCTATTGTTAAAAGATTGTATGATTTCATTTACATGAAATGTCCCCAAAAGGCAAATCTATAGAAACAAAGTTTGTTTGTAGTTGCCCAGATGTTAAAGGAAGAGGAAAATGGGGGTATGATAGCCAAAGGTTCTTTTGGAGTGATGAAAAGGTTCTAAAATTGTGTTGGTTACACAACTCTAAACTTAAAAAATTTTTGGACTGTTAAAGTGTCAAATGCATAAATTGTAGGATATGTGAATTATATCTCAATAAAACTTCAAAAAAATGATAGCTACCTCATCTGGAGCACAAAAAAATCAAAAGTGAATTACCTAGAGCAGTAACATACAACATATATTAGCTACCATTATATTTTTACCACTAAATGCTAGAACTTAACATTAAATTATAATCAAAAGAATAGGATATGAGCATAAGTAAATGTTGGCACAGAAGAGTCTAGAAACTGATACGAGCATATTTGGAATGTATTGTTTAATAAAGAGGGAAGTTCAAATCAGTAGATCAAGAATAGTTTATTAGTAAGTAGTACTACAACCACCAGCCATCTTTTCTGGAGAAAATAATTGCATCCACTACCCAGCACCAAAATCTGAGGAGGATGAAATATTTAAATGTCTTTAAAAGTAACTTAAGAAGAAAATTACAAAATCTGTGTAGTTTCAAGAGACATTTTAAAACAAGGACGGAAATAGATTCTTTGGCTACATAAATTCAATATTTTGTGCACCAACAGATGAAACATTAACCTAGAAAAAGTTATCAATAAATGCATAAAACATTTGATAGTGCACATGACCAACTCTTGATAAAATGTGTTAAGTCAAGGTTTAAAAATCACAAAGGTCATCCACGGAAAACCACAGGAAACATGATTACTGGAGAAACTTTAGATCTGAGGAAGTGAAGAATGCTTGGTTATCAGTACTATTTCAAAAACACCACAACCACCACAAAAAGGACATATACATATTAGAACAGAAAATTACATATATATATATATATATATATATATATATATATATATATATATATTTGCCGAAAATATCATTACACTGAAAACCCAAAAGAAATCTATTAGAGTTTAGCACGGTGTCCAAATAAAGGCCTAATAACGGGACTGATAGAAGGAGAGAGACCACTTTATGGATTGGCAGGATTATCAATGAAGGAGAATCAGTGTAAAGGCTCTAGGAACCAGGGAAGAGGCAGGTAGAAAATATTTTCAGGTGCTTGCTGTGGGGTGGGTCCCTACCGGCAGGTTCACTCTTGATAACTGAATATTCAGCCGCCCGAACAGGCACCAGGTCCAGTCGCACCTCCAGCCCCGCCCTCCGCCCGTAGCCCTGCCCACAAGGCTGGTGCTAGCTTCAAGTTTTGAGTCCGAGCCTCCGTTCCTTTTTCTCGAAGGGCCATGTTTTGAAGTCTTGTGGGGATGTAAAGGGCTGTCGGCCCGCGCCGAGGCTACCGGGTCCAAGCGCAGTCACCCGGTAGCAAACAGGAATTCTTCTGGCGCGGCCGCTCAGGGGCACTGCTCCGACGGCCCGCCCCCCCGCCTTGCCCCTCGTCCCGCGCACAAGGGAACATCGGAAGTGACGTTCTTCGTTCCCGCGAAGTCTTTTCGGCGACCCACCCCGCGCATCTTAAAGTGTTTTACGTGGATGGTGGTTCGGCCGACACCGGAAGGACAGGAAAGCGAGTGGGGACGGGGGTCAAAGGACGGCTGGGCCCCTGCGGGCCCTGCCGGCACCGCCGGGTCCTGGAGGGCGCTGGGGCTGTTAGTCCCCGGGACAGCCGGGCCGCGAAACGGCGTGAGGGCGCTTCCACGGGGTCGTTGGATCCACCATGCTCCCCTCTTCAGAGTCCTCCAGAGCATCTTTTATGACTCTTCTCCAGGAATTGGTTGACGCGTGCCCTCGAGTTGTCATCGACCTGGCGATTCTGTTGAGCACGAGGAGAAAGTTGGTTAAAAAAAAAAAAAAAGCCTTTCTTTCCTTTTGGACGGCAAAGGAATGTTTCATCTGAAACTTTGACTCTGCAGGCTCTTTGTTTTGATGTATTCAGGTAGAGATATAGTAGGCTTCCTTAGATGTCTGTGGTGTGCATATTTCTGTGTAGAAATAAAAGTAAATGTAGACCACAGGTCTTTAAAGAGAAGCAAGAATACTTGCCTGTCTCCTCATCAGAACATCAGGTGTGTACATCCCCACAAAACTTTAAAATATAGGCCTTTAAGAAAAAGGGATGGAGCCTTTCTTCCTTCGGAGTAATTGAATTTATTAACAGGATGTTTGCCCTAAGTACGTGTTATTTCACATTTTTCGTTAGAAAAATCTTAAACTGTAAAAGTGAAAACTCTCCCGTTACTGGGAAGTGAAATTTCCAGGTGCTGGACCCCAGGAGGAGCAGTAAATCAGTCACAGGGAGGTCACCTCTCCAGGCACCAGCCTCAAAGAGAAACACAACTTTCCAAAGTGCAAATAATGAAATTGTCTGCTAGCCCTGTTTGCTCTGAGAGTCCCCAAATACATTTATCTTCGTGCAAGACTTTAACTGCTATCTTCTGCTTTCTGTAATCTGCTTGCTTGCTTATTCAAAGACTACATAGTTGGAGGCTTTATAAGCTGCCTCCTCTGGAGGCTGGGGGCTGATCTCTAACCGTGCCTGGTAGAGAGTCAGTCACTAGCCAGCTGATAAAGGCAATCTCAATTCTCTCTGATTCCGCCCTGTGGGTCCCCGTTCTCACCTGTGCCATAACAAAACCTAAATATGAACGGCCAGTACAGTGAATGTCCATTGAAGGTGATTCACCCATTTTTAGCATATTGCATCTTTGTGCTCTCTGAAGAAATAAATTTTCTGGTATATTGATACTTGACCTTTAAACACTTGATAACGCATGTCCTGAAGATTTAACCCTAAGAAAACTAAAAATAATGTCATTGTTACGGACACAGGGGTCCTTGTCCCTCTCAAGATAGAAATCAAGAGAATGTGCAAAACAGATTTGCAGAAGGAAAAGTTTATTAAAGCAAGAGCTGGATGTACCAAGGGAACACCCACCAAAAGAAAATGTATTTGGCTCCCCAAGGTCTATTGGCATAGTGTTTTTATGGGCTTTTGGGGTTAGGGGGCTGGGTTACCTTTAACTAAGGGGAGAAATAGTCATAAATTTTCCTGGAATGAGGTGGGGATTTCCAAGAATTAGGTTGCTACCTACTTTTTGATATTATAGGAGATGCATGGGATCTGTCATGGCGCCACTGGATATGCCAATATGGTGATGAAGATAGATCAACCAGAGGACAGTTCTTCCAACTGCTGTGCATGTGTGGTTTTGTGGCCTTTTCCTAAATCTGATTATATCTTTGTTGCAGAAACTGTTTTTGTTTCTTTTTGGTGGGAAGGTTTGGTTCAAGGTTACTTCCCCAGTGTAGGTTTCAACTAAGTGACTATCGACCACATCATCTACTATCTGTTCTGTGTAAAAACTAAAATCCTCCACATTGTCACAAAATAAACTTTTAGGTGTTTTTGGATTTAGGATGCAATCAGAGTTTATATGTGGCAATTTTTGATGTCTTTTGGTCTCAACCTAGAGCATTGGCTGTTGTTTCTTCTTTATATTGATTTTGTGTGTGTGTGTGTGTGTGTGTGTGTGTCACACATTTTTAGAAATTCACACATTATTTTTTTCTTTTTCATTGAGGTATAATTGCCATATAGCATTCTATTAATTTCAGGTGTACAACATTATTTGGTATTTGTATATATTCTGAAATGATCACCACAGTAAATCTAGTTAACATTTATTACCATATATAGCTGGAAATTTTATGAGAACATTTAAGATCTACTCTCTTAGCAACCTTCAATATTCAACACAGTATTATTTACTATAGTCACCATTACATCCCCAGGACTTATTTTATAACTGGAAGTTTGTACATTTTGACTACATTCACCCATTTCTCCCACCCCCACCTCTGGCCTCTGACAGCCATTAATCTTTTTCCTATATTCATGAACTCCAGTTTGTTGGTTGGTTTTAGGTTTCAGGTATAAGTAAGATCATATGGTAATTTTCTTTCTCTGATTTTACTTAGCGTAATACCCTCAAGGTCCATCCATGTTATTACAAATGGCAAGATTTCCTTTTTTTTTTTTTACGGCTGACAATATACCATTGTGTGTGTGCGCGCGCAAGTGTGTAACATTTTCTTTATCCATTTATCTATGGGCACTTAGGTTGTTTCCTTATCTTGGCTATTGTAAATAATGCTGCAATGAATGGAGGTGCATATCTTTTCAAGTTAGTGATTTTGTTTTCTTCAGATAAATGTCCAAAAGTGAAGTGGTTAGAAATATAATGGTTCTATTTAATTTTTTGAGGAAACTTCATTCTGTTTTTCATAGTGGTAGCACCATTTTACATCCCCACTAACAGTGCAGGAAGGTACCTTTCCTCTACATTCTTCCCAACACTTGATATTTCTTGTCTCTGATACCAGCCATTCTAACAGGTGTGAAGTGATAGCTTATTTTAGTTTTGATCTGCATTTCTCTTACAAGTAGACATGTTGAGCACCTTTTCATATGCCTGTTGGCCATCTGTATATTTTAGTTGAAAAAATGTCTATTCAGAACATTGCTCATTTTTTAAACCAGTTTGGGTTTTTTGCTATTGAATTATGTAAGTTCTTTATATATTGTGGATATTAACTTCTTATCAGATATATGGTTCACAAAAATGTTCTCTCATGCTGTATGTTATCTTTTCATTTTGTTGATGGTGTCCTTCACTGTATAGAAGTTTTTTAGTTTGCTGTAGTCCCACTTGTTTTTATTATTATTATTATTATTATTATTATTATTATTATTATTATTATCTGGTCATCTTTGTTTTTGGTGTCAAATCCAAAAAAATCATCTCCAAGACAAATGTCAAAGAGCTTACTGCCTGTGTTTTCTTCCTTGGAATTTTATGACTTTGGGTCTTACATTCAACTTTAATCTATTTTGAGTTAATTTTTTTGTGTGTATAAGATAATATTCTAGTTTTATTCTTTTGCATGTGACTGTCCAGTTTCCCCAACACCATTTGCTGAAAAGATGTCTTTGCCCCCATTGTACATTCTTGTCTACATTGTTAAAACTTATTTGTTTATAGTTGTGAGGGTTTATTTCCAGGCTTTTTCTTAAAATCCATTGATCTGTGTGTTAGGTGTGTGTGTGTGTGTGTGTGTGTGTGTGTGTGTGTGCGCGCGCGCGCGCACGCGTGCACCACTACCATGTTGCTTTGATTACTATGGGTTTGTAATTTAAATTAGGATTCCTCAAGCTTTGTTCTTTCCAAAATTGTTTTGGTTATTCGCAGTCTTTTGTGGTTCCATACAAATTTTTGGATTTTTTTGTTCAATTTCTGTGAAAATTCAATTGGAATTTTGATGGGGATCGATTGAATATATTGACATGGGTACTAGGGATATTTTAACAATAATTTTTTTAATCCATGAGCACAAAATATCTTTCCATTAATTTGTGTTTTCTTAATTTTTTTCATCAGTTTCTTAAAGTTTTCAGTGTAAAGGTCTTACACCTACTTGGTTAAATTTATTCCTCAATATTTTATTTTTTCCAATGGAGTTAAAAGCAGGATCATTTTCTTAATTTTTCTTTCTGGTAGTTTGTTACTAATGTGTAGAAAATAACTGATTTTTTGTATTGATTTTGTATCCTGAAACTTTATTGAACTTTTTTATTAGTTTTAACAGGTTTTTTTGGTGCAGTCTTTTGGGTTGTCTTTATATAATATGTCATCTGCAAACAGTGACAGTTTTACTTCTTCCTTCCTGATTTGGGTGTGTTTATTTCTTTTTCTTGCCTAATTGCTCTGGTTAGGACTTCCAATGCTATGTTAAATAAAAGTGATGAGAATGAGTATCCTTGTCTCTTTTCTTAGAGCAGCAGTCGCCAACATTTTTGGCCTCAGGGACTGGTGCACTTATGAGAATCTAATGCCTGATGATATAAGGTGGAACTAAAGAAGTGATGCTAGCACTGGGGAATGACTGCAAATACAGATGAAGATTTGCTCACTCACCCACTGCTCACCTCCTGCTGTTCAGCCTGGTTTCTAACAGGCCTCAAACTGGTACTAGTCTGCAGCCCAGAGGTTGGGGACCCCTGTCTTAGAGGGAAGGTTTTCATTCAGTTTTCTACCGTTGAGTATGATGGTAGCTGCAGGCTTGCCATGTATGGCTTTTTTTTTTTTTTGTATGTTGAGATATATTCCCTCTTTACCCACTTTGTTGAGAGTTTTTTTAACATGAGTGGATATCAAATTTTGTCAAATGCTTTTTTTTTGCATCTATTGAGATGATCATATAACTTTTGTCATTTATTTTGTTAATGTGGTGTACCACATTGATTGATTTTCAGATATAGAACTGTTCTTGTATCTCTGGATAAATCCCATTTGATCACATTATTTTAAAATATATTGTTGAGTAAAATTTGCTAATTTTTTATTGAGGCTTTTTGCATCTATATTCATCAGGGATAGTGTCCTATAATTTTATTTTCTTGTAGAGTCATTGTCTGGTTTTGGTTTCAGGGTAATGCTGGCCACAAAAATGAGTTTGAAAGTGTTTCCTACCTTTTTTTTTAACTTTGAGAAGAACTAGTATTCATTCTTCTTTAAATGATTGGTGGAATTCACCAGTGAAGCCAACTGGTCCTGGACTTTTGTTTATTGGGAGGTTTTTGATAATAGATTTAATCTCCATACTAGTAATTGGTCTGTTTAGATTTTCTTTCTTTATGATGAAGTCTGGGTAAGTTGTATGTTTTTACGAATTTATCCACATCTCATAGGTTTTCCAGGTTTTTGATGTATAATTGTTCATACTTGTCTCTTACGATCCTTTTTATTTCTGTGGTAATGATTGTAAGATCTCTTTTCATATTTAATTTTATTTGAGTCCTCTTTTTTTCCTGGTAACTCTAACTAAATCTTTGTCTATTTTTTGTTTTGTTTTGTTTTTCAAGAAAATAGCTATTTTATTGATCTTTGCTATTGTCTTTTTAGTCTTTCATTTATTTTCATTCTGATGTTATTTCCTTCCTTCCACTGTCCTTGGACTTCATTTGTTTTTCCTTTAATAGTTTCTTGAGTTGTAAATGTAGGTTATTTATTTGAACATTTTTATATTTCTGATTTTATTTTTATAGTGTGTTGAAAAGTTTACTTCATTTCTTGTATTTCCCGTCAACTGGCAATTAGGTCCTGAACAGCAGCAGTTGGTGAACTTTTCTTTTTGATAAGGACCAAATAGGAAGTACTTTATGCTGTGCAGGCTGTAAGGTCTCAAATTAGTTAGTTCTACCTTTGTATGGGGAAAAGTCATAGATCTTAGTAAATGGTTATGGCTGTTTTCCCATAAAATTTTATTTATGAAAACATGCCTGAACATCATACTTTGCCAACTCTTAATCTAGAAGCTTCAAAAGATTATTTACAAACTACTTTGTAGGTAAAATTGCATTTCATCAGGAAGGTACAGATTTATATCATCCTTCTATTAGTGATTCTATGTTTGATTATCTAAGGTAGGGATCACAGAGCCCTTTCTTATAAAGATAAACTTTTTCTTTTTAATAAGGAAGTACTATATGGGATGATGTTCTGACACTCAGAATATCTTGTTCCCCAACAATCTTTCTAACAATTTTTATAGCATCCCTCAGTAAGCAGCAGTAATCTCTATATATTGTTTCACAGTTGTAAAGGTGCATTTTCAGAGCAAGATTTTAAGGTTGGTATTCTAGGTCTAAAGGCAAATACATATTTAATTTTTCTAAATATATAATTTTTTTTCATAGATCTTATGCCATTTGATAGTTTCTGAATTAACTTCAAAATATGTTTTAAAATTATTCTGGAGAAACATAAGGAACACATTTTAGGTTTAACTGCAAGGCACTTGTTTTTAAAAGACCATTCAGTCACTTTTAAGAATATACAAATGTATTTGATTGTGCACAGACATTTTATGTGATTCCTGTTTACTTTTTATATTGTAGTTCTATTTCGTGTGACTTCAATTTGTGCATGGCTGTATTGTAACATTTTTGTGGGGAATGGCAATTCTTTGACAATCCACAGATGATCATTGAGTTACTTTAACGAGCTAGGCTATGTGCCAGGGAGAGGGCAACAATGGCCATCAAAGCAGAGATAGTACTTCCATTACGAGCCTTATAGTCTATTTAGGAAGCCAGATTTTAAATGACTACTAGGAATATTGCTACTTGGACATTATAATGGCTTAATATGGGCGAGGGCGGGAGATGTATTTAGAGAGGTTGATATGTAAGTTGAAAATGAAAGGATGGATATGATTTAGTTAGTCAGGTTGTTGAGCTAGGGCAAGTGTAGAGTGAATGAGAACATTTCAGATGAAGGGAACTTCGTGAGCAAAATACCAGAGCAGTTGAGAGCTTAATGTATTTCTTAAGCTGAGGAAAGAGTGTTGACTGAAGCAGAGCAGAACCAGAGAGTAATTTGGACAGTAGGGGCAGAACCAGAGGAATTATGTACTCTGGAATATTTTCTAAGGTCATGGGAGACTTATGAAATATTTCAAGCAAGTGAATAATTTTAATCTACTTAAGTACAATATCTAAACTCCTAGCTTGAAAATGGTCTTCAGGAAATGTGAGAATGAATGCATGGACTCAACACAGAAGCTCATGATGAATAAGTTTTAAAACATAATGGTAACCTATAATTGAATTATTATTAGGAAAAGAAAATAAATGAAATTATTTGAGACTTTTATAGAAGGAAAAATTAAGAGAATTTTAATTACTAAGTGGTTATTCCTTCATCTGTTGATTTACATGTTTTATGCATCAAACCTCTGAATGTTAAAACAGGGCTAAAATAATCTTCAGACAGAGCCTAAAGCGACACTGTGTTCTAAAGAATTATTTTCAGAGATAACAAGAAAGCAGATATTACAACTATGGAACTCAGCTTGAAAATTAAAAACATTGTTTAGAATTTGTGTCACTACGTTCGTTTATCTGCACCAATAAAAATGCCTTCCTTCTAGTAATTGTTCTCCTTCCCTTTCCCCTAAATTCTAATTCACACACATCACCCATAGTGAACTGAAAAATAACCTCCCAAGATGTTGGTGTATTATTTTCCACAATATGTGAATGTATATTTTAGATGGTAAAAGGCTCTTTGAAGATGTAATTAAGTCAAGAATCTTCAGATGAGGATCTGGGTGGACTCAATGTAATTACGAGGGTCCTTATAATAGAGAAAGTCAGTGATGTAGAGTTAAGAGATTTGAAGATATTATACTTTTGACTTTGAAGAAGGTGACTTTGAGGAAGGCACCATAAGCTAAAGAATGCAGGGGGCCTTTAGAATTTGCAAAAGGCAAAGAAAAAGATTCTCCTCTAGAGCTTCCAGAAAATTGTAATTCCAATTAGAATTCTGACCTCCAGAGTTGTAAGATAATAAATTTGTGTCATTTTAAGCCACTAGAGTTATGGCAATTCTTATAGCAGCAATAGGAAATGAATAAACCTCTCTACCTAAATTTCTCTGTCTTATTGCCACTGAGTAGTCAAGTCCCATCATCTCTCCCCCAGACTACTTCAACAGCCACCTAACTGTGCCCTCTGCCTCCAATTTCTCCCACTCACAGCAATCCTAATTTTTTTATATTATACCTATGGTTATGGCATGGCCCTGGTGATCAATTGCATTTAAAATCCTTACTGTGTCAAAGTAGACAATAGTCTGTCCTCCATCTACATATCTAGGCTTATTTCTAATAAATTAGTCATAATTCCAAATATTCTCCTGAAATGCCTTCCTGCTGAATACCTCCATGCTTGTGTACATGTGGTTCTGTCTTCCTCTAGTTCCCACTCTCCTATCCTCTTTACTTGCTACCCAAACCCATTCTCCAGTTAAATTTCTACTGACTATTTGTTACTTAATGCTTAAGTATATTCTCCCATTAGAAGTTGTTCCTTAATTCCAAGTGTTGGTGGAGATGTGGGAAACCTGGAACTTCCATTCATTCCTGGTGGGAATGTAATAGGTACAGCCACTTTAAAAAACAGCTTGGTGAGTTTCTTATCTTTTTTTTTATTCTCTCACAATTTACAAGACAAGAAGTCTGAAATCAGGGTTTCAGCAGGTTTGGCTCTGAAAGAAGATCTGCTCCACCCCCTTCTTCCAGCTTCTGGTGGTTAAGGGCAGTTCTTGACCTTTTTTGGCTTGTGGCTGCATCACTCCAGTCTCCTGCTTGGTCTTTACATGACCTTGTTCCCTATGTCTTTGTGTGTCCTTTTCTCAGTTTGGCAGTTTCTTAAAGTTTAAACATAAATTTATTATATGACCCAGTAATTACACTTCAACTTATCACCCCAATGAAATAAAAACACAATAGCATCAGTCATAATAACCCCAGACTGGAATATCCAATAGCTATCAACTGGAAAATGGATTAAAAAATATATGGTACAACCATACATTTGAATACTATTCTGCAATTATAAGGGACAAATATACCAATATATGTTTTCTACATGAATAACTCTAAAAGATCATTATGCTAAAATACAAAAGATTATGCCCAATACAAAAGATATCATATTGTATGATTCCACTGATACGTCTAGAAAAGGACAATTTATAAAAACAAAAAGCAGATAAGTAGTTGCCTGAGGTGGAAGCAGACATTAAAGGCAAATGAGCACAAGAGAACTGTGGGTGACAATTGAAATGTTCAAAAACTGAATTGCGGTGATATTTGCATGACTTTATAAATTTAATAGAATTATTGAATTTAACTTTCAATGGGTAAATGGCAGAGTATATGAGTTATAACTCAATAAATTTATGAAGTAAAAATTTTAAAGTTTTCTCTGTATTAACTCAAGATGAGTAGAAAACATTTACCTTTGTTTTCAGCAGTTTCTGTTACATACAAATTTGTAGTACTTACCACTCTGTTACAGTCATGCTTATATTTTTGGTTCTTTCTTCAATTTGTATATAGTAAGCAATAAATACACGTTGGATTAAACTCAATGGAATCAAAGTGAATTGAATCCACATCGAGTATGTTTTTCCTCAATAACAAATTATGGTTTTTCAGTAATTTGAAGATCTTAGTACCTGGTTTTTCTTCCCTCCCCTCCCCTCCACCAAAAAAAAATAGTTCTTAGTTTCATCTGTGATATTGTTTGATAACCTTCACAATCTTTATAATCTTAGCTTTGATTCCCCAGAAGAAGACACTGAGCTAAGGATTCATGTGTAATTACTTTATTATAAGGAGCAAGGAGCATGGAACATGGGTTAGATAGAGGAGATGTAACACAGGGAAGAAAATACCTCTAATAAAACTTACATTATGTCAGCTCCCACAAAGAGTGAGCAGAGTTTTTATCCTATAAAGACATTCTGGAAAGTGGCACAAAATCAAAACTTTAGGGACTACAATCTTCACTTAGTTCTGAGGTGAATGACCCATCACAGACAAGGGGCTCCTTGGCTAAGGAGCCTTCCCAAGGCCCCCTTCACATCCTTGTTCCTCAAGCTATAAATGAAGGGGTTCAACATGGGAGTGACCACTGTGTACATCACTGAGGCAACTGAGTTTCTTAGGGAAGAATGGGTCACAGCAGAACTGAGATAGACCCCCAGACTTGTCCCATAATACAAGGAGACCACAGAGAGATGAGACCCACAGGTGGAAAATGCTTTACATTTTCCCCCTGAAGAGGACATTCTCATTAAGGAGGAGACAATTTGAGAGTAAGAGAAGAGGATTCCAGCAAGAGGAAACACACCAAGTACAACAGTGGTCACATATAAGAAGATGTTATTGACGAGGGTGTCAGAGCAGGCCACTTTGAGAATCTGAGTAATTTCACAGAAGAAGTGTGGTATTTCAGTGCCTACACAAAAAGTCAGCTGCCTCATTAGTAGAATATGAAGCAGGGAGACCCAGAATATGATGGACCAAGACAACAGAACCAGAAGGCCACACAGGCGTGGGTTCATGATGACCATGTAGTGCAGGGGGTGACAGATGGCTACAAATCGATCATAGGCCATCACAGTCAGAAGGAAACCATCCATTCCAGCAAAAATCATAAAAAAAAATACCTGAATAAGGCATCTGATGTAGGAGATAGTTTTGCTCTGTGTCTGGATGTTCAACAGCATCTTTGGGACAGTGGTGGAAGTGAAACAAATGTCAACAAAGGACAGGTTGGACAGGAAGAAGTACATGGGGGTGTGAAGGTGGGAGTCAGAGGTGATGACCAGGATGATGAGAAGGTTCCCAAGCACGGTGACCAGGTACATAGACAGTAACGCTCCAAAAAGTAGAGGCTGCAGTTCAGGATCATCTGAGAGACCCAGGAGGAAGAATTCTGATACTTCTGTGTGGTTTCTGGCTTCCATGTAGCTGATGTGTTTGCTCGAAAAAGTGACAAAAGCAATATTTAGTGAACTGCCAACTTGCACATCACCTAGTTATCACCTTCTGACTCTGACTATAGAAACCAGAGGGGATTCTGGCCATCTGTGTGAGATGGAAGGTGACTGAGCTCCTAGATGTCCCTTTGAAGGACCCACACACAGGCTTTCTGACCTGCAAACACTCACCAGGGACATCGGCGGTGAGTGTGAAAAAAGCTCCATTATCTAGGGTCAGAAAGAAGGCTGAAAAGGCAGCCACCATTGTGCCTTAGTCTGGCCCCACTACAGACTATGCCAACTTGATAGTGCAGACCCCTCCCACAGAGCCATTAGGAGATGCTGGTCTGAAAGGATCAGCCCACCCTGCTTAACCTGCAGACTGCTGGAGGCAGTTGTTAATAGTGGGCTGCCAAGCCCTGAGTTGAGCAATTCAGAGTGAAGTATTCCAGTGAGGTAGCCATTGTTGTGAGCAGCATTTCTAATCCCAGCAACAGAGGCCAGTGCTGTGAACCCCATTTCAGAGATAAGGTCAGGCAGATCATTGCTACCAACATGATTTTGGGCAGATATCGGGGACTTGTGGGCCAGTCCCAGAGAGCAGCTGGTCTTGCTGTGATTTGGGTCATCTGCAGGAACTTACAACAGTTACCACACTTTCAGCAAGACTGAGGCTGTTTTGATCTGACTGCCACTGTCTCTCTGAGACCCTGCCCCACCCAACCTGCAGACTATCTGGGCCACTGTTATTGGCTTGCTGCCAAGCTCAGCTCCAGTGATTCAGGACCAAGTGTTCACAGCTGGGCGGCCATCGTTGTGAGTGGCCTTTCCAATTGCAGCAAAAGCGGCAAGTCCTGTAAGCTACATTTCAATTCCCAACTGGTGACCACCGCTATGAGCCACATTTCAACAGAAAATATGGCTGAGTGAGAAACATCCCCAAATCTCTCCCCTTGAAACAATAAGTTGAACGTCTAAAACTCAACAAAAACACCCACACTGCACACCAGCATGTATGAATGTGGAATCTGTACAAAAGAGCTACCACAGGTACTTTAAGGCATTATATAAAGCAAGGATTTAAGACGCTTAGACATCACCTACTGGACACCAAAAGAAAAGCGCCTTCTTTGCAACAGACTACAGTCAGACCTTTATATAATAAACCTTCTTTCTGGAAAACAGCATAATACACTTCCATTAATTTCCAGGTGGAGAAAGAGTCCATTAAACACCATGAACAACCAACGTGACAAGATATTTCAGAAAGAAAGAAAAATCTCCAGAAAATAAGCTTACAGACATAGAAATATGTGACTTAAATGATACAATTTAGAATGGTACTTCTGAAAAAAAACTCAATGAGATTGAAAACAAATCATAGCAACAATTTCAGGATTTGAAAAACATCGAGATGAGCAGAGCAAGGAGAATGAAACCCTCAGAAAAAAACAAATAGAACTTGAGATAAACAACACACTGCAAGAGTTGAAAAATGGAATAGCAAGCTTAGGAAATAGAGTTGACCAAATAGAGGAAAGGATCAGTGATATCACAGACAAAAATCTAGAGATAAATCAGAAGGAAGAAGAGAGAAAATGAAAAATGAAAAATAATAAAAGAGAAATACAAGAACAGCTGATGCCATCAGGAGAGGAAACATAAGAATAATGGGCATTATTAAAGACAAGGAAAAGGAGTAGGGACTAGAAAGCATTTTCAGACAAATAGTTGATGAGAATTTCCCAAATCTAAGAAATGAACTGGAACTTGGAATTCAAGAAGTCAACAGTACTCCAAATTATCTCAACCCAAAAAGGCCTTCACCAAGACACATTGTATTAAAGTTATCAAAAATCAACAACAAAGACAGAATTCTCAAGGCAGCAAGAGAGGGAAAAAATGGTAACATATCAAGGTAAACACATTAGATTATCCTTGGACTTCTCAGCGCAAACCTTACAAGCCAGAAAAGAATGGAATCAAATATTTAAACTATTAAGTGAAAGGAACTACCAGCCTAGAATAATGTATCCAGCTAAGCTCTCCTTTAAATATGAAAGGGAAATTAAGATTTTTCCAGACATACAAGAATTGAGGGAATTCTCCACTACAAGACCTGCACTACAGGAAATACTGAAAGAAATCAGTTCACCTAAAATAAAATAACAAGAATACATAACTGGGAGTAAGGTGACTATCAGGCAAATAGAAGCAAAAGAGTGCAACCCTTACTAAGAACAGGGCATTATAGCTTAAATAATAAGAAGTGAATTGTTATAATAAGATAGTAATGAACATTCAGCATACATAGGGACAAATTGAGATAACAATGACTAAAAAGGGGAAGCTTCAAAGATCCAAAGGGGAAAGGAGATAAGACACACACAGAATAAAATGGATGATTGTATATATATAACTATCCTTTTCATATTTATAATGGTAACCACACACCAAAGATTCAGAACAAAAGTATATAACATAAAACAAGAAAGACCAGAGGCAAAACCCACAAAAGCCAACCAAAACAAAGAAAACAGAAACACAAAGACAAGGAAGCAATGGAAACATCAAGCTACCAGAAAGCAAAATATAAAATGGCTATAAGAAGACCTCATATTTCAATAATCACCCTAAATGTAAATGAACTGAATTCACAAATAAAAAGACACAGAGTTACAGAATGGATCAGAAAACAAAACCCAACCATATGCTACCTCCAGGAGACATATCTCAGCTCCAAAGACAAATATAGACTCAAAGTGAAAGAGTGAAAAATGATATTTCAAGCAAATGGCATTCAGAGAAAAGTGGAAGTAGCGGTACTAATATCAGATGAAATAGACTTTAAAATAAAAAAGGTAAAGAAAGATACTGAGGGACACTTCATAATATACCAAGAAGGCATGATACTTATTAATATCTGTGCTTCCAATCAGGGAGCCCTGAAATATGTAAAGCATTACTAACAGAACTAAAGGAAGAAACAGACTGAAACACTAACTTAGTAGGGGATCTAAATACCCCACTGTCAGATATGGACAGATCATCAAAACAGAAAATCAATAAGGAAATAACGCCCTTAAATGAAACATTAGACCAGTTGGACATAACTGATATTTACAGAGCCTTCCATTTCAAAACATCTGCTCATACATTCTTCTCTAGTGTACATGGAACATTCTCAAGAATCAATCACATACTGAGACACAGAGATAGCCTCAACAAATATAAAAGAGTTGAAATCATACCAACCATATTCTCTCATCATAATGCTTTGAAACTAGAGATCAACTGCGAAAAGAAAGCAGGAAGAACCATAAATACATGGAGATTAAACAACATCCTACTGAAGAATAACTGGGAGAATCTCTCAGAATAACTGAGAGACCAAAAGATACATAGTAACGAATGATAATAATAGTACAACATATCAAAACTTTGGGACATGGCAAAAGCAGTCATAAAAGGAAAGTTCATATCACTACAAGCCTACCTCCAAAAACAAGAACAAGCCCAAATAAACAACCTAATGCTTCATCTTAAAACACTAGAAAAGGAAGAACAAATGAAGCCTAAAGTCAGTAGAAGGAAAGAAATCATCAAAATTAGAGCAGAAATAAATGAAATGGAAAACAAAAAAAAATAGAAACAAATACAACAAAGAGCTGGTTCTTTAAGAAGGTTAATAAAATTGACAAACCCCTAGCTAGACTCACTAAAGAAAAAAGAGAAAGGACACAAATAAACAAAATCAGGGATGAAAGAGGGAAAATTATGACTGACATCGCAGAAAGACAAAGGATCATACAAGTATACTATGAAAAAGTATATAACACCAAATATAATAACTTAAAAGAAATGGACCAGTACTTGCAAAAATACAACCTTTCTAGACTGAATCAAGAACAATCAGATGTGAGGGCAATCTGGCTGCAACACTCCCTTGATTGCCAGGGTTGATTTGGCTGATGTGGCTGGCTAGGCAGGTGTCCCCTTTCTCCCTCACTGCTCCATGTGCATCCCTCCTGAAGCTGCACACTCAGTCGAAAAGGATGACCTTCCCTGATAGAGGAGAGGATCATTCTTTGGTCAAGGGTGTACAAGTAGCTGCACTCCCCTGCTAGAACCTCCAAACAATATCTCAAGAACTGGAAAATCTAAATAGAACTAGCATTATGGAAATTGAAACAATCATCAAAAACCTACCAAAAAGTAAAAGTCCAGGACCAAATGGCTTTACTAGTGAATTCTACCAAACATTCAAAGAAGATTTAATACCTATTCTCCTCAAACTCTTCCAAAAATTTGAAGAGGAGGCAATCCTTCCCAATTCATTTTATGAGGCCAATATTACCCTGACTAAAACCTAGTAAAGACAACACAAAAAAAAGAAAGCTACAGACCAATATCGCTCATGAACACAGATGCAAAAATCCTAAATAAGATACTAGCAAAACAAATAAGCAACATATTAAAAAAAATTATACACCATGATCAAGTGGGCTTCATCCCAGAGAACAGAGATGTTTTAACATACACAAATTGATTAATATGATATACCATATAATCTAATTAAAAAATAAGAATCATATGATCATATCAATAAATGCAGAAAAAAGCTTTGACAAGATAGAGCATCCATTTATGATCAAAACATTTAACAAAATCAGTATAGAAGGAAAGTATCATCTATGACAAACCCTCAGCCAACAATATACTTAATGGTGAAAAACTAAAAACCTTCCCTCTAAGATCAGGAACAAGGCAAGACTGTCTACTATTGCCACTCTCATTCAATATCACATTGGAGGTTATAGCAAGTGCAATCAGTGAAGATAAAGATATAAAAGGCATCCAAATAGGAAACAAAGAAGTCAACTGTCACTATTTGCAGATGACATGATTCCCTATATAGAAAACCCTAAACACAACACAAGAACACTACTAGAAACAATAAGCAAATACAGTAAAGTCTCTGGATACAAAAATCAACATTGAAAAATCCATAGCTTTTCTATACTCTAATAATGAAGTGTCAGAAAAAGAAGTGGAAAACATAATTCCTTTTGCAGTTGAAGAATAAAATACATAGGAATAAATTTAACAAAACTTGTGAAGGATCTATATAATGAAATCTGCAAGACACTATTAAAAGAAATCAAGGCAGATACAAAGAAATGGAAAGATATTTTGTGTTCTTGGATTAGAAGAATCAACATAGTTAAAATAACCATATTACTTAAAGTATTATACAAATTTAATGCAAAATCCCATTGGCATTTTTTAAAGAAATAGAACAAAAAAATTATCAGATTCCTATGGAAGCACAAAAGGCCCTGAATTCCCAAAGCCATCCTGAGAAAAGAGAATGAGGCTAGAGGCATCACTCTGCCTGACTTCAAAATATATTATAAAGCGACAATAATCAAAACGTCATGCTATTGTCAGAAAAACAGACACATGGACCAGTGGAACAGATCGAGAGTCTAGAAGTAAACCCATATTTATATGGGCAAATAATTTTTTACTAAAAGGCAAAATAATTACAGTGGAGAAAGGAAAGTCTCCAATAAATTGTGCTGGGAAAACTGGAAAGCCACCTGCAAAAGAATGAAACTAGATTATTGTCTATCACCCCATACCAAAATTAAATCAAAGTGGATTAAGTACCTGAATATAAGACCTGAAACAAGAAAATGCATAGAAGAAAACATAGAAACAAAACTCAAGGACTTTGGACTTAAAGATGATTTTATGAATTTGACCTCAAAGGAAAATTCAAGGTAAAAGCAAAAATAAATGAATGGGACTACATCAAACTGAAAAGCTTCTGCTCAACAAAAGAAATTGTCAACAAGGAAAAGAGACAACCATTCAAATGGGAAAATATATTTGCAAGCAATGCCTCCAACAAGGACCTAATATCCAAAATATTCAAAGAACTCATACAACTCAATAATAACAACAACAACAACAACAAAACAATCCCATCAGAGGATGTGAACAGACACTTCTCCCTAGAGGACATTCAAATGGCTAATAAACATATGAAAAAGATGCTCAACATTGCTAGCTATTAGGGAAATGCAAATCAAAATCATAATGAGATATCTCACATCTGTTAGAATGGCTATAATCAACAGGACAAGTATTAGCAAATATTGGAGAGGATATGGAGAAAAAAGGAACCCTCATACACTGCTGGTAGGACTGCAAATTGGTACAGTCACTATGGAAAACAACACAGAGGTTCCTCAAAAAACTTAGAATTGATCCACCATTATGAACCAGCAATCCCTCTACTGGGTATTTACCCTAGAGACTTAAAAACCCATATTCATAAAGATACTTGCACACCAATGTTCATAGCAGCATTATTCACAATAGCCAGGACATAGAAGCAACTGAAGTGTCCTACAATAGATGATTGGCTAACAAAGCTGTGGTACATATATACAATGGAATATCACTCAGCCATGAGAAGAGATGAAATACAGCCATTTGCGACAACATGGATGGACCTCGAGATAATCATGCTTAGCGAAATGAGCCAGACAGATAAAGTTGAAAATCACATGATATCACTTATATGTGAGATATAAACCTAAAAGCAACAAAAGAAGAAGACAAACAAACAGAAATTCATGGACATGAACTATAGACTAGTGGTTACCAGAAGACTAAAGACTAGTGGTTACTAGTGAGGTAAGGTAGGAAGGGGGAGGTAGACAGGGTAAAGGGGGTCACATATGGGGGCCTTGGGGTAGGGTGAAGTGGGTAAAGGGGATCAAATATATAGTAGCTGAAGGAAACTGAATTTTGGGTGGTAAACACACAATAAAATATACAGATGTCAAATTATAATGTACACCTGAAAATTATATAATTGTATTAACAAATATTAGTCCAATAAACTTAATTTTAAAAAATAGTGATACATTTGATTCAAAATATTCAAAGCTTTTATAAATCAAATCATTCCTTAAAAATTAAAAGGCAAATTTAAGATGAAAATAAATATTTAAACTCTTCATGATAGAAAAAAAAATAGTTGGTGTTATTAATGCCCAGGGAATGCAGTTAATTAATAAGAGAAAAAAAATCACTGAGGACCAATTTTAGTCTGGGGAGGTAGATAGGAAAGGCTTTTCTGAAATATAAATATTTGAACTGTGAGAGAGAACATGGGCAATTGTTAGAGGAAATAAGGAAAGGGTCAGCTTTTGGAGCTGAGAGAACAGAATTCATGATTGCTGTGTGGGTCAGGGAGGTTGGTAATGAAAGGAATTTGAGAGGCCACTGAGAAGAGGAACAGAGGGTGAGGGGTCAGGAGAACAGAGTTTGTGAGGCCCATGTATCAAGCATCCTGAACAATTCCTTGAAGTGCCTCTCATGTTGGTAATTTTATTTTTATTCATGGGTCAGACATCATGACTGTTTTGCCCACCATTGCCTTTCAAGGACTTACATAGTGCCTGGCATAAAGCTGGTGCTCAACACATACAAATGTTAGATGTATAATAAATCTTGAGACAAAAGCATCAACTATAACACAAAAAAGAAATATTTAAGTGCATCATATACCTGAATCATAAAAGTAAAGTTAAATAAAATGCATTTATATCTATTTTAAAAGAATAATATCATGTACAAGTAGTAACTATTCCGGGTATAAAAAGCTAGTTTAGTACTAGGATGTTTGCTAACATACCTCCCAAAAAATAGGTCAATAAAAAAGAATCATAACCATAATCACAATAAAAAATGCATCTGAGAAAATATAACAACCATTACTATGGTTGGCAGCCAGGACAAAGACTTTCTCTAAGTGAGGGAGCTAAGGAAAATTTCTTAACCCAGTAAAGAACAGTTGTTTTAAAACTGCAGCCACAGGATATTCTACACTAAAACACTAAAATATTTTAGTTAAATTCATGAATGAACCAAGGCACTCTGCTTCAACATAAAGCACTTGAACATTTAAACAGATTGGTAAAATGAGGAAAAGAAATTAGTCCAAGTACTGAATGCCTGAAACAATTACATTATTTGTAGATAATACTGTGGACACTAAACAACCACAACAACAACATAAAACTATTAAGTGCTATGAGTAAGTCAACTCTATTGCAACTATAGGGAGTACAATAGAAAAACCCAATCAAGTGAGAAACAAAATAGACAATACTTTGTGCATAGTATGTCTCCAGTGAGTAGTTAATGAATAAATAATTGGAAACAGTATATCTAAGAAGAGCCTAAAATTATAGGAACAAGTTGAGAAGAGGCTGATACTCTTCAAAAAATAACTCTTATTGGAGAGAGGCTCTAGATTCCAAAAACAGAAACAAAGAACAATAGCTGGAAAAGATTGATTTCAGGGGAAACTAAAGAACCTTAAAACTATAGGTATTCCGCCTTCATAGACTAAAAAAGTATGGGATTGTCCCAGTCTCATCATTCTAGTGATAAAGCCCAGTACCCAATTTCTGTCCTGTTTTTCTTCTTTACTCTGCCAACCCTCACTGGAACACAGTGACCCTCTCTGAAGATTATCACCGAAGCGCTTTGTCAAGGTCTGTCCCTGAAAAGTCCATTTGGGTTTTCATTTGACTGCAATCAGAATTATGGGAAAGGGGCAACAGGGACTTGTTATTATTATCTCAAGGATTGAATTCTCAGAGCTCCTTATTAAATTGTTCTATTGGCTTTTCTTCCTTCTAACAACACTTCCTTCTAAGCTCCCTTGGGACACAAAGATGACAAAATGGAAAGTTTTTAGCCAATGTTGTGTCTGTGTATGTGACAGTAGGGAAAGAAGGTATATTCTCCAAGGAAAAATTATTTTCTTTGGTTAAACTTAAAATTAACAAGGTACCTCCTAAATCATGTTTAATTTCCTCAGGAATCAAACCCAGGAACCAACTTCCTGTGATGTTCTTGCCTTGAAGAATCTGAGATTTCAAAGTTTCATTTGGTATCCACAGTGTCATGCGGGCAAAGAGGTCCTTTTTGAAGACAAACAGAGTGGTTAATGGTTTGGGTTCTGTTGAAAGGCTATCCCTTGACAACTGCTGGTGACATGACAGCCTTTGTTGATATTGGTGGAAACTCCCATCTAATACCTCTAAATCAAGGGTTAGGGGCAGAAATAACTCAGTTAAAGTGGGTGGAAGAGTGAGTATTAGAGAAATACAAGTTGCAAACATAAATCACCTATATAGTTTGTCACAGAAGGGGAGGACAGAGGTAAAACATATCCTAAAGAAAGTATGGAGTGTGGGAGAGCTTAAAAAAAATCTAATAGATGATATGAGAACACATTTAATTTCCAAGAGAATGATCATATTTAGTGCAGGCATTAGAATTCATAGAAAGTCTGGCTACATAATTCACAGGATGCGTATACACAATCAATCAATGATAATCATAATGTGCTGAATCTCCAGTTTATAGAATTAGTGGGTCTAGAAATCAGGGTTAGAAGTTGAAGCAGCCCCCAGGAGCAATTCATATTGGTTCTCCTGTCCTTGAGCCCGACTTCGGTGAGACCCATGTGAAGGGAGAGACCTGAGGTTAAGGAGAGTGTTAAAGATCAGGTTTGGCTGGAGCCTCTGAGGGGCTGCCTTATAGAGGCATGGACCCCTCCACTTGTGTCACCTAGGCCCTCAGTCCACACGTTGAACTAAGTTAGAAAGAGCAGCAAGGACGTGTCTATGGGGTGTTTTCATCCACTATTTTTCCATCTTCAGAAGCCTCCAAACTAACCTTTGGACTTTTCTCCAGAAGAAAAGAATTTCTGCTGTGTGAGTCACATTGCTCCAGCCCCCTGGGGCCACAGTTCTCATGGACCTGAAGATACCAGAATGTTCTAGTGAGCACTGAGGATAGATGGGTTCAAAGGCCTCTTCTTTTGTACAATTTAGAATGTTCTCATCTGAGAACATTGCTATCTGAGGATTTGGCTTTATCTTTGCCTGTTCTTTATTTTTGAACATTGCATACAAGTTGAAAGATAAAATAATTTCTTAGATGCTGGAAGTGTGCATATTTCTAGATATTGTAAACCAAATTAATTTTAGACAATAATAAAAATAAAAGCATTTATTTGAATAAAAGGAGCTGTAGCCTGGGAGTCATAGATTCAGTTAGCATCTTAAATTGAGCTCTACAGAGACAAAGAGGAGGCTGTCTTTTATAGAGAAAGTTCCTGCCCAAGGTCCTGGTCTTATGCAAATGAGGTTTCCAAATTATGTAGGTACGATTGGTCCAACTTATGTGTGTGTGGTTGGTATAGATGCACATGAAGATACAATTGGTTTGGTTCTAATTGGACGGTACAGGTCTCAGTTTGTTGATCAAAAGACAAAATCATGGCTACTCTTCAGTGGTTGGCTGCAGCATGGTACAGGAGGTTGAAAGCTCAGTCTGTGTCTTTTCCTGAAATGCAGAGTACATAGGATGCCTCTGTCAGCAATGGCTGCCAGTCTCTAGTAATAAATTCAGGCCCAGTTAACCTCAAAGAGCCCATTTTTACAGATATATTTCTCCTTGGGTTTCATATTTCTCCCTTTTGTTCAAAACCTGATGGCAGACAGTGTTGATTATTGATCAAGTCCTTTATCTTATATTGATACTAAAGTGGTTTAACAACCTGCTCTGGCTCCATGTAGTCCCTCAATGGGACTTCTTTGGTTAGGAAGTAGCCAATACAGTAACTAGGGCCATTTGCTTACAAGAGGTCTCCTGAGCACCTGTAAAACTCAAAGAAATTGTCTAAATTTAAGTTTATCTTAAGATGCTAAATTTGCATGGCTTTGGCATGGTTTTACAATGTCTTATAGAACAACTAGAGCAATTCGAGAGAAGTTGAAAAACAAATAAAAGCCCTTTCCACAATATCAAGAAAAACCAGGGATAATGGGTGAAAGGCATTTAATACTGTGATTCCAAAACTAGACCTATTTATATGCCACCTATCAGAGATCCATTTTAGATGAAAAGACACACAGAGACTGAAAGTAAAGGAATTCCCCCCACCAGTCTTCTTACCTTTTCAATTACATTGAGTAAAAATAATTAAATTGATTTCATTGATAAAGCAATTCCTTTTTTCATTGAGAGGTAGTGGTAAATAGAGATATGTTTCAATGAGTCAGATATTACCTGGTACAGAAGCTCAAAGTGAAGATTATATCTCCCCTCACCATGATTGAACACAAATGCAAAAGCTGACCGTGTGCTACTTCTAATGAATACCATTCTGCCCCACCTCAAGGCTCGTATACTAAAATGATGGCTTCCTGCTGTTGTATCCTGCGGAAAGACACACTGATCAGTGGCAGCAATTTCCCTTGTAAAGTCCCATTCCCCAGGGATCCACAAGCCACCATTTATGTAAGAAGTGGCAGAGGTGTCAAGGAAATAGCAAAATAAATAAAAGGCAATGGCCTGTGAGAGGCAGGTCTGAGCTGGGAGTGAAGAAAAGGCCAGAGCTGCACTGACTGCAGTAGTCACCAAAAGACCAAGGGACAATGCCCATGAGACCCTCTATGGATGACACTACTAGGGGTTGAGGGAGATATCCAGCACCAAACTTATCCAAGATAGAACAGGCCAGAGTGAAGTCTATTTGACCTAAGCAAAGCTGGAGAATAATGGGAGAGCACCTTTCCCCATCATCATTACTAAATTTCATTCACAGTGGGGCAATCATGCAGTCTCCACTGCTGTATCCCCTTAAAAAGATGGGCAATTTTTATCTCACAAGAGCTCTTTCAGTTCACTTTCTCACAGGCATATTCACATCTCTGTCAGACATAGACCCAATCAGAGGAGGCTCTCCCGTGTCTCTGGGAGGCCTGGTCTTTTTGCAACCTGGGCCTCTTTAGTGGCTCTTCTGACTATGGACCTATCGCTGTGTCTCTCTGCCACTGTGCTTCTCAGGAGTTAGATAATGGGCATCACTGTATTCATAAGTCTTAGTATACTTTGTAGAAAAGAAAAGGGTAAGACTTAAATTTAAAATATAGTAGAGTAGCAACTAAAAAGTAGTGGAGTGTATAAATTTCAGTCATACCAGTAGAATTATTTAAGTAAAAAACTATAAGCTGAGAGGGAAAAAAAACATGAGCTAAACACTAAAAAAAAATGAGATGCTAGACATAAATCCAAATTTACTAGTAAGTATATTATGAAGAAAATGTCCCAAAGAAAAGAATTAAGATTAAACATCAAATATTCAAATATTTTAAAATATTAATAATGTATAAAAAGAGACATTTTAAAAATAAGCATACAGTAAGACTAAGAAATTAAAGAATTTCTGGTCAAGAAGGCAGAGTAAGTAAATGCTGTATTTGCATCCTTCCATGACCACATCAAAATTACAACTAAACTACAGAACAACCATCATTGAAAATTGCCTGAAGTCCCACTGAACAGAAGTCCTACAGCTAAGGGCATACAGAAGAAGCTACTGTGGGACTGGTAGGAGGGGCAGAGACACAAAACCGGCTAGCCCCAAACCTGCACATTGTGTTTAAAATATCTTGGTTGCAGAGGTCCCCCCTGAAAAATGGGGGAACCCAGCCCCACATTGAGCTCCCCAGCCCAGGGATCCAATGCCAGAAAGAAGAATCCCACAACTTCTGTCTGTGAAAACTAGTGGAGATTGTGCCTGAGTAAGATGGAGGACTGCAGGAGTCCCAGGAGTTCCTCTTAAAGGGCCTGCACACAGACTTACTCACAGACTTGCTCACTCTGAGCTCTAGCACTGGGGCAGCTGCTCAAAAAGCACCAGGGACATGGGGAGGGACTAAATTGTCTGGCTTCAGGGGAAGGACTGGAGGGGCAGCTTTCTCCCAGACAGAAGTGAGAGCAGAAGCCATTGTTCCCTTGTCAAGCACTCTCCCAACCTAACCTTCACATGAAGGCAGATGTCATATCTGAGTCTCCATCAGCCTGGTTAACACTAGTCACTTGAACCTGGTGATTCCTTGAGACCCCCATCCCACCAAATCTGTGGGCCTACCAAAGCTGCTCCCAGGAGCTTTTTCATACAGATGGCCTTGGCTCATGCTTCAGACTTTCCTAAAATCTCTCGAAGGTTTACCAAAGCCAAACAAGGCTTTGATGTGAATGTACCTCTTGCTGAGCATCTCTATGCCTGGCACTAGCAGCAGTAAGTGTTGATTCAGGGCTTGGGCTCTCAAGGCACCTCCAAGCCCAGAGCAAGTGGCAGCCATCTGTGGATTACTTAGTGATTTATGTCATTTGGCTCAGGGCAGGACACAGGCTGTGGCTGAACTTGACCTATAGGGTGACCCCTCCTGGGAGGCCCAGGGGCCAGCATGCCCGGTGGTCTACTTCAAATTGAGCCAGAGCACCACGTAGAGCCTCATTCAATGATGAACACATCCAAAGGGCAGACAAGGCTGGCACCAGAGTCCTGCTAAATTCCTGTTCCATAGGGTCAGCCCCTGCACAACAGCTCCTCCACTGTAGTTGCTAGCTGATTTCACACCCAAGCAGCTCATGAGTCAGTTCCTCCCAGAGGTGTGCCAACAGTAATCAAGGCTCGACTACAACAGAAGAGCACATGCGACCCATATGATGGACATATCTGGAGCACCTGGCTCAGGTGACCAGGGAGACTGTGCCACTGGGCCCTACAGGACACGTACTACATAAGGCCACTCTGTGAATATGAGGAGACATAGCAGTTCTACCTAATACATAGAAACAAACACAGGGAGACAGCCAAAATAGGGAGACGAAGAAACATGTGCCAAATGGAAAAAAAAAAAAACAGAACAAAGCTCTATAAAAAGAACTGAACAAAATAGGGACAAGAAATCTAAAAGATGCAGAATTCAAGGCACTTGTTATAAGAATGATTATTGAATTTAGGGGAAGAGTAGATAAACTCAGGGAGAACTTTAACAAAGTGATAGAAAACATAAAAATGGAGATAGAAAACAAAAAAGAACCAGTCAGAAGTGAATACAATAACTGCAATGAAGGATACATTAGAAGAAATCAATAGTAGATTAGATGCAGAGTATCAAATCAATGATTTAAAAAGTAGCAGAAAACATCAATCAAAACAATAACAAGAGAGAGTAGAAAAAATGGCATAGATGATGGAGGCTTTGTCCATCCCTCTTGCAACCAAATCAAAGTTCTGACCGAAACACGAAGCAAACAGCAAGCAAAGTTGCCTGAGATCTAGATGAACAGAACACTACAACTAGGGAGAGAAATAATTAATCAACCTACAACAGTAGAAGGTAGGAGGGGTCAAAGACACAAGGCCACCAGGTCCCTAGTGGCTGAGTTGGACAGAGGCTGTGGCAGGAGCAGCTGGCAGCTGCAGACCCCTCTTAAAGGGGCCGTGTCCATGAGTGGACTTTTGCAGAGATAGACCTGCTCGCTCTGAGCACCAGTGCCAATTCAGCGGCATGTAGCAAGCACCAGGGACTTACAGGGAGAAAAGAATCAAGACTCACTCTGTACAAAAGTGTCAATGGTATTTATTGTTCCCTGTTGAGCTTTCCCATCCCAGTGCACAGATACAGCACCACCATAGCAGAGACATCATCAAACTGGATAACAGAAGTCACTCTGCCCAGAGGATTCCCTGAAACTCTGCCCCTCCCAACTCACAGCCTCACTCAAGCCACATCCAGGTATGTCCTTGGGGAGTCTGATAATAACTACATTCCTATCAACAAGTATCTCAAATAAAAAAGAATTAAGTACTTCAACCAAAAGATAGAGTAGCCAAATGGATAAGAAAACAAAACCCTTACATATGCTGCCTACAAGAGTCTCACTTCAGATTAAAAGACACATACAGACTAAAAGGAAGAGGATGGTAAAAGATATTGCCTTGATGAACCTAGAAGGTATTGTGCTGAATGAAATAAGTCGATAGAGAAAGACAAATATCACATGATTTTACATACATGTGGAATCTAAAGAACAAAATAAACAGTAACAAATGCAGAAATAAACATATATACAGAGACCATTTTGAGGACTACTAGATGGGAAAGGGTTGGGGGGATGGCAAAAAAGGGCAAAGGGATTAAGAAGTAAAAATGGATAGTTACAAAATAGTCATGGATACAGACGTCAAATGATAATGTACACCTAAAAATTATATAATTGTGTTAACCAATGTTACCTCAATAAACTTAATGGAAATTTTAAAAAAACAGAATAGTCATGGAGATATAAAGTGTAGCAGAAAAAAATAGTTAATAATGTAATAAACATGTAAAGGGAAGAGGGGTACTAGATTTAGTGGGGTTATCACTTTGTGAGTTATATAGATCATTAATCACTATACTGTACAACTGAAATGAATATATTATTGTATGCCAACTATAACTAAAAAAACTCATTGAATTGTATATAATTGTATAAATAATTGTATATAATATAATGTAAATAATAGCAATTATATTCTATTATATTTTAATAAAGCAAATAATTAATTAATTAATTTTTTTTTAAAACTTCCAAAAAGTAAAAGTCCAGGACCAGATGGCTTTACTAATTCTACCAAACATTCAAAGATGATTTAATACCTGTCCTTCTCAAACTCTTCAAAAAAAAATTGAAGAAGCAATACTTCTTAACTCATTGTCTGAGACCAACATTATTCTGATATCAAAGCCTAGTAAGCATAACACACAAAAAAAGGAAACTACAGACCAATATCTCTGATGAATACAGATGCAAAAATCCTAAAAAAAAATACTAGCAAATTAAATACAATACATTAAAAAGAATTTATATATATATATATGAAATATATATATATATATATATATTAGAAACAGAATCTTTTATCACAATGAACTTTGTAACTGCACTAATACTTTTTCATAATGTTGTCTGACATAGAATCAGCTTTACTTTGGAGAGTTTATTTTTGCATATCATAAGTAGCATTATATCTGTTTTGGATGTCACTGCTTGCTAGTACAAAGAGTGGCACAGAGCCTGGTTTACTGAAGGCACCCCAGTGCATGGTGATCAACTTGGCAAATGTGTATCAGAAGAAACGGGAAAATGCAGACATGGAGTCTAAAGGTATTAGACCAAGAAGGGTGGAATATAACACGAAAAGAGCCAGTTGATTAACATGGTGCACTTATTAGACAGTCTGGAATTATTTTCTCATGGATTTGGGATGGCTCTAGAGCTGTTTACTTTGTTGGGTAACTAAAATTTGAACTCAACAGTGACCTACATTTAATGAGGTAGATTTTAATCAATAGGAAACTTAAATTGGAGGGCCCAGCTTAATCAGGTGAAAGTCTTTTAGACCTTCCCTGAGGTTGAGACACTCCGCTAACCAGCCTAATGAAGTATGTGGTCATGTAGAAAGAAATTGCATGTGGCCTCTAGGAGTTGAAGGTACCCTCCAGCTGGCAGCCAGCAAGAAACCCTACTGCTGCAAAGAAATGAATTTTGCAAATTACCTGAGTGATTGGAGAACAAGATTCTCCTATGGTTAAGCTCTAGCTAAACTTCCCTAATGAACCCTGATGAGAGAACTCAACCAAAGCCTCCACTACAGCCTGGAGAGATGATGAGCAGCTCACCTTCCTAAATTTTATCTCAGTTCTTGACAGAAATAAACTGTGAGACAATACATGTGTGTCATTTTAAGGCTCTCAATTAGTTGTAACATATTAGGCAGCAATAGTTAACAAATACATACACCCTCTCTAATGAGGTCTGCATTAGAAGGCATGCATTCCTTTGTTTCTGGTTTCTTTCTTTCAATATTATGTTTGTGAAGTTTATTCACACTGTTGCATCTACCTTTGATTTATGTCTTCCATTTGCTTCAGTTTTTCAATAGTTTAAGTATGACAATTTATCCATTCTTCTGCTAATCCACATTAGAATTATTTCTAATTTAGAATTCTTTCGGAAAATACTGGTATAAAAAGTCTTTACTTTTCTCTTGATACACATGTGTAAGCATATTGTCAAATTTAAAACATATAGGCAATAGATTTTAAATTGTTTTTCCAATGAATTCCCCAACCAACAATATAGGCACAAGTTAATCAACTTTCTCTTCAGAACCCTTATTAATTGCTTCACAATTGCACAGCTAGCTCACTGGGACCCCTAATGGAAGGTAACATGGGTATTTTCCAAGCCTTACATGGGTATTTCAGAGCTCTCTGGTAGCACCAATTGCCAGGGGAGTCTTCTGGTCATTTACCTACGGAGTAATCTAGCTCCCTAGATGTGAGTTCATAAGGAATCTTGAAATGGACTGCAAAACCACAATGTTTATGAAAATAAACATTTGCTAAAGTTGATGACAGAAGTGAATTTTTATGAAGTTATTTTTCAATGCTTAGCAACTGACTGAGCAATTCCTTAAATTAATTTGCTACTTAAAAAATTAAAACATTCATATTTGCTCCTATTTTCTCTTTATTCACATCATTTGAATAGATCTCACTCATTTTTCTTGTCATGTATATATTGAAGATTAGAGTCCTGCCTCTGCATTTTCCCCCACCAAATCTGGGGTAAACCCTTGATGAATTCCCCTCTCTCATCCTAGAAATGTAATCAATCAAATAGAGAATACCTTATCCACTTCCTACTCTCCTACTATGCCTTATCTTTTTGCTATCTCTTTTCTTACCTTCACCTACTCTCATAAAAAATAGAGAAAATAATAATGTCCTGTACTTTAGCTCCAGAATTCTAATCAATTTGTAACAATACATGATTGCTTCCTCCAAAGTTCCCTAAGAAAAAGACTGAGTTGAATTTTTTTTTTTTTACTAAGCCCTATTCAGATATTCAAGCATTCCTTAAGTGGGGTACATCTTCTAGTAAATGAATAGGTGAAAAAAATATGACTGCATTCTTTCACTTTTACCTTCTAAACAGCTCAAATTATTTTATTTATTTTCTTCTCCATAACAATCATGACATCTAGGTTACATGATCATGTTGGGAAACTTATTCATCATAAGATTCTATCTAGACTCCAAGCCTTTGGTCTCATCTTTCCTGAAGTACATTCCCAAAGCAGGAGTTAGTTGGTTCAACGTAAGTTGTAAATGGGTTTAAATCACTCTCTCGTTAAAACTTTTCAGAATTTCCATGGCCTCAGAGTGTTGTCTACAGTGCATTGCTCCTGTCCTGTCCCTGATCTTCATTCTATGTGCCACCATTCTCTTCTTTGCTGCTTCTTCCAGACCTCTCTTCTCAGTTTAAGAAACATTTAGCTCTCAACTAAACTGTATTCTGTTCATAAATTTCTCCTCACCCACTCTACAAATCTTTGCCCTAGCTCAATGACCTGACTGAGTGAATTCTACCCATCCTTTGCTTCACAACATAAATATTGATCCCTCCCAATACCTATTACTACCTCATATTAAGCTGTTCTTATGTCATGTCACAAACTTGCCAGTATTCACCTAAAATCTGCATTTTTGGATAAACAATATAAGCCCTATTGTGGCAGCACTAAGTCTGTTTTGATAGCCTTTGTTTCCCTGTCTATGACACACGGCCTAGTTTATTAAAGTAATACAATAACCATTTGTGGACTGTCAGATAACTGCCATTCCCTACCAAAAAGAAAAAGAAAAGAAAAGAAAATGTTATAGGATTGCCTCACACAAATAGAAAAAAACACACACACACAAAGATAAAACCAGAACATAAAATTTAAATAAGACTCATATAAAATGTCTGTGTACAATATAAACACTGTACTTCTGAAAAAATATTTGAATATTTTTACTCAGGATGAAAGTGGACAGGATACTCTCATGGAAAACAAGTACCTTGAATTTAAAACTAAACGTCATTCTCTATATTTCTTTACAATAATTTTTAGATATGTTTTTTTAAAAGCTGATTTAAATACTACCAAATGGCATGAGAGCTACAGAAGAAGATTTATAACATCCAGTGAAAGTAAATGTATATTTGCCCTTTAACCTAGAAAACCAAACTGAGCTGCTTACCCTGAAAATACATCCTACAAATTTGAAACAATATATACAGTAGTTTATTCAATGCTACTTATTAACAGATCCTAAGACAATTATTTAAAAAGTTGTTGGGAAACAAAATGTGAGTATTGAAATTTCACCAGAAAATGATTGTTTTATTCAAAAGAAAAGGTCTATCTTTAAGACAGAGTACTATGTGATCACCAAGCAAGTAATCAAACTTAGTATCACTAACCAAAGAATGACAAATTTGTCTTCCCAGTGGAGTGCAACTTGATGTATACATCACATAAAAAATATTTTGAAATGATCTTTTAAAGTCTATGCACCAGGATTTGGCACACTTTGCTCACAAGTTTGTTTTTGTAAATAAAATTTTGTTAGAACACAGCCATGTTCATTTGTTTACTTAGGTCTAAGGATGCATGCCCACTGTGAAAGCGGAACTGAGTATTAGAATATTCATGGCCTGAAAAGCATCAAGTACTTACTATCTGGGCATTTTCAGACACAAAGTTTGCCAAACTCTGTACTGGACCCAATTACCAGTGGAAAGGATGCAAAAGAAATGAGAGAAACTTTAAACACACTGTGGAAACATCAGAAATATCAAAATGTGTGACTTTCTCAAAGAATGTGTGTGCTCCAAGAAGCCAATAGAATAGACAAACAATTGCAACTAACTTAGTATAAAAATGACCAAAAGATAAAAACAATTATCATATATAAACCTTGATTTGGTCTTAGAACCAAAAACATATTTTAAAACAACATGGAGAAATTTAGTTTTTACAAAGTAGAGATTACATGATATTATTTAATTTTCTTGGGTGAAATAGTATTGTGGCTTTAAAAGGATAATTTTCTTATATTTAGTAAGTGCATTTATCAAGTATTTAAAGGTCAACTATTATGTCGAAAATTTATTTTCAACTTACACATTCCCAAATATTTCACCTTAAAAATGTATTTATTTATCTACAGAGAGAACAAACAAGCAAAATGCTAAAAAGAGATAATCTACTACAATGAACATTATTATACTGAATGTTCAAAATTTTTTTAGGTTTAAGATTTCATGAAATAAAAATGTGGGGGGAGGGGAGTTTGTTTTCAAGAAACACGGCAGAGTGAGAGATGTCCCTAGATCTCTCCCTTTAAAACAATAATAAGCTGAACATCTAAAACTCAACAACAACGACAAAAAAAAAAAAACAACTAAATAGCATACAAGCACATCTGAGCATGGAATATACCCATAAGAGCTACCACAGGTCAGAAAGCCAAGAATCAGGTGGTAGACAGGGAGAAATAAAGAAGCTGCCTGGTGCAGCCAGAGCTCCCTGCAGGAGAAGGGGGAGTGAAGAAAGTGCAGGTTCCCTGCACAACCCTGCCTGAGAGAGCCATGAGCTCCATGCAGTGGCAGTGCCCAGAGATCAAAGCAAAAAGCAGAGAAGTGGGGATGGCAGAGAAGTGGGAACAGCAGAAGAATAACAATTGATTATTAACAGCTGTAGTTGCAAAATGGAAGGCTGAGCAGCAGCCTCACCACCCAACCCAGACGTCACCTCCCCCTAAATCCTCAAAGACAAAACACCATAGAGACCCAAGGGAATCTAAGCAAATGCTACCAAAACTGTGGTTTTGGGGGGACTGAGAATGAGGGTAGCGAGTGTGACTGAATTTTACAAGGAAAAAAAGGCATTATTTAGGACTTTATATAAAGTAAGGATCCAAGAGGCTGAGACACCACCTACTGGAAACCAAAAGAAAAACACCTTCTTAGCAACAGCCTAAAGAGAGACCTTTATATAATAAATCTTCTTTCTGGGGGGAAAAAAAAAAAAAAAGCAGAATACACTTCCATTAATTCCCAGGTGGAGAAATAGTCCATTAAACACCATGAACAACCAAGGTGAAAGGCATCTCAGAAAGAAAGAGAAAAATCAACCAAAAATAAGCTTACAGACATAGAAATATGCAACATAAATAACAGAGAATTCAGGATGGTACTCCTGAAAAAAAAGCGCAATGAAATACAAAATAATTTATATCAACAATTACAGGAATTGAAAAACAACTAGATTAGCAGAATGAGTTCTTTAGCAAAGAGATTGAAACCTTTAAAAGAAACCAAATAAAACTTCTGGAGATGAAGAACACACTAAAAGACATGTAGAATTATACAACAAGCTAAGGAAATACAGTACATCAAATGGAGAAAAAGATCAGTAATATTAAAGACAAATCTAGAAATAAATCGAAGGAAGAAGACACAAACAGAAGAATAAAAAGAAATGAAAGAGAAATACAAAAACTACCTGATACCATCCAAAAAGAAAACATAAGAATAATGGGCATTCTAGAAGGGGGAAAAAAAAGACCAGGGATTAGAAAGCATTTTCAGACAAATAGTTGATGAGAATTACATAAATTAAGGAATAAACTAGAGCTGAGAATTCAAGAAGACAATGGAATAGTGAATTATCTCAACCCAAAAGGCCTTCTCCAAGACACATTCTATAGAAAATTATCAAAAATTAATGACAAAGAAAATTCTCAGGGTAGCCGGAAAAAGAAGACAGTAATCTATAAAAAAAAAAAATTAGATTATCATGAGACTTTTCAGCACAAGCCTTACAAGTGAGAAAGGAGTGTAATCACATTTGCAAACTATTAAGTGAAAGGAACTACCAACCAAGAATCCAGTAAAATACTCCTTAAAATATGAAGGAGAAATAAAGACCTTTCCAAACATACACAAATTGAGGATAACTGGGTCAGAGAAGAAATAAATAGAGAGAGAGAGATCAAGAGATACGTAGAAACAAATGATAATGATAGTACAACATATCAAAACTTTGGGACATGGCAAAAGTGGTTATAAGAGGAAAGTTTATATAATTACAGCACTATCTCTAAAAATAAGAACAAGCCCCAAAAAACAACCTAATGTTTCTTCTTTAAAAACTAGAAAAGGAAGAATAAATAAAGCCTAAAGTCAGCAGAAGGAAAGAAATCATCAAAATTAGAGCAGAAATAAATAAAATTGAAAACAAACAAAAAACAATAGAAAAAAGAAATGCAACAAGAGCTGGTTCTTTGAGAAGGTTATTAAAAATGAACAAACCCCTGGCTAGATTAACTAAAGAAAAAATAGAAAGGACACAAATAAACAAAACCAGAGATGAAAGAGGGGAAATTACAACTGACATTGCAGAAATATAAATGACTATGCAAAAATGCCATGAAAAAGTATATAACACCAAATTTAATAACCTAGAAGAAACGGACCAGTATTTAGAAAAATACAATCTTCCTAGACTGAATCAAAAAGAATTGGAAAATCTACATATACCAATCAACAGTATGGAAATTGAAACAGTCATCAAAAACCTACTAAAAGGTAGAAGTCCAGGACCAGATGATTTCACTAGTGAATTCTACCAAACATTCAAATATGACTTAATACCAATTCTCCTCAAACTCTTCCAAAAAAAATCAAAGAGAAGGCAATACTTCCCAACTCATTTTATGAGGCCAATATTACTCTGATACCAAAACCTGGTAAAGACACACACACACACACACACACACACACACACACACTACAGACAGATGCTTCTTATGAACACAGATGCAAAAATCCTAAATAAGATACTAGTGAACTGAATACAGCAACATATTAAAAAGATTATACACTATGATCAAATGAGCTTCATCCCAGAGACACAGGGATGGTTCAACATATGCAAATCAATTAATGTGATACATCACATAAACAAATTTAAAAATAAGAATTATATGATCATATAAATTTATGCAGAGAAAGCATTCATTTATAATTAAAACTCCTAACAAAATTGGTATAAAAGAAAAGTACCTTTTCTTTTAATTTAACATAATAGAGGCCATATATGACAAACCCTCAGCGAACATTATACTTAATGGTGAAAAACTAAAAACCTTCCCTCTAAGATCAGGAATAGGCAAGACTGTCCACTATCGTCATTGTTATTCAATATAATATTGGAGGTCCTAGCAAGTGCAATCAGACAAGAGAAAGATATAAAAGGCATCCCAATAGAAAATAAAGAATCAAACTATCACGACTTGCTATGACATGATTCTCTATATAGAAAACTCTAAAGACTCCACAAGAGCACTACTAGAAATAATAATCAAATACAGTAACGTTTCTGGATACAAAATCAACGTTCAAAAAATCCATAGTATTGTTATAGTTTAATAATGAAGTGTCAGAAAAAGAAGTGGAAAAAAATAATTTTTTTACAATTGCAACAACAACAACAAAAATACTTAGGAATAAATTTAACAAAACAAGTAAAGACCCCCCTATTAAAAGAAATCGAAGAAGATACAAAGATATTTTGTGTTCTTGGATTGGAAGAATTAACATAGTTACAAATGACCATATTACCTAAAGCATTATACAGATTTAATGTAATCCCTATCAAAATCCCATCGACATTTTTTAAAGAAGTAGAACAAAAAAATTATCGGATTTGTATGAAAGCACAAAAGACCCCAAATTGCCAAAGCCATCCTGAGTTAAAAAAACAAAGCTGGAGGCATCACTTTGCCTGACTTCAGAATATTCTACAAAATGACAGTAATCAAAACAGCATGGTATTGGCTGCAAAACAGACGCACAGACCAGTGGAACAGAATCAAGAGTCTAGAAGTGAACCCATATTTATATGGGCAAATAATTTTTGACCAAAAAAAAACATACAGTGGAGAAAGGAAAGCCTCTTCAATATATGGTGCTGGGAAAACTAGTAAGCCACATGCAAAAGAATGAAATTAGACTGTTGTCTATCACCACACACCAAAATTAACTCAGAATGGATTAATGACCTGAGTATAAGATCTGAAACAAATAAAAAAATGCATAGAAGAAAACATAGGAACTAAGCTCAAAGACCTTGGACTTAAAGAGCATTTTATGAATTTGACCTCAAAGGCAAGGGAAGTAAAAGCAAAAAGAAATGAATGAGACTATGTCACACTAAAAAGCTTCTGCTCAGCAAAAGAAATTGTCAATAAGGTAAAGAGACAAACATCCAAATGGAAAAATATATTTGCAAGCAATATCTCCGATAAGGGCCCTTTACTGTCAGCCCCCTTTGGGTCAACCTCTCAGAAGAGAACCAATGCATCCAAAATCACACCCCTTTGGAGGGCTGCATGTAATGACTGATCAGTGCAGGAGTTAAGACCTGGACTCCTCACCTCAAATTGGGAAAACTCGAAGGGATGTTATAGATATAGAACTTCCTGCAGAGCCAGGGGAGTTTGACATTACACTCCACTTTCTCCCTGACCAATTCTATGTTCTTCTCTTTCCTTCCACAGGAATTAAACTGAGGCAAACTCCCCAGTAAACTCATTCATGCTAATCTTGGTCTCCATGTCTCTCTCCCAGTGGATTAATCTGATGCTGCACGAAAAATTTTAATTGAGAGACGGCTGTAGGGACTATGTAGAATATAGCTCCTCCATGATGGCAAGAATATGTAAAAATGTTGCAAATTTATACAGGAGGACAAGGAGACTTGAGAAATTAACATTTTAATTAAAATTTGAAGAGGCATAAACAATGTGTGTTGTTCGACAGAACAACAACAAAAAAACACCCTTATGTTCCTGAAGCAAAACTAAATATGGCAGAAGGTGGTATTCTTTTATATTCTTTGTTCAATTGGATTTTGTGAAATTTTGTTAGTAGTTTTGTAGAAATAAAGAGTACCTGTGATTTCTTCTGCTAAACTTCTATGTTTTGGGCATCCAGATTGTCCTGGCCTTAGAAAATGAGAGAGGGGATTCTTTTCCTTATATTTTCTAAAATAAACCATTAATCATTCTTTAGGATTTTATTTATTTATTTTTCTTTCTCTTTTTAAATTTTATTTATTCATTTTTAATTAATTTATTTTATGGTGACATTGGTTAATGAAATCCAATGATTCAGCTGCATATTTTAACAGTAAGGCATATATATATATATATTTACACTGTATGTTAACTTCCCATGGTTAGATTTCTTTCAGTCACCACATATTTGACCTCTTTTACCCATCTACCTCGCTCCTCCCCTCTGGTGACCATGAGTCTATAGTTCATGTCCATGAGTCTATGTTTGTTTATCCTGTTCATTTCTTGCTTTTAGGTTTAAACCCACATATAAGTGATATCATGTGATTTTTAACTTTGTCTGTCTGGCTTATTTCGCTTAACATGATTATCTCAGATCCATCCATGTTGTTGCAAATGGCAGTATTTCATCTCTTCTTATGGCTGAGTGATATTCCATTGTATATATGTACCACAGCTTCTTTAGCCACTCATATATGGGAGGACACTTCAATTGCTCCCATGTCTTGGCCACTGTAGATAATACTTCTATGAACATTGATGTGCAAGTATCTTTATAGATATAAAATTTTTTAAGACTATAGGGTAAATACCCAGTAGAGGGATTGCTGGTTCATATGGTAGATCAATTCTTAGTTTTTTGAGGAACCTCCATAGTGTTTTCCATAGTAGCTGTACCAATTTGCAGTTCTCTCCAGCATTTGTTATTACTTGTCCTGTTGATGATAGCTATTCTGACAGGTGTGAGTTTTATCTCATTGTGGTTTTGATTTGCATTTCTCTAATAGCTAGCAATGTTGAGCATCTTTTAAATATTTGTGGGCCATTTGTATGTCCTCTAGGGAGAAGTGTCTGTTCAGGTCCTCTGCCCTTTTTTTTATTGGATTGTTTGTTTCTTTGTTGTTGTTACTGAGTTATATGAGTTCTTTGTATATTTTGGATATTATGCCCTTATCAGAGGCATTGCTTGCAAATATATTTTCCCATTCGGATGTTTGTCTCTTTACCTTATTGACAATTTCTTTTGCTGAGCAGAAGCTTTTTAGTGTGATGTAGTCCCATTCATTTATTTTTGCTTTTACTTTTCTTGCCTTTGAGGTCAAATTCATAAAATCTTCTTTAAGGCCAAGGTCTTCAGTCCTTGTTTTAAAGTCTATTTTGTCTCATATAAGTGTTGCTACTCAAGGATTTTTTGTTTCCATTTGCATAAAATATTTTTTTCCCATTCCTTTACTTTCAGTATTTCAATCTGAAGTGTGACTCTTACAAACAGCATATGGATGGGTCTTGTTTTCTGATTCATATAGCCACCCTCTACCTTATGATTGAAGCATTTAATCCATTTACATTTAAAGTAACTGATATTACTTTAATATTGATAAAATGTAGTTACTGCCATTTTATTATTCACATTTTTGCTCTTTTCTTCTTCTTTTTAAAGAAGTACCTGCAACATTTCTTATACTGATGTGGTGGTGATGAACTCCGTTAGCTTTTCTTGTCTGGAAGAAAACAAGTTTTTATTATAGGTTGGAAGAAAACCTAACTGACACCTGGCTTGAATGGACAATAGTGCCAACAGGATTTGTCCTTGTCTGCAGTGGTTATCATTTTCCTTGGGTCCATAAATGCCTAGAATGCTGGTGCTAGGCACAGCTAGGCAGTGCCTCTTACATGATCTAACTGTGTTCCTAACTAATCTAGAAAGGACCTACCAGAAGGCTTTCCATGAGTCAGGGTTTGTGGACTTTGGCACAGACATATTTTCTGATTAGGAATAGATACCAATGGGAATATGATTAGAGACCATTTCTCCACACCCAAAGCCATTACAGATTTTGTTGCTAAGGCATCAACTGCCCAGGAAAGGTCCTTGGACTCTGACCAAAGTTGTTCTTGCTAGTAGAATAGTTCTTGATTATCTTCAGCTGAGCAGGGAGGTGTCTGTGCTGTGGCCAATACAACCTGCTATCCCTGGATCAAGGATTCTGGGGAAGTTACATAAAATCAGTTACATATAACCAGTGGCTTAAAAGGATGACCCTTTCAACAGGGTCTTTTTTTTTTTTTTTTTTGGTTTGGGTCTTGGATACTATGGCTCCAAAGTGCCCTGCAAATACTGGGCATAATCTTGTTTATAGTTACCATAATAATCTCCCTGGAATTGTATTCTCTCAAAAGCTTTAAACGCATGTTTGCAGCTGCTAACTGCCAAGCAAATGATCTTCCAAAGACGGGAATGTCAAAGAAGGGACAAGAGAGTGACCAACTTCTGGATCATGCACCTGGAATTGTGACCTGTGAATGTCACGAATTAAGCAAAAATGCCAAGAGAGCTCCAGGGAAGTTGCTGAGAGTGACTCTATCACTTTAATTTTTTATCACATCTCTCAATTAAATTGGGAGTATGAGCAAAAGGGAAAAACTGTTAAAGAAAAAAATATGCAGGCCCAAAATGATGTCACTAGTGCTAAAGTTTAGGATACCAAACCTAGATTTAATCCTCATCGAATTGTAGTTTCAACCTCTCCCAGAAACATATCTTAATCAATGAGTCTGGAATTTTCTGGTCAAGCACCAGTAAAGTAATCTGTCACTGTGGGCCTTCTCAATCCTCCATAGAAAGAAGAGGCAATCTGCATAATAAAAAATATTCTTCCTCTCTTCTCCCAAAGAAAAGCTGTCCTGACCAAGTATAATCCTGTCTTTCCCTTTGCTAATAGGTCCTTTGCCCCTCTCTTCTCCCTATAAAAATCTTCCATTTTGCACACCTCCTGGGAATGCCCTTCCAGTTGCTATCAGGGATAAATTGCTGAATTAAAGCCAATTAGATCTTTAAGTTTACTTTGTTAAATTTTTTTTAACATTCATAATGGGTAAGGCAAAAGGTTTTTCTGAGGCTTCTAGGCCTTGAAATAATTTGTATTCCAGAGTGGCACATCTTAGGGTTACTCATTCTGAACCCCTACGATAATTAAAATGTATGGTTCAAGAGCTCAGTAAAAAATAAAACCAATGAAACATACACAGATATGAAGATTTTCTTCAGGTCGGAAGCACTGAACGATTTACTTACGACGATATGTAAAAAAAAAGATGGTTCCATTCAATAAAAATAAACTCGAACTCTTCAAACATCTTTAATTTGTAGTACTCAAAGTATTTAATCAATACCAATTGCTTAGCAGGGAATTTGCTTTGTTGAGTGTGAAGTCTTTGCTATGTAAGATTATCAGGACTGTTGGTAGAGGAAACAAGACCTTAGTTTGACAAATTTCTTACCTTTCCAAATTTATGTTGGCTGATTGCCTCACCCTGAGAGACCAAGAGAATATGCTTTTCTATTTATCTCTTAAAATATACCTCTCTATCTCTATCTATGTCTATATCTATATCTATAATCTATTTAAGGTGTACAAGTGTACAACATGATTTGATATACATACAAGATAAAATTATTCATATGGTAAAGCTAATTAACATATCCATCTCTGCACATAGTTTTGTGTGTGTGTGTGTGTGTGTGTGTGGTGAGAGCATCTGAAATCAAGCCTGAGGCTACTCCTCTCACTATAATGATCAGTTCCTTCCAAAACTCTATCCATTCTCCTAGAACATTCCCCTCAAACTCACTATACAAAGAAACCCTTATTTAGATTCTGCTGACTGAAAAATCGACCTCAGAAGTTCACATAAATTGTGAAAAATTCTAATGTTAGAGAAGACCTAAGTCGATTTTCAAATCGAAGTTAAACAAACTTTAGGTATTATGGCAAAAGAACTTGAAGGAAGAGTGAGACATTCTGACTTACCCAGCATTTCTTTAATTTAACTCATTTAAAAACCCATGCCCCCCAAAAAATTTTTTTAATAAATTTTTTTTAAAATGACCAAGGCAGATGATGTAATAACCAAAGGAAAAAAAATGTTCTTCAGATAAGTTTCCTCAAGGCTCTCTTCATGTCCCTGTTCCTCAGGCTGTAGATAAAGGGGTTCAACATCGGGGGAACCACAGTGTACATTACCGAGGCTATTGCAGCCTTTTTGGAAGAGTGGTTAACTGCAGAATTAATGTACACTCCAAAAGCTGTGCCATAGAATAAGCAAACAACTGAAAGATGAGACCCACAGGTAGAAAAGGCTTTATACTTTCCCCCAGATGATGGCATTCTCAGAGTGGAGGAGACGATTTGAATGTAAGAAAAAATAATTGCAAAAAGAGGAACACCACCCAATATGCTAGTGATTAAATACACCAGGATGTTATTGATGAGGGAATCAGAACAAGCCAGCTTGATTATCTCAGCAAGTTCACAGAAAAAATGGGGAATTTCCAGGTCTATGCAGAAGGACAGTCGCAGCAACAGGAGACTATGGAGTAGATAGAGCATCTGCAATGCTAATGATCAGAGAGAGTAGAATAAGAAGACTACAGAGATGGAGGGTCATGATGGCCATGTACCTGAGTGGATAGCAGATGGCTACATAACGATCATAAGCCATTGCTGCAAGGAGAAAGTTTTCCAAACCTGCAAAAAACAAGACAAAGCCACCTTGGGTAAGGCAGCCTGTGTAACTGATAGATTTGCTCTGTCTTTGGATGTTCACAAGCATCTTGAGGACGGTGGTGCTACTGAAACAGATGTCAGTGAAGGACAGGTGGGAGAGGAAGAAGTACATGGGAATGTGCAGGTGGGTGTCTGAGCTGATGGCCAGAATGATGAGCAAGTTCCCAAGTACAGTGACGAGGTACATGGTCAGGAATACACCAAAGAGGAGGGACTGCAGTTCTGGGTCCTCTGAGAGACCCAGGAGGAGGAATTCTGCTGTATCTGATTGGTTTTCTGATTCCATGTTGTTGATGAGTCTGATGAGAAAGACACATGTGATAGGACACATAACAGATATACAGAAATCCTTATTTTATAAAATCCTGATATCTATATTGTGAATAGAAGCAAATATTACTAATCTTTCCCTTTCTGTCTTTCTCCCTTCCTTAACCTCTTTTTTCCTCTCCTCCTCTCTCCTACACTACATAATTATCCAAATCTTATTTACTCTCTTTCCACATTGGGCCAACTAACAGGAACAAAATAGGGAACATGACACTTTTTCCTTGAGAATTCTCCAAAGCAAGCAGAACAAATAAAGCCAAGCATATTAATTCTGGGTTTTATAGAAGAGTTTCTCAAATTGTATTTGCATCAAAAACAACTGGAGAGTTGCTTAAAACCCATATTGCTGGCCCCACACTCAGTTTATGGGATAAAGAAAATTGGGCATGGGGCTGAAAATTTTCCTTTTTAACAAATTTCCAAATGTCACTGTCACTGGTCTGGGTTTTATGTTGAGGATCATAGCTCATTGTGGGCATGGAAAATCAACTTGTCTACAGATTGGAGCAGACCCAACATAGTTAATGAAGAAAATGGTGGCCTCATTCATCAATGCTCTGCAGAGTGAGCTGGCTGGGAGGTCAAGTCCATGACTCAGTTAAGCCTCTTCATTTTCAATGGGTCATCAAAACCTGTCCTTTCAACTCTCCATTTTCATTTCACAGTTTCATCATTGGGTTATCACAAAACTCTTGTTACAATTTTTGTAATTAATAGTAGTATTAGCATGAATTATACAAATAAATATAATAATTATTATAAACTGCTCCCACTAACACTATCACTTATAGCATTCTATTGCCAGGCCTGATTCTCAGTACTTATTATACTAATTAGTTTTATTCTCTCTACTGACCTATAGGTCAAGTGCTTCTACCATACTCCTATTTACCTATGACCTCATACAAAAATGAAGGTCAAGTGAAGTAAAATTATGGATACAAAATAGTTGATATTCCATTGAGAGGTGGTGAAGGTATTTGAACTCAGGCTTTCAAACTTTGAAGCTGAACTCATATCACTATGTAATGCACACTCTGAGTAGTACAGGTTTAGATATCCTGAAGAACTGATAGGATCCATCACTTTACTTTTGAAAATTTCTACTTAAAGAGTTGCAAGTATTTTCCCTTCTAATCTCTGACTTCATAGGTAGCATCCAGTAGGTAACAGCAATAAAACAGGACCCACACTAGAACCTGAAATAAAGATTAGAATACGGTACTTGAAACCTTAAGCCAATGATTATTATGTCAATGGGATTCTCTTTTTTACAATAGTAGAACATTAAAACATTTTCATAAGGTGATATATAGCACATCTCTGGATTTTTTCACCAAAAGAGAAAAACTAAGAGAAGGAGGAAATGCATGGTATTTTGAAAAGAATGAAAAAAAAATAAAAAAGAAAACAATTGGTTAGTGTGTTCAAAGCAGAATTCTCGGATGAGAAAGATAAAATCTTCCAACACAAATGTCCAGGCTGTTTGACAGGAGTGTTGTTATAATAGTAGGAAGAAGGAGAGAATTGTCAAGTTAGCCTTAAGAGGTGAGTATAAAGTACTTATCATTAAGATGATCATGACAATTGAATGAAAATGAGACCTTATTTTTAGAAAATACTTAACCTTCTCCAGCAGAGACAACACACCCCCACACATGCTCATGCAACAGTTTATAAAATAAACACATGCATAATCTTCTGTGTAACTGCCAGCCACGTTGTTACATGAAAAATAATAGAGACTATGTAAATTTTCCAATTTAAAACTAATAATAGTCATAATGATCTCCACTAATTGATAATTACTTCTAAAATCTTTTTTTTCTTTTATCCCTTCCAAGGTAGCCCATTGAGGTCTGTCACTTCCTTCATTTCCTCTTTTTATAATAGATAATGAAAATAATTAATCTCTTGCTCCTTGGCAATTTTTTGATTCCCTATTGCTTTTATTTTTATTTTTTGGCACTTCTGTCTATGTGTATAATAAACAGATAATTTTAGGAAAAGAAATGATGGAAGTTCAGATTATCTATGTCTGTTATGCCCCGTGAAAGTCTGGGTCACACAGCCTTGGTCACTTTCTTCTGAAGGAAACCTTGGTTAATGGGCAAGAATCAATTCAAGGATACTCACATTTCCTGTGTTATGGTGAGGTCCTGAAGATATTGTCATGTATCACACAGGATGAAATTGGTTACATCGTGGGTGCATCAATAGGGCTGCTAAATATTCTTATGAACCACTGTTTTAGAAAAAGTGTGTAAAGGTGTCTGTTATGTGAAAACTCATTAGCATGTTAATGTTTAGAACTGACGTCCCTAAGAAAACTCTGCTTCACCAGAGAGAAAATATGGGCCCTCAGCTCCGAGTCATAAAAATGAGCAATTATAACAACATCAACCTCGATTTGACTCAGACATAACTGGGTTTAATTCTGGTTTCAGCACTCTCTTTGTAAACAAGGAACTCTTTTTCAACTGTGTGAAAAGCCTCAGTCTCCTCTTTTGGAAAACAGGAATCTTCATAAAATTTTATTGAAAATGTTTCAAGGATAAGTAATGAGAAGACAAAATCACCAAGAACAGTGTTTGGTATATGAAACACTCTAAATATTTCTTAATGAGATTTATTTCTGCCTTGGATACAACCTAACCACCTGGCATGGTTCATTATAGAAGAGAAGTGGTAGACGGAGCAGAGGGGAAGGAGGAGAGGGGAAAGAAACAACATCTTTAACATGGCAACCATAAATTTCCGGAGAGAATGGATGTGCTCTATCTCCTTCTGGGGATCTTGCTTATAGAGAAATTGGAGTAAACAACCAAAACAAAAATCAATAATTAATGTTTATTTTAATGGACATAATAATGCATATAGCAATTAAAATGAATAAATTAGACCAAGATGTATCAACACAAATAACAAAATCTCAAAAGAGAAAAGTATTATGCCTAACAAAACATCTACAATATGACAAAATTTAAATAAGTTTAAATAAAACTTTTTATAAAACATTTCAAGTACACAAAAGTACAAAATAAACAATAAAGTCTGGCTATCTAGCACTAGGCACCATTAAACTAAAATAGGTTGCCATATTTGCATTAGATATTTTTAAAAAATAAAACAATACATATTTACTTTTCCACATTCTTAGTCACTTTTCTTTCTTCAAAGGAACCACTATACTGAATTTGGTATGCTCCCCTGGTTGCAATAATTGAGTGAGATTCTACCTGTAAAAATGTTCTTGATTTGCATTTTAAAACTTTGCATACCGTATATGGCATTTTGTTTAGTTTTTAACAATAACATGTTTTATGTCTTGGTACATTTTTCTTTAGTTCATTAACTTTATCTTACTTTATTCCAGTGTCTTATTATGTCACAATTTATTTGTTCATTCTCTGACTAAGTGGAATATTCCTTATGGCCATCTCACACACCACACACACACACACACACACACACACACACACACACACACACACACGTAAAACAATTTAAACATGTGGAAGGCTGCCAAATTCAAGACTGTGGTTGCATCAGGGGTATGCTGTATTTATTCATGTTATTTTATTACTTTAAAAGAGAACTCTGATGGTAAAAATCAAGGTTTACAAATTTTGGAATCATGGACAGTTGTTTATTTGTTCTATTATTTTATACTGTCCTGTACTTAAAAATATTTCATAAATTATTGAAGAGAAATGGGTAGACTGGGCTGTAGTTTGAGTATCTGCTTCATTCTCCACCTCTTATCTCTCAGAATACTCATCATCAGGAAACAGCATCAAAACCAAGATCTCTTCTAAAAGGAAGACAGAATGGATAGCAAAGGAGGTGCGACTTCATATCCCTTCTCCTTGACAAATTAAAGAAAATGTTAGAGGATTCTAGAGCATTCTTCAAAACTGAGCAAGAGTATATTATCATTGAAAAGGGAAAAAATCCCTGGACTTTAGGGTCAAAGGAGTAGATGAGCAGAATGGGAGATTCTTCAGTATTAGTGCAAAGGTACAATCAAACAGGTAGAGAAGATGACAGACCATTAGGTAGGGACCTTGCAGGCAACCTAGTTCTACTCTTTTTTTTAGCTTGGACTCACATAATGGCTACCCCTAGATAGTCTGGTAATCAAAGACCTGTCCCTATTGGAAAACATAAAATAGGGGATCTCAGATTACCTGGAAGCCAAGAGTAAGAATGACATTCTCTTCTTCCCTAGAAGTGAAGGAGAAAATTAGAAACTCTGTCCTCAGGCTGCACAGAAAGACAGTGAAGCACTGGACTCCTGTGCAGAAATTATGGTCTCTGGGACTAGGCTCAGGTGAGCTGCATACTGACCTGGGCATGACTGTTGAGTAGGGTGGTCACAGACAAACTATTTGCAATCTCTGTGTCCCTTGGGGATTTAATGTCCAAAGCTCCTCATTAGTCAAACTCTTTAACTCTCATGTGATCATAGAGCATCACAAATCCTTGAGGAGCAAAGCTTAGAGATGAGGAACTTTGGTTTGGCTGATTCTCTCACCTTGAGAGGTAAAATGCATGCCATCTTCTTCCCTCCATCTTTCTAGACTCATATCCACCAAGTCTTCTGCACACTTCAACACATCTTCTTTCTGTTATTGGATTCTAGTCTTTTTTTTTTTAAGGGATATTTAAAGGAAGCCCTGTCTTAACATTTATATCAGGAAGACTGATAGTATATTTAAGCTCATAACTTTAGTTTTTTAAATGGTTAGATATATATTACCTGTATAAATACATATAATATTACAGTGACTATATACTAAAAATGCATACACTAAGGGTTAATTCTGTATATCACTCATTGTCCATTGATTCTTCTTACGTATATTATATTTGGCATTCTCTAATATATTCTGTGTGCTTATTTTTTATTAAGTTTATTGAGGTATCATTGGTTAATACAATTATATAATTTTCAAGTGTACATTATAATTTGATATCTGTATATTCTATTGTGTGATTACTACCAAAAGTCCAATTTCCTTCAGCTACCATATATTTGATCTCCTTTACCCACTTCACCCTCCCCTTATCTCCCTATATTTGACTCCCTTTACTCCATCTACCTCCCCTCTCCTCCATCACCCTACTTGTAACCAGTAGTCTATAGTCCATATCCATGAGTCTCTGTTTGTTTGTCCTGCTCATTTGTTGTTTTTAGGTTTATATCCACATATAAGTGATATCATGTGATTTTTAACTTTGTCTGGCTTATTTCACTTAGCACGATTATCTCAGGTTCCATCCATGTTGTTGCAAATGGCTGTTTTTCATCTATTCATATGGCTGAGTAATATTCCATTGTATATATGTACCACAGCCTTTTTATTCAATCATCTATCATAGGACACTTTGGTTGTTTCCATGTCTTGGCCACTGTGAATAATGTTTCTATGAACATTGGTGTGCAAGAATCTTTATAGATATGATTTTTTAAGTCTTTAGGGTAAATACCCAGTAAAGGGATTGCTGGATCATAATGGTGGATCAATTCTTAGTTTTTTGAGGAACCTCTGTGTTGTTTTCCATAGTGACTATACCAATTTGCAGTCCCACCAGCAGCATTTGAGAGTTCCTTTTTCTCCAGCATTTATTACTTGTCCTGTTACTTATAGCTATTCTAACAGGTGTGAGATGATATCTTATTGTGGTTTTGATTTGCATTTCTCTAATAGTTAGCGATGTTGAGCATCTTTTAAATATCTGTGGGCCATTTGTATGTCCTCTAGGGAGAAGTGTCTGTTCAGGTCCTCTGCCCATTTTTTTAATTGGATCGTTTGTTTTTTGTTATTGTTGTTATTGAGTTGTATGAGTTCTTTGTATATTTTGGATATTATGCCCTTATCGGAAGCATTGTTTGCAAATATATTTTCCCATTCGGATGTATGTCTCTTTACCTTACTGATGATTTCTTTTGCTGAGCAGAAGTTTTTTAGTGTGATGTAGTCTTATTCACTTATTTTTGCTTTTACTTCCCTTGCCTTTGAGGTCAAATTCATAAAATCCTCTTTAAGTCCAAGGTCCTTGAGTTTAGTTCCTATGTTTTCTTCTATGCATTTTATTGTTTCAGGTCTTATATTTAAGCCCTTAATCCATTTTGAGTTAATTTTGGTGTGTGGTAATAGACAGCATTCTAGTTTTATTCTTTTAGTGATGGCTTTCCAGTTTTCCCAGCACCATTTATTGAAGAGGCTTTCTCCACTGTATGCTTTGGGGTTTTTTTTGTCGAAAATTATTTGCCCGTATAAATAAGATTTACTTCTGGACTCTCGATTCTGTTTCACTGGTCTGTGTCTGTTTTGCAGCCAATACCATGCCATTTTGATTAATGTTGCTTTATAGTATAATTTGAAGTCAGACAGAGTGATATCTCCAGCCTCGTTCTTTTTTCTCATGATGGCTTTGGCAATTCAGGTCTTTTCTGCTTCCATACAAATCTGATAATTTTTTTGTTCTATTTCTTTTTTAAAAGCATGCCAAGGGGATCTTCATCAGGATTGCATTAAATCTGTATAATGCTTTAGGTAATATGGTCATTTGAACTATGTTGATTCCCCCAATTCAAGAACACAGAATATCTTTCCATTTCTTTGTATCTGCTTCAATTTCTTTTAATTGGGTCTTATAGTTTTCATCACTTGTTTCGTTAAATTTATTCCTAAGTATTTTATTCTTTTTGTTGCGATTACAAAATCAGTTATGTTTTTCACTTCTTTTTCTGATGCTTCATTATTAGAGTATAGAAACGCTATGGATTTTTTAACATTAATTTGTATCCAGAGACTTTATTGTATTTGCTTATTGTTTCTAGTGGTGTTCTTGGGGTGTCTTTAGGGTTTCCTATATAGAGTATCACGTCATCCACACATAGTGACAGTTCGACTTCTTTGTTTCCTATTTGGATGTGTTTTATATCTTTCTCTTGCCTTATTGCACTCGCTAGGACCTCCACTGTTATATTGAATAAGAGTGGCAATAGTGAACAGCCTTGCCTTGTTCCTGATCTTAGAGGGAAGGTTTTTAGTTTTTACCATTAAGTATAATGTTGGCTGGGGATTCGTCATAGATGGCCTTTATTATATTAAGGTACTTTCCTTCTATACTGCTTTTGTTAAGTGTTTTGGTCATAAATGGATACTGTATCTTATCAAAGGCTTTTTCTGCATCTATTGGTATGATCGTATGATTCTTATTTTTTAATTTGATTATGTGGTGTATCACATTAATTGATTTGTGTATATTGAACCATCACTGTGCCTCTGGGATAAAGCCCACTTATTGTGGTGTATAATCTTTTTAATATGTTGCTGTATTCAGTTTGTAAATCTTATTTAGGATTTTTGCATCTATGTTCATAAGAGATATTGGTCTGTAGTTTTCTTTTTTGTGTTATCTTTACCAGGTTTTAGTATCAAGGTAATACTGGCCTCATAAAATAAGTTGGGAAGTATTGCCTCCTCTTCAATTTTTTGGAAGAGTTTGAGGAGAATAAGTGTTAAATCTTTGAATGTTTAGTAGAATTCACTGGTAAAGCCACCTGTACTGGACTTTTACCTTTTGGTAGGTTCTTAATGTTTGGTTCAATTTTCATACTGCTGATCTATTAGATTTTCCAGATCTTCTTGATTCAGTCTAGAAAGGTTGTATTTTTCTAAGTACTGGTCCACTTCTAGGTTATTAAATTTGATGTTAGATACTTTTTTCATAGTATTCTTGCATGATCCTTTGTATTTCTGCAATGTCAGTTGTACTTTCCCCTCTTTCATCCCTGATTTTGTTTATTTGTGTCCTTTCTCTTTTTTCTTTAGTTAATCTAGCCAGGGGTTTGTTCATTTTATTAATCTTCTCAAAGAATCAGCTCCTTGTTGTATTTATTTTTTCTATCATTTTTTGTTTTCAATTTCATTTATTTCTGCTCTTATTTTGATTTCTTTCCTTCTACTGACTTTAAGCCCCATTTGTTCTTCTTTTTCTAGTGTTTAAGATGAAACATTAGGTTATTTGGTCTCTTTCTTGGTTTTGGTGATAGACCTGTAATAATATGAACTTTCCTCTTATGACCACTTTTGCCATGTCTCAAAAGTTATAATATGTTGTTCTATCATTATTTCATTTCTACATGATCAAGAGTGATCTCTTTTTATTTCCTCTGACCCACTTATTCTTCAGTAGCATGTTGTTTAATCTCAATGTATTTGTGGTTCTTCCTGATTTCTTTCTATAGTTGATCTCTAGTTTCAAACATTATGATCAGAGAATATGGTTAGTATGATTTCATTCCTCTTATATTTGTTGAGACTATCTCTGTGTCCCAGTATGTGGTCGATTCTTGAGAATATTTCATGTGCACTAGAGAAGAATGTATAAGCAGCTGTTTGGAGATGGAAGGCTCTAAAAATGTCAATTATGTCCAGTTGGTCTAATGTGTCATTTAAGGATGTTATTTCCTTATTGATTTTCTGTTTGGATGATCTGTCCATATCCGATAGTGGGGTATTTAGATCCTGTAGTATAATAGTGTTTTGGTCTGTTTCTCCCTTTAGTTCTGTTAGTAATTGCTTTACATACTTCAGAGCTTCCTGATTGGGAGTATAGATATTAATAATTGTTATGTCTTCTTGGTGCATAATTCCCTTTATCATTATGAAGTGTCCCTCAGTCTCTTTCTTTACCTTTTTTATTTTGAAGTCTATTTCATCTGATATTAGTACCGCTACTTCCACTTTTCTCTGAATGCCATTTGCTTGAAATATCATTTTTCACCCTTTCACTTTGAGTCTATATTTGTCTTTGGAGCTGAGTTGTGTCTCCTGAAGGTAGCATATAATTGGGTTTGGTTTTTGACCCAGTTTGCAACTCTATGCCTTTTTATTTGTGAGTTCAATCCATTTATATTTAGGGTGATTATTGAAGTGTGAATTCTTCTTATAACCATTTTATCTTTTGTTTTCTGGCAGTTCAGTGTTTCCATTCTTCCTTGTCCTTGTGTTTCTGTTTTCTTTATTTTGGTTGGCTTTTGTGGATTTTCCCTCTGGCCCTTCTTGTTTTATGTTATATATTTTAGTTCTAAATCTTTGGTGTGTGGTTATCATTATCAGTCCCTGTCAGTATTAGCAACAGTCATCTATTTTCTTCTGCGTATAACTTATCTCCATTCCCCTTTGCAAATTTAGATCTTTGAATCCTCCCCTTTTTGGTTATTGTTATCTCAGTTTGTCCCTATGTATGCTGAACATTAATTACTATCTTGTTATATCAATTCTCTTCTTATTATAAGCTTATAATGCCCTATTCTTAGTAAGAGTTGTACTCTGCTTCTATTTGCCTGATAGTCACTTTACTCCTAATTATGTATTTTTGTTGTTATTATTGTTATTTTATTTTAGGTGAGCTGGCCCCTTTCAGTATTTCCTGTAGTGCAGGCCTTATAGTGGAGAATTTTTGAATGTCTGGAAAAGTCTTAATTTCTCCTTCATATCTAAAAGAGAGCTTAGTTTCTCTGAATGCCATTTGCTTGAAATATCATTTTTCATATCATATCATAATATCATATCATAAAAATGAAATATCATTTTTTAGTTGGATACATTATTCTAGGCTGGTAGTTCCTTTCACTGTATAGCTTAAATATTTGATTTCATTCCTTTCTGGCTTGTAAGGTTTGTACTGAGAAGTACAAGGATAATCTAATAGGTTTACCTTTATAAGTTACCTTTTTTTTCCCCCTGGCTGCCTTGAGAATTGTCTTTGTCATTGATTTTTTATAATTTTAATATAATGTGTCTTAATGAAGGTCTTTTTGGGTTGAGATAATTGAATGTTCTGTTGACTTCTTGAATTCTAAGCTCCAGTTCATTCCTTAGATTTGGGAAATTCTTGTCCGGTTTTTCTGAAAATGCTTTCTAATTCCTGTTCCTTTTCCTCACCTCCAATAGTGCCCATTATTCTTTTGTTTCCTCTCCTGATGGTATCAGCTAGTTCTTAAATTTCTCTTTCATTCTTTTTTTTTTCTTCATTTTCTCTCTTCTTCCTTTTGATTTATTTCTAGATTTCTGTCTTCGATATCACTGATCCTTTCCTCCATTTGGTCAACTCTATTTCCCAAGCTTGCTATTTCATTTTTCAACTTTTGTAGTGTGTTCTTCATCTCCAGTTCTAGTCTGTTCTTTTTTAGGGTTTCAATCTCTTTGTTCTGCTCATCTAGTTGTTTTTTCAATTCCCAAAACTGACTCATTTCGGAACTCACTGAGTTTTTCAAAAGTACCATCCTGAATTCTCTGTCATTTAAGTTTCATATTTCTATGTCTATAATCTTATTGTCTGGTGATTTTTATTTTTCTTTCTGAGATGCCTTGTCACCTTGGTTGTTCGTGGTGTTTAATGGATTATTTCTCCACCTTGGCATTAATAAAAATGTATTCTGCTTTTTTTCCAGAAAGATTATATAAAGGTCTCTCTTTAGCCTGTTGCAAAGAAGGCACTTTTGGTTTCCAGTAGATGGTGTCTAAGCCTCTTGAATCTCTGTTTTATGTAAAGCTTTAAAAATGCATTTTTATTTTCTGATAGATATTTAATCATGCTCACTACCCTCAGTTTCAGTCTCTGTCAGTATTAGCAATAGTTTTGGTAGCATTTGCTCAGATTCCCCTGGGGCTCCACCGTGTTCCGTCTCAGAAGATATGCGGGTAGGGGCCATCTGGGTTGGGGGTTGGGGGCTGCAGCTCAGCCTCAGTTTTGCAACTGTAGTCAGTAAAAATCCACTGTTGTTTCTCTGCCAGCCACTTCTCTGCTTTCTGCCCTGATGACTGGGCCCTGCAGCCAGTCAGCCACAGGGAGCTCACAGCTCTCTCAGGCAGGTATATTCAGGGAACTTGCTGCATGAACTAGCCCTTTCTTCTCCCCTCCTCCTCCTTCTGCAGGGAACTCTGATAGCTACAAGAGGCAACTTCTTTATTTCTCCCAGTCCACCACCCGACATCCAGGGTTCTGACTTGTGGTAGCTCTTATGCGCAGATCCCACGCTCAGACATGCTGGCGTGCCGTTTGGGTGTTTTTTGTTGAGTTTTAGATGTTCAGCTTATTGTTGTTACGAGGGGAGAGATCTTGGGATGCCTTTCATTCCACCCTGTTTCCGCAAAGTCTATATCCTATGTACTTAAATGTCAAAGATATTTTTCTTTTTAGAATTTCACTAGCACATTTTCTCAATGTAATATAAGTAGCTTCAATATACTTTTTTTTAATATTATAAACCATGGGACAAAACTATGCTTCTTGGTTAACAATAATGTTGCAGGAAGTTACAAGTTATCAGAGTAGCAGTCAACCTGTTATACAACGTACCTTTGAGGATGTAACCATAAGATTTGGGGCTCATTTGCTGTAATGACAAATTTTATTTTAGTTGACATTAAATATTTTGATACAATTATTAATACAGAGAGAGATATGACAGGTTTATTGATCAGAAGTGAGAGTCCAGAAAAAAAAATAGACATAAACCAGCAGCTTATTCATTGCATAAGTGAGATTACAGTAAACAAATAAACTAATTAAAAGGTGCAGGGACATAAAATTAACTTAGATTCCTATTTTATATCCAGGTCAAAAATAAATGCTAGGTGGGTTCATGCCTCAAATGTAAATGGCTAAACAATTAATCCTTTATTTTGAGGTAAGAATAGGTGACAGGAAAAAAGACATGTTGAGAACAAACCATTAAAGAATATATTGACAAATTCAACTTTATTAAAACTAAGCATTTATTTTCATCCAAAAAACATTACAAATGATGTACAAAACAGATCACACACCAAATGAAAATTTCAATGCATATAATTGACAATTACTGTTTTAATTAAATAAATAATTGCTATGAACTAATAAGAGAAAAAGGCAGCTCAACAGAAATACCATAAAAAGATACTTTACAAAAGAGGAAAAAATAAGTGACCATAATATGTAAGCAGATTCTCAATCTCATAAGAGAAATGTTTATTAATTAAATACTATTTATACCACGAAGTTGTCAGAGCAAATGAAAATGTGTTGCAAGTAATGTGGATTGCAAGAAAACTTTTAATGGGGATTAAAATTGGTTCGACCTCTTAGGAAAACTCTTTGGAGCTACCCAAAGAATTTTTGGCACTTCTATATATCCTAATAATTCCAATCTTAATATAAAATTTTTTCTCACTTCTTCCAGTACACATGTGTAAGATTATTAAAACAGAGGTATTCATAATAGCAGAAAACTAACTGCTAAAAGTTTCATCCACATCAGAAATAACTATTTTTGATATTACCATACACAGTGCAAAATAATGGCACAGAAAATAAATGAATTAGTCACGCACTCAACAAAAAGTTTAAATCTCAAAAGCACAATGATGCAAAAAATAATCAAGACAAAGAATTATCTTGAGATTAAACTTGCTAACAAGTTCAAAAACAGGCAAATATACTTTAAAATATGATTAATAAGTTACATAGGGATACATAGAGTGTGATTTTTAAAAAGACACAGTTGAATTCTATGACAATGTCAGTGTTTAAAGCATATGCGATCAAATACTGGCAATTTCATAGTATTTAACCTAGTAGAACATCAAAATAAATGATAAATATAAAATCAGAAGAGTGGTTACCACAGGGATGGCAGAGATGAAACTGGAAAACTCTTCAAGCATACTCTATGCTTTATTCTTAACTTGGTAATAGGTATGTGTTTTCATCTTATCACTGCTCTTTAAGAACTAGAGATACATTTTATACACCATTGCATACATGATATTTTAACATGTAAAATCGAGGTAAAGTCTTTCATATTCTAATGTACAGATATGTTCTCCCATGTTCTTTGAATATTCAGGTCATGTTTCTCAGGTTTCAGAGTGCATTAGCAACTCACTAAGTTATTTATAAAATGCAACCTTTGGATTTCTCCGCATCCAAAGATTCAAAGTCAGTAATTCTCAGGTGAGATTAAAAAATCTTCAGTGTGAACAAAGGTCTCATGTGCTTCATCTGAAGGTGTTCTGTGGATGTTGATGGAGGAAGCTCTGTTCTAGAGGACACTATAGGTTGCAGGCAGGAAGCTGTCATCCCACTGTAGTGCTGACACATTCCATCCATTCTATAGATGAGGGGAGGTCCCTTGAATCCTGTGGGACCTTCCCCCACACACACATCAAGAAAGATCCTTCTATCTGATGACCCCACATATGAATTGTGGAAGAATGATGGCCTCTAACCCTTCCATCTTTTCTCCTGTTGTATTTTTCATTCACCATCTCCTCCATAGAAAAACTGTGTTCCTCATAAAGATACATTGTAAAATTTGCATAACTATCCTAATTATGCAGCCAACTCTTCAAGACTTTAATCAGCCAATTGATTTTATTCAACCATGTTTCTCTGTGTGGACTCTACCAGAGATGAGTAAGAAATACAAGAAGAGGTAAATAAAGAGATAAATAAAAACTCAGATACATTCTTCTCAATAAACCAACCAAAAGGCATCAAAGTAAATGAAGTGTCAGAAGAGATGAACAACCATTACACTGTTACCCAAGAATTAGTGATTTGATTATATTACCAAGACTGGAAAATATGCTCATAGATACTACAGTGAATATAAACAAATACAAATTATAAAGCAGGTAGTAAAAATTAGTGCAAAAGGATTATATTAAGAATATACAGAAGATACAGAAAACTATGATACCACTTAAATGTTATGAATACCACTATATGTCAGGCATTGTATTAAGTGCTTGTAGTGGTTATGAAAGCTTGCTGCCCTACAGGAATTAACCCTAGGTGGTCAGTCTAAGTCTCTCATATTAATCATTTTCCTCCACACTAGTAATTAAGTTTAGAAGGGGTATACAATCCTGTTTTCAGTGATGGGCCTGAAAAGATCATGAAAAGATCAATTATCAACTGACTCAGAGAAGGAGTTTTCCACCTCAGTACCACATCTACTGCCACCACTAGTCTTAGGAAGAAGCCACCTCATGGAGAACTGAATGAATCCCTACTCTCTAACTCTTGCATATTTTCTACATCTGCAGTACGTGTAATAAAAGATAACTTTTTTTTGTATGAGAATATTAGAGCCAGGGTTCCTTTTTCTTATTAGAAGTGAAGACTTCAGCTTGTGTTCAAATATCTCACAATTATCTGAAACCACTGACATAATCTAATTACGCCAATGTTATAGCTAATGAAACTGAATACGATGGATTCTGATACTGCTTCAGAGAGAGACAGTTAAATAGAAACAACTCTCAGTAATTACTGCATTAGGGTAAATTCACATGGCCATTACTCACAGTAGGCCTAAATCTGGGGTAAATCCACATGGCCATTACTATGGGACTAGGTGGAAGGCTAGTCTCTACTTATAACCATGCACTTAAATGTTTTCCCTGTCCTATCCACATTCTCCTACATTCATCAAATAACATTTGCCCCTCCCCTCAAACCACTATAACAAGATTCAAGCACTCAGTTTCTACTTCTATGGACATGACCCAAAAATCTGACCTCAGACAGTTGAAATCATTTGTGAAACACCACAAAATTAGATAAGGAGCAAAACTAGATTTCAAGCTTAATTTGATATGTACTTGGTCATCATGTTATCTAGTCATTTTAGAAGACCTTGATGATAGAAATGTCATTAGATATTCTGACACAATGGATATCTTTCAATTTGACTCACTCTAGAAAAGTGGCACAAATGTGATGACACAATCATCTCTGTTCCTGATGCTATAAATGAAGGGGTTCATCCTTTGAGGAACCACAATGCACAACACTGAAGCTACTACAGCCTTCTTAAATTGTCAGTAACTGCAGAACTAATGTACACCCAAAAAAAACCTATACCATAGAATAAAAAGACAATTAAGAGATGAGATCCACTGGTGGAAAAGGCTTTATATTTTCTGCCAGCTGATGGAATTCTCAGAAAAGAGACAATATGAGTATAAGTGAGAAAAATGCTGCCCACTATACTAGCCATAAATTAGCCAGGATGGTATTGATAAAAGAATCAGAACAGGCCAGCTTGATGACCTGAGCAAACTCATAGAAGAAGGAGGGGATTTCCAGGTCTTTGCAGGACAGTTGCCAACACTGTCAGGTTGTGGAGCAGAGCATCCACAGTGGTGATGCACAAGGAGAGTAGAATAAACAACGCACAGAGGGGTGGTTCATGATGACTGTGTACATCAAAGGGTGACAAATGGCCACATAGCAGTCATAGGCCATTGCTGTGAGTGAAAAATTTACCAAACCATAAAAAATCAGGATGAAGCAGATCTAGGTGAGACAGCTTGTGTAAAAGATGTGCTGATTCTGTGCTTGAATGTTCACCAGCATCTTTGGGATTGTGGCTGTGCTTAAACAGATGTCAGTAAAGGACAGAATGGCAAGAAAGAAGTGCATGAACATGTGGATGTGCTAGTCAGAGATGACAACCAGGATGATGAGCAGGTTCCCCAGGATGGTGACCAGGTATATGATCAGAAACAGGCAGAAAAAGGGGGGCTACAGTACTGTATCATCTGTCAATTCCAGGAGAGTAAATTCTGAAACATCTGTTTTGTTTCTGGGTTGTGTTGTTGATGAATCTGATGTAAAACATTAGATGACAAAAAGACAAAATGTATGGTCCCTGGATCAGCAGAAGCAGTACCTGGAAACTTGTTAGAAATGCCAATTAAGTCATTTCAGACTTAATGATGATAAGATCCAGGGATGATGACCAGTAATCTGTTTTAACGAGCTCTACAGATGACTCAGGCATATGCTAAAATTTGAGAACTGGTGTTCTAGAAAAACACTCATCTATACTATGCACCCATGTGAATATATGAATCTTTCACTCTGCCATTTCTCCCTCCATCCTTTTTCTCTCCTTCCTCCTCTTACCTCTACTCACTTAGTCAAACCAAAATTTTATTGCACAATAAAACACATTGAGGCAAGTCAATAGAATGGAATAAAGAACACAGAATTATTTCACACCTCCAAACAAACAGAAATATAAGAATAAAATTACAAAATCTGTCTCATCTTTAGGGATTTTCTTTCTCTAAGGTGGTAAGTGATATATGATTAAAACAAACAAAGCTGGCTGAATGAGAGAAAGGATGAAATACATAGGATCCTAAAAAGACGTAAAACAAAACATTTTTGGTCCTCAAAGAACAGAGATTTGTTGGATAACACTGGCACTGCCCATCCTAACAGGTGTGTCTCTCTGCAGTAGTGGTTTTACCTCTCCCAAATGATACGGATGCGCCAACAGAGAACCAATTATTTGGTGTAAATCTTAGACTAAGGCACTCTGAATTTAATACTGCTTTAGCATTTTCTTTTCAAATGGGGAAACACTTTAACTGTATAAGAAGCTCTGTGTTCTCACTTGTATATTGGGAACTATCATAAAACTACTGGAATAAACCATCAACAAAACAAAGAAAGAATCAACTGAAAAGGAAAAATATTTACAAACAACATCTTCAATAAGGCGCTAACATACAAAGTATATAAGGAACTCATACAACTCAACAACAACAAAAACAATACAATTAAAAATGGACAAAGGACATGAATAGACACTTCTTCCAAGAAGATATACAAATGGCCAATAAAAAAATATGTTCCACTTCACTAGCTACTAGGAAAATACAAATCAAAACCACAATGAGATACCACCTCACACCTGTTAGAATGACTATCATCAGCAAGACAAGAAATGTGTTGGAGAGGTTGTGGAGAAAAAGAAACCCTCCTACATTGCTGGTGGGAATGTAAATTGGTACAGCCACTATGGAAAACATTCTGTTTATAAGAATAGAATTACCATATGACCCAGCAATATTTCTTCTAGGTATCTAGCCCCCAAATTTGAAAACATTTATCCATAAAAGTACATGCAGCATTATTCACGGTTGCCAAGACATGGAAGCAACAGAAGTGCCCTTCAATAGACAATTGGTAAAAAAGATATGGTACATATATACAATGGAGTATTACTCAGCCACAAGAAAAGATGAAATACTGCCATTTGTGACATGGATAGATCTTGAGGGTATCATGCTAAGCAAAATAACTCAGACAGAAAAAGTTGAGAATCATATGACTTCACTCATATGTGGAATATAAAATGAAAAGCAACAAACGAATAAAACAAACAAAAACTCAGACACAGACAACAGTTAGCAGTTACCAGAGGGAAAGGTGAGAGAGAGGAGGTAGAAAGGGTAAAGGGGGTCAAATATATGGTGATGGAAGAAAATCTGACTTTAGCTGGTGAACACAATGCAATATGCAGATGATGCATTATTGAATTGTACAACTGAAACCTATATAATTTTATTAACCAATGCCACCCCGATAAAATTTAATGATAAACTTTCTTGGGTCATTGCAATGATGAGAAATGAGCAGGCTTACAGAATCCAGCACTGTGCTCAGCACAAGGAACCTTCACAGTGATACTGCCTGTTTATTTTTTCTGCTGAATAACTAACTGTACCTGACCTGTTTCACTTCTAGGAAGAAACTGGTGGGTGGAGTAAGTTGAGGAAACAGGAAAGAAAGAGGGAACATCATTAGCATGACAACCGGCATGGGTTTAGGTGCCGAAATTCCCTCTGGGAATCTTGGCCATGTGTGAGGTAAATGAAAGAAATGTCAATGATATTCATATTTATTTGGCATGGATATAATTAAAATGAATTAAATAATAACAAAAATTAGATCTATGAATTAACACAAGCAATGACAACCTACAAGATAAAAAATTGTTTGATATAAAATATACAGCACAAGAAATTTTAAAATATTTTTAAACCACTTAAGTATGTTTATTTTTATTTTAGATTAATCAAGCATAACAAAAAGTATAGAGGATATTAAGGAAAGACTGAGTACCCACCACTCAATGTTATCAAATACTCACACTTCACCATTCTTTCTTTAGGTATTTTCACTGAAATAATAGGTATCTTTGAAGTGTCCCACATCAGATTATTGTACAAATTAATTCTTGTCTTTTCCTGAAGAAACCACTACATTAACTTGATGTGCATTATACCCTATACTTCTTCTTATATTTGGTATTTTTCAACAAGCAAATGCACTGATTTTTTAAATTTATTTTTTATGGTGACATTAGTTAACAAAATTCAATATGTTTCAGCTGTACACTTTTAACAGTAAGGCATATATATATTTACAGTGTTCACCTCCCATAGTTAGATTTCTTTCTGTCACCACATATTAGACTCCCTTTACCCCATCTACCCCCTTCCCCCCCACCCCTACCCTCTCGTAACCACTAGTTCATTGTCCATGTCCATGAATTTTGTCTTGTCCTGTTCATTTGTTGCTTTTAGTTTTATATCTCACATAGAAGTGATATCATGTGATTTTCAACTTTTCTGTCTGGTTTTTATTCTGCTTAGCATGATTATCTCGAGGTCCATCCATGTTGTCGCAAATGGCAGTATTTCATCTCTTCTTCTGGCTGACCAATATTCCATTGTATATATGAACTACAGATTCTTTATCCAATCATCTATCATAGGACACTTTGATTGCTTCCATATCTCGGCCACTGAGAATAATGTTGCTATGAACATCAGTGTGTAAATATCTTTTCGGATATGGGTTTTCAAGTCAAAGTCAGCTTTTGAAAATGTCCTCAATGCCATTCGTAATCAAATCCCAGTCATGGACACCAATCTTGATTCTACTCCTATTTCATAGACCATTACTTCTCATTCCATTTGCTACTTCTTCCCTTGACACCAACTGCTAAAGTTAGAAGTTCTCTGGGGCTTTCCAACCCTCAGATGAAATCATCTAACCTAATAGTTTTAAGTACCATCTATATATTGATGACTCTCAAATGTAAGGGCTTAGCCTGACAAGGGAGTGGTTTCTGTCACGTACCAAGAAGTCTAAACAGGCAGCCCAATGACTTGTGCAAAGACACCAATGCAAGGGAATTGTTCCTGTGTTTTTCAACCAAACTGTATTTGTCTGTAGTTTCTGTCCCTATAGCATAAAATTTATCATCCAAACTCCAGAAAGGTATCTGATTTCCAGAAAAGGTAAAGGTGCATGAATGGCAATAAAGAGAAATAGCTATATGAGACTGTCCCCTTTTTAACAGTTTCCCCAAAATCTACACCAATGACTTCTGCCTACTTCCCATTAGCCAGGACTGTGAAATAGTCTCCCATAAATCCAAAGAAACCTAAGGGAAATGCTTTTTAATTATGTGCCTGGAAATAATCTGAATTTTATTTAAAATGTACCAAAGGACAAGGAGTATTAAAGAGACTACATACTACTTGCCATACAAGGCCAGAGAGAATTTTCCTATAAACAAAAAGAATACATATCATAAATTGCCTGTTTTATAACCTACTTGTAAATACATTAGAAAGTAGTACCCAAAAAGTTATAAAATGCCCTTACATCACCAATTATATGACAAAATACCTCATAGTTCAATAAAAATATTACACTGTAAATGAAGAAGTCATTAAAGCTAAACCATAATAATACCATTATATGAAATGAGTAAAATAGAGCAGACATTCTACATAAAGTGTCTTTAAAGTAATTAAACTTTATAATACAACCACCACTGAGAATTAAGGGACTGGGTATTTTTCTTGAGAATAAGACAGACAAAAAGGCAATCTCATTTTCATGTTATGTATTTCAATTTCTCCTCAAGAATTATCTTGCGTATAAGCAAAGAACAATACCTGAATGCTTTCCAAAATTCCTCACATTCATAGTTTATTCCTCCAAAAAGCATTTTATAAGTCCCCTAACAGATGCGTATTTTCCAAAAACTATCCCTACACTTTTGTATTCATAAAGCTTCTTTTCAGAGTGCATTTTCATGTATAGTGTAAAATTTATGATAAATATACCATTTCCCATGTACCCTACAATCAGTTTATCTCCAGTATGAATTATCATTTTACTAAAGGTTGAAAGCCAAGACACACACACACACACACACACACACACACACACACACACTCACACACACACTCCTATACTTCTAATGTTCGTAATATTTTCTGCCTCTGTGAGATAGTCAAAGAATATTAACACTGAGGCAGAAGTAAAGCTTTCATAGATGTATATTACTTTCATAAGGTTTCCCTCCTTGTATATTATGACTTATTCATTAACAGCTAAACAATTTTTAATATTTCTTAAATTCATGCATCTTCTTGCATATGAAGCTTTCGGGAATTTCTGAAGGCTTTTCCATATTACTTACACATATAGGGCATCTCTCCACTGTGAGTTTTTAAATGTTGAGTTCTTAAAAGATATGAGAAGAAAGTGTAGTTCTTCCTGCATCTTCTACATTCACAGGTTTTATGCCAGTACAAAGTTTCATGTAGATATTAAGGCCTCAAAACTAAGTAAAGATTTCATTATATACAGATGGTTTTTCCCCAGTATGAGTTATCATATGTTATTAAAGCATATTAAATAGTTTAAGGCTGTATGTCATTCTTCACATGGCTTTTACAGTAATTTTAGACATGTAAAACGTTTGAATCAAAATTTTTAAAAATTTTTTTAAGTCTTTCTCACATCTTATAATCAGAAAATTTTTCTCTCACATGTTTTTTCTTACACATTTTGTAACATATGAACAATAATGGCTCTTCCACATACTTATATGAACAGGAATTCTGCCCTGAGTAAGTTCTCACATATTACATAAGGATAAAAACTGACTAAAATATTTTAATATTCTTTACTTTCATAAGATCTTTGTCCAGATGAGTTCAGATGTGAATACTAAGGTCTGAAGAACATTTACAGGTTTTTTCACATGCCTTAGTTCTTAAATGTTTAGCGAGTGCTGAAGACTGAGTGAAGGCTTTCCCACATTCCTTACATTTGTATGGTTTCTCTCCAGTGTGAGTTTGCATGTGAATATTAAGGCATGTGGAGTATCTAAAGGCTTTCGCACATTCTTTACATTCATATGGCTTTTCCCCTGTGTGCGTTCGCATGTGCATATTAAGATTTGTGGAATGAGCAAAGGCTTTCCCACATTCTTTACATTCATAAGCTTTCTCTCCAGTATGAGTCCTTAAATGTGTAGTAAGGCCTGATGACTGAGTGAAAGCTTTCCCACACTGCTTACATTCATATGGCTTCTCTCCAGTGTGTGTCCTTACATGTTGATTAAGCATTGAAGAATTATTAAAAGCTTTCCCACATTCCTTAGGGTTTCTCTCCAGTGTGTGTCCGCATGTGTAAGACAAGTCCTGAAAAACGAGTGAAACTTTTCCCACACTCCTTACATTGATATGGCTTTTCTCCACTGTGAATTCTTCCATGTTTTGTAAGGTATGAGGAATGAATGAATAAAGGCTTTCCCACATTCCTTACATTCATATGGTTTTTCTTCAGCATGAATTTGAACGTGTAAAATAAGTCCTGTGGACCGAGTGAAGGCTTTCCCACATTCTTTACATTTATATGATTTATCTCCAGTGTGGTGTCTCATATGTACCTTAAGTGATGACTGATTAACAAAGGTTCTCTGACAATCTTTGCATTCACACAGTTTCCCTCGTGTCTGAGTTTTTTTGTGCCCAGTAGAATTTGAAAGCTGACTGAAGGCTTTTTCATGTTGAACACACTCAGTTTTCTCCCCAACATAAATTTCTTTGAAAGTATAAATGAAGTTTTTTTTTAAGGCTTTTCCACTCTGATTACCCTTAGAAATTTTCTGTCTAATGTGAGTTTTAAGAAATAAGTGTTCACTACATACTTTTCCACAGAGGTTAGAGCCATATTGTTTCACTCCAGCGTTGCTTCTCTCCTGTTAAAATATAAATTATAATTAAAGACTTTTTCATAATTCCTTATAGCAAAATGCCTCCCCCATCACAACTTTTATCTATTAGAAACATTATCATTATTGAATTTTTCCTATTAAGTTGAATAAGCTGACTATGAAGGTCAGGATCCCACATTATATTCTCTACTTTCAGAGAGCTTCGTAGAGAGTTTTTCTGATAATTATTTAGACTAAATTTCATTTCAAAAACTGGATACCAGAGTTACATACATGTGGATGTTAATTTGTGATATCTCTGAGGAAAAATATATTTGAAGTAAATTTAGAGTGCTTCTCAAATTATTGATGTTCAGAGAATCTCTTCATAGACTCTGCTTTCTTTGAGTAAATGGCATTTATCTCATATAAGTTTCACGGATTTTGTGCTTCTGATCTTGATGTGGAGGTAAAAAATTAGTTCTTGGAGACCTTACCAACTGTATTCTATTTGATGTTTTTTCCACAGAAATATTTTGAAGAAGTGTGGAAACTTTGGTTTTGAGTTGCAAATCCAATTCTGAAATAAAGTGAAAAAAATCAAGTTTGGAAAATAATTGAGATAAAGTTGTTTATAAAATCATATGGCACAGAGAATAACATCATGAAACATGGTACATAGGGAACTGCAGGGCTCCTTCCCACCAGAAAACAACTAACAAGCTTACAAAAACTATCAGAACCAACTCTTGCAGAATTTGGAATCTAGTCAAAAGGTACAACAGCCAAAGGACACTGAAGAAAGAAGCAGCTATATTTCATCAAGAGAGTGTTGTGGCATTTTAACTTCCAGCCTATCATCCACACTCTCTATATGAACTGCAGCCATACAGATGGCAGTATGCATTCCTTGAGCAAGTTGCTAGTGCCAAAAGGAGGAATATGGACCTTATTCCCAAAGAACTGCCATTGTGTGTTCTGATTTGTCTGGCAGCTTCCTCAAGTATTGGTGCAAGGGGTTCCTTTTATTTCACCCAAATCAGAGAGTTTCCAAGAGTGAGGAGCATTCCAAGCAGTTTCCACTAAAAGTGTTTACAGGTGAAGTATTGGCCACAACTGCATGAGGAAAGGGAAAATGGTTGGGACTAACAGTACACAAACTGAAAAGCCTTGGAAGAAATAAGCTGGGAATAATAAATGAATACATAAGGGCTTTTAAAAACTTGATCATTTACAAGAAAATCAAAAAGTCCACAAGCATGCCCAGGGCTGAACTCCTGCTCAGAAAGGCCAGAAAGAACTGAACTCTTTCACCTCTGTCTGACCTTCAAAATTCACTCAAGCAGGAAAGGAAGGCTAAACAGAAAACAGCCTAGCTAAGCACTGAAGGGGCTTAGCTATAGCCAATTGATGAAAACTAAGACTTTTTAGGGTTTTTTTTGGGGGGGGGTTCTTTTTTACTTCAAGCATTTAAAAAATTCTGTCATTCGAAGGTGACTACTAAGCTAACAGAACACAGATTTCAGGGGCTGCACTAAAAAGAACATACAATATACAAAAATAATTGATAAAAGTTACTAAACAAACCATTAATCCACAACAAGCATCAACAGCAAACCCCTGGGAGATAGGAGAATCAGATTTTCAAACTGTCACATTATAATATCTAAAATTACATTTTCAACTAAAAAATATGACATATGCAAAGGAACAAGAAAAAAATTAGTAGAAATTGTTCCTGAAAGCAAAGACATTGGACTTATAAAATAAAGACTGTAAACCAATTTGTTTAAATATATGCCCAAAGAACTAATGAAAATCATGGACAAAGAACTAAAGGAAACCAAAAGAATAATGTCTCACCAAACAGAAATCATCAATAAATAGAAATTACAAAAAGTAAATAAATAAAATTCTAGAGCTGAAAAGTAACAATATGGAAAATGTGTGGTACAGGCAAAAGAACAGACATATACATGAATAGAACAAAACTGAGGATTCAGAAATAAACCCGTACATCTAAGATCAATTGATTCTTGAGAAGCATGCCACAACCATTCAATGTGTCTCTTCAACACATAGTATTGGGATAATTGAATATCCTTATGCAAAAGAATCAAATTGGAACCCACTTCACATTGTATACACAAATTAACTCAAAATGGATCAAAAAGCCTAGTGTCAATGCTAAAACTATAAAACTCTTAGAAGAAAATGTGGGGGTAAATCTTCATGATCTTAGATTTGACAATGTCCAATCCTTCTATCTATTCTAAAGTAAGACCTTAGACCTGATCAAATTTAAAAATGTTTGTGCCTCAGAGAACACTATAAAAAAAAGCCAAAGGATAACCTGAAAAAAATGGGAAAAATAATTGCAAATCATATATACCATAAGAAGAGTCCACTATTAAAGTACATAAAGAACTTCTCCACTTCAACAAAAAGACAAACATTCCAATGTAAAAAATGGGCAACGAACTTACATCAGCATTTCTTCAAAAAAAGATACAGAAATGGCCAAAAACCACATGAAAACATGCCCAATATTGTTTGTTTTAGTGAAATTCAAATCAAAACCACAATAGGATACCACTTCATACATGCTAGAAGGGTCAGTATTAAAATAAAAAATAAAATAAGAAGTGTTGGTAAGGATGTAAAGTAACTGGAACTCCTCTAAATTGCTGGTGGGAATGTAAAATGGTACAGCCTCCATCCAAATAGTTTAGCTATCTGTAACAAGTTTAACATAAAATGCCCATGTGACCCAGTAACTCTATTTCTGGTTATATTCTCCAAAGAGTTGAAAACAAGTATTCAAATATTTGTACACAAATGTTCATAGCAGCAGTATTCATAACTGCCAAAGGTGAAAATAAAGTCCATCAAACAATAATTGGATAAACAAAATGTGATGTAATCATGAAATTAAGTATTATTCAGCCATAAAAAAGAATGAAGTACTGACACATGCTACAACATGGAAAACCTTGCAAACATTATGCTAAGTAAAAAAGCCAGACAAGGAAGCTCACATTTTTTATAATTCCATATATAAGGTACATACAGAACAGGTAAATCCATAGAGACAGAAAGCAGATATATGGTTGCAGGGACTGGAGGGAGGGACAAATGGGGACAGATTACCTGGTTTCCTTGTGAGGTGATGAAAATACTTTGAAACTAAAAAGAGTTGATGGTTCCCTAATGCTGTGAATTTACTCAATTCAACGAATTATACTCATTAAAATGGTTAATTTATGTGTATTTTACCTCAAAAAAAAGCATGTGGCACATGTTTACGTCAAAATATGAATGAAACATAATAAAAATAGTGAGACAAAAAGAAAGATGGACCACAAAGAGTCTGGCTGTGTTTGGAGTTTGACAATGATAAAAGCATGGTGTCAAAATTTTAGGCAATTTACAAAGCTTAAGGCAAAACTAAGGTTGATGGTAAACAAAAAAGATGATAGAATTAGGAAAACAAAATAGGAAGGTATTGAGAAAAGAGCTACCTCTAAGTAATGAAATTTTCAAATAAACCAGCCAGATCTCTCTGAGAACAAAAGAAGTAGAGATCAATGGAAATTAGAAGTAAAAGGAAGTTGAAGGTTTCTGAGGAAACTCAGAAATCAAATGGCCTCAGCCTTCTCAGAAAAAAAGAGTAAACCTTTACAGGTTTGCAAAGTGACATTTCCATAGGTACTGCACCTTTTCCAGGCTAGCAAAGCTCTTCACAAAACCATATCTGCTTGTGAACTCACCCTGCCAAACTCCTCTGGTTGCTGTCCTCAGCTCTCCTGCTCTTTCCAATCCAGAGCTGACACTGGGTTTGCATGATTCATACCCTGCTTAAGGGGGAAATACATAGAGGCCCTTGCAAGATATAATAAAACATATCCTTGAATCGAGAACCAAACCCTTAGCCTTCAGGGTTTCTCAAGACAATAAAGTCTCACGCAAAATAATCATGTAAATTTTTTAACAAATGCAATAAAACTATTTTAAAGGTATCAAAAATCCAAGCAATATTCTGTGTATTCTCAAATGCCTGGCGATCTCTAAGACCTAAACACTATGTCCACTCTCAAACATATTTAATGTCCTATTGGTTTTATAGTCCATAAAAGAAATAAAGTCATTTATTTACATAGAACTTCATTTTCATGGAGACTCCACTAGACAGTAAGGTCCCTGAGGCCAGGAACCACAGTATTCCCATTTGACAGCACAGGTACTTAAGAAACTTTCATTTCATAAGCGGCTCAGTAAAGAAACAATGCCAGCCTTACCTAATGTCATGAGATTCTTATAGTTCTCCAACATCACATCTCTGTAGAGATCTCTCTGCATTTGATCCAACAGAGTCCACTCCTCCTGGGTGAAGTTCACAGCAATATCCTCAAAGGTCACTAAATGCTAAACCATCAAACACATGCTGGCTTCAGCTAAGTACCATCTTCACTGATGTTCTCAGTAAGCTGAATGGGTAGTTAAGAAAGGTAGACCAGAAGCCTACAATACTCCTGGGCCCAGATCTCTTTCTCTCTTGCTTTAGACCCTGCCCAGTGATCGCATCCAGTCAAATGGATATACAGGCATCAGTGATATAGGACTGAACTTATCTTACTGTAACTTTACTGTAGGTTTTTATTGCTTTATTCCTCCTCTACTTTGCATCTACTTATGCAGCACTTTATTTCCACAGTGACACAGCAATTCCCTAAGATTAGACACCTTCATTTCCTTCCATAAGATCTGTCATAATACTAAGTAAAGCAGTAGGCCAATAAGTGTGAGTGAAGATCAAAACGAACTAGTGAATACTGAGATAAAAATCATTTCCAGTGTATTCCCTGTATACAGCTCTATACTGAGATAGCACGGGTCCTGGAGAAAGTCACTGAGACTCATTCTCTAAGCAGGGTCATAACTGCTTTAAGAAGCTTGGGGACATGGCTACCTGACAGAAATAAGCATGACATTTTTTAAGAAAAGTCAACTTTCTACTTACCTGAGAAAAATCCATCAGTAACCTAGTCACCATCCTCAATTTTCCTCTCATGGAAAAAGAAAGGATCCCAAGAAAGATGACCTCCGAGAGAACAGCAGGAACCTCGAAGACAATTAAACTACAACAATCACATGACTATAAGCTGTTCCATGCCATGTACATAACAAACCACAAACATACTACTTCCATTATATGACAAAGTGCCTGAGTTTCCTAGAGCAAGAAAATGACTGTCAGCATTTTGTTATCTATGAGGAACATCTTAGAGCTACACAAATTCCATCTTAGAGCTAGCTACACAGAGAGGCAGAGCTGTTTACTGACACAGTAAGATTCATAAACATTTATTCTCCAAAAAACCACTCATATACCATCTTGCATCCCAAACCCCAGGAACCTGACTTCTATACACTCTGACCATTTCAATCCTGCTTACATGGCCCACTGCATGATCACTCAGCCCCTGAGCACTGGATCTGACATTTATTGAAGGATCTGTATACAGTAGACGATTTGAGAAGCATCGAAGAGGACTCACCACACACAAGTCAGATCAATGGCTGGCATAACATGAATGTGACAGGGATATTTCCCAGAACATTCTACTTCTTGCTCAGCAGATCATTCCAGAGAAGCTTTTGAATTTAAATTAAGAGGCTGATCTCGATTTTTCTTCATCTCTTTTTTTTCTAGAGTGTATGGGTAACTGGTTCACAACATCAATCATTAAGCAACAGACGTTTTCCTCAATTGTCAAACTTCACTTTTTAGCCATCTCTCTGCAGATGACACATGTGACAGCCATTAAAGACTTGTCTAGTACATGAGTTGCAATCAAGATGGCATAGTAGGTAAAAGCTGAGCTTGCCTGCTCCCATGACTGCATTAAAATTGCAGCTAAATTATAAAACAGTCAACCTGGAGAATAATCTAAAGACTAGCTGAACAGAACACCTATAAATGAGGATATAAAAAAGAGGCTTCATAGAGAATTAAAAAAAAATGGAACTGTCTAATATGCAAATATTAACAACAACTGCCATTTACTAAGCACCTGTTAAGCAGTTCTACATATATAAGCTCCTTTAGTTGTTCTAATAACCCTCCAAATTGGGTATTATTAATATTGTCATTTAATAACTGAGAAAACTAAGGTTCACACAGGATTAGTAATTGACCCAAAATCACCAGTTAGGAAGGGTGAGTCAGGAGTACACAAAGTTTAGTGTATCAAGATCCTGATCTCCTGTGGTTGTCGATATTCTGACGTGACCAGAATTCAGTCCAGACTATCTGCTAGACATAATGGAGTGAAGAAGTACAAAAGGTTTTATGAAATCAGAAGTCTCCCTGAGTACCCCCTGATGAAGCTGGGTTGGACTTGGAACCTTTGACTCCCTCAGTCTCTTATTTCTTTGTTCACTCAGCAAATATTTAGTAAGAGCCTTCATTATGCCAGGCCAGACAGTAGGCCCTGAGGAAGAAACAGTTCCTGGAGATCTCACAGTTCATTTGGGCAATGTGCATAATAAACAAATAATTGGTATCAGTTAGTGATAAACAGAATAGTTACAGAAAGAATCAATCCCATATAAAGTATAAAGAGTACCACACATATGCAAATATACCCCTTGCTATAGAGACAAGACTGGTTAGGGGTAAAATAAAGATAGAATAATAAAATAACCACTTCATAGGACTGTGGTAATTGATATCTCACTTACTTAAAAATTTAGTGTTCCAATTTTGACCTAAAAACATCCAAACTTGAATATTGGGATTTTAGAAAAAACTCAAAATACAGTTCTAATGTTAGCCACTATAAGGGGATCTGAATCATGTCATTGTTTTTCTTTTATGTTAAAATTGAAATCTTCCAATATTATCTCACAGTTAGTTAACAAAGACTATTACATATATATCTAATTTTCATATTACTGATCAGTTTTTTCCATTAAATATTGATTTTATTTTCATTCATTCTCTAAGTACTTTATCCTACTTCTGTATTTCTCTCTCAACCTTACAAGGTAGTACATTTAGATCCATTTCTTGAACTTCTTTTGTTGAATTACAGCATTCATACAATGAGGAAAGTAATCATGAATAAAAAATCTCAGTGAACTATCAAGAAATAATCATGCCCAAGTAAGCACCACTCAGATGAAGAAATAGAACATATCCATATTCAGCATCTCAGACATATTCCTTGTTTCTTTTCCATATCACTAATGCTCTAGGCTATTTTATCTATTTTTGAATTTTAAAGAAAACAGTATAAAACAGCATGCATTCCTTTGTGCATAATATTGAAAAGGTTTCTCCTTTTCAATATTATGTTTATGAGGTTCATCCAAGTTATTGCATCTCTCTACCTGTGGTTTGGTCCTCTTGGTTTAAGATCATGCCACAGAAAATATATGCCACAATTCATCCATTCTTCTCTTGATCCACTTTGGGTTATTTCCATTTTAGGGATATTCCAAATAATGATGCTATAAAGTCTTTGTGTTTAATTCGTGTCTATGTGCATGCCTTACTGGTGTGTTAACTAACAGATCATATTTAGTGGATATTCTTTAAAAATGTGTTGCCACTAGCAGCTTATGCACATATTAAGCAACACTTGGCACTACCACTCTTTTTAGTTTTACTCTTAACCATTTAGTGTGTACAGCACTATCACACTGTGATTTTAACTCTTATTTCCCTAGTTGCTGATATCAAGAACCTGTTCACAAATTTATGTCCATTTATATATTTTCTTTATTAAGAGCCTATCCAAACCTCTTGCTCATTTTTCTACTAAGTTTTCATTTTGGCTATTATACTGTAAGAGTTATTACATAAATGTCTGTTGTTACATGTGAGGCAATTAACCAAGTTATTAAAGGCCAAATATCATTTCTGCAATTTATTTCAATCTCCTTACCCTCAAAGAGTTTATATACACAGATGGAGATGTAGAAATACAGTAGATATGCAAAATATTAACAAATGGTCAATGGACAAGGTAACACCTAAAAAATGCATCAAACTTCAATAACGGGGACCCACAGCCAGACCATTTCTGGCGAGTGCTCACCGGAACGCACAGCAGTCACCAGATAGGTGAGAAGAGGCGCCGTTTTGGGAAAAGCTAGGGCCGTTTCCCAGAACAGCATAAATGCTTTTCCTTCTGGATAAAAGACACAAGGTTGCTTTGGCAACTTCTGAGAGGCGCAAAGCGGACGAAGAAAAGGCCCTGCCTCCACCGGAGACGGAGCCACCGCCCGGAATCGCGCAGCCGGAGCCGGCATAAGCGCTAGGGGGAACCGCCGCGGCTACGAGAAGCCTCGGGAGGCTAGATCAGCTGACGCCAACAGAAAAACCCATCTCAGATACAGGGACCAATGCAAAATGAGACGTAAACCGATCAGCACTTCCGTTTCCGGTTTCCGCACCGCGATCCGCGTGAGGAGCGGAGCTTCAGGAGGTAGTGGATCAGAAAGATGTAAGGGAGAGGTAGGGGTCACTTCCTGACGCGAAGGGATGCAGTAAGACCTGAGTCGAGCCCAGGCTCTCCATATCGACCAGTCTTGTAAAGCAGTGCCCGGCCTGAGCAGAGAGCAGAGGACGGAGGTAGAAGTGGGACAGACGCGGAGTGCTTGGTTTGCATCGTGGGCTGTCTCGGGAGAGCATAGTTCCGGGAGGTGTCCTAACTAAAGATTAGCGTACAGGCAGGAGGAAACTCATTACATGCTTTTCTACTGCCTTTCTCCTTATTTCTACAACACTGTGCAACAATGTGCACATATTTACAAAGATAAGCCTGGTAGTCCATAAAATGGTCTATCCTCCTAATTTATTGTTCTTTCTTTAAACGTTTAGTTTTGTTTGAGATACACTTCTCATAGCATACAATTAAGCCATCTAAAGTGTACTATTTAGTGGCTTTTAGCATATTCACAGAATTGTGCACCCATCACCACAATCAATTTTAGCACATTTTTATTATCACAAAAAGAAACGTAACATAATCCCCCATTTTACACCCCCCCCCCCAGCCTAAAGTGACTAATCTACTTTTGTCTCTATAGATTTGCCTAGTCCTCACATTTCATGTAAAGGGAATCTTACAATACGTAATCTTTGCATCTGGCTTCTTTCACTTAACATACTTTAAAGGCTCATCTGTGTTACAGCATGTATCACTTCTTCATCTCTATTACAGAATAACAGTCCATTACATGGATATTTCACCATTTATCCACTGATGGACACTGGGTCGTTTCCACTTTTTTATCTACTATAAATAATATGGGATGCCTTTTAAGCGATGATCAAAGAAAAATTACATTACTAAGCATTTATAAATAAAAATAATAATAAAAATAAATTTCAAGCTCAAACAAAAACCTTGAAATAGAATATCAGTGCAAACCAAGATATAAAAATTTATATACTACAAAAAAAGTATCAAACCCAGATTGGTTTTGCTTTGAGGGTTTTTTTGGGGGGGCGGGGGTAGGGTTTGTTTTGATAACAGCCTTGTTGAGTTATAATTAACACACCTTACAATACACCTATTTAAAGTGTACATTCAGTGGTTTTTATATTCACAGTTGTGAAATCACCACCACAATTTCAGAAAAATTTCATTACCCTCAACTCCCCATCTCATCCTCAGTCCTAAGCAGCCACGAAGCTATCTATCATCTCTATAGATTTGTCTATTCTAATCATTTCATGTAAATTAAAGAAAAAAAATACTGTGTGGCCTTCTGTGACTGGTTCTTTCATATAGCATAAAGTTTTCAAGGTGTGAATCAGTGTTTTATTCCATTTTGATCAATAGATAACATTCCTATCATTTGATGGTCATTTGGGTTGTTTCCACTTTCTAGCCATTGTAAATAATGCTATGAAATATTCATGTACAAGTTATTGTATGGACGTTTTCATTTTTCTTGGGTAAATATCTAGGAGTGGAATTGCTGGGTCATATTGTAACACTATGTTTCACCTTCAGAAGAACTGCCAAACTATTTCCCAAAGTGGCTACACCATTTTACAATCTCACCTACAGTGTACGAAGGTTCCAATTTCTCCCCATCCTTGCCAACACTTAGTATTTTTTTAAAGCATTATTATAGCATGCTTTATAAAGCATTATTATTACAACGAGCTAGTTGTTATTAAGCAGTATTTCATTTAGTTTTGGTTTTAATTTCCTTGTAAACTAATGGTATTGAGCAGTTTTTCATGTGCTTATTGGTCATTTGTATATCTTACTTGGAGAAATACCTACTCAGATCCTTTGTGTTTTAATTGTGTTATATATCATTTTATTATTGAACTCTAAAAATTATTTATACATTCTAGATTCCATTTCCTTATCAGATACAGAATTTCCAAATATATTCTCACATTCAAAAGGTTGTCTTTTTACTTCTTTATAATGTTCTCTGAAGCACAAAAAAAAATTAATTTTGGTGAAGTCCAACTTGTCTATTTTTTCTTTGGTTTCTTATGTTTTAATGTCATATTTAAGAAACCATTGCCAAATCCAAGATCACTAAAGATTTACCATTATGTTTTCTCCTAAGAGTTTTATACTTTAAGCTCTTACATTTAGTTCTTGGATCCATTTTGAGTTCACTTTTGCATATGGTGTGAAGTAGGCATCCAGTGTCATTCTTTTACATGTGGATAGCCAGTTGTCCCAGCATCATAAAAAATTATTTGTTCCCCCATTGAATGTTTTTGGCACACTTGTCCAGCATCAGTGCACTATAAATGTCATCCCAGAAGTTTTAGATAAAAGAATTATACCAAAACTTCAAAGTTCAGATATTTCCAGTACTCCATAAATTATTTAAGAGCAATGAGAATGAAAACATTTCCTAATTCCTATTATGAAGCAAGTATAACATTCACATAAAACCTAATAGGATACAAAAAATGGAAAATTACAGAGATATGTTGCTTATGAATATTGATTCAAATGAGCTATGTTAAAATTTAGCAAATACTACAAAACCACATTAAGAAAATAACCTTGCCAAGTGGAATTTACTCTAGGAAGGCAAGTTTGATTCCATTATTAGTAAATCTATTAAATAATACACCATATGAATACACTGTCTAAGAAGACATGAAATTTTTCATGATTACATCCATAGGTGCTGACAAAGTTCAACACCTATTTATCTGGTGGGGCGGGGAGGGGTTGGAGATGATGAGTTTTAATGACACAGCCAAAATCCACAATTACATGTGACTCTTCAGACAACTTGATCTTTGGGACTAGACTTTGTACAGAGTCAAGCAACACATAGAAGCATACAAGCAAAACAAGCAACACTCCTGCTGCTAGCATGGGGGCAAGTTATTAATGTCTCATGATGAAAGTACCTTTTTACTCTTCTTAAATAGAAACCTTAATTTGCTCTGGCCTCCAAAAGGGTTCTAAATCCCAAGCCTGCGTTTCTTTTTAAGAGATGTTCCTGTCACATGAGGCCAGTTTAAACAGAGGCCACCTTACCAGAGCAGGCTTTCAGTCCATCGGTAATCTCTACTCCGTGATATATACAACTAAGTTCATGCAGGCAGGGAAAACACATGACCAAGAACCGCTATAATTAAAACTGTGGTATTAGAATATGAACAGGAAACAGACAAATGGAATAAAATGGAATGTCTAAAAATAGAACCAATAACATGGAAATTTACTTCATAAAGGTGGTATTTCAAATCATGGGGCAAAAATGAGAGGTGTCAATAGAAGACTACCAACTTCTTCACCTTTAATGAAAGGTGCTAAGACAACTAACTGGTCAGCCATCTGGGAAAAGATAAAAGTACATAAATATGTCATACCACTCACAAAAATAAACTCCAAACTTGATTGTCTAAATAAGGGGGGAGGGGCAGTGGGGAGAACCCATACACATATGTAGGGTATTTAAGAGACTACTGGCCATGAGGTGGCAGTAGCATACAAAAGTTTTATTTGGGCAGCACTTTGACATGCTGGCATGCAGGGGAAAGTCTCTTATAGTATGAGAAAATACAGAAGCTATGGTATGGAAGCTTCTACTCAGAACAAAAGTAGGCAACTCCTACTTGAGAAGGAGAAAGCGATCAAGGAGGGACCAATGCGTCTAGGTGATGTTGCTCAGGAGCCTGGTGAGGAGTCTGGGTGAGAGAGCTCTGAAGGACAGCAGCTTTAGAGCCCCAGAATTTATCTTATCTATGGCAGGCAGATGTTGGGCATAATTTCATGGGGTATGCAAAGCAGGCAGGCTCTAAATGCTTAGAAATCTCCATGTCTAGGCTGTATTTAAAACAATGACATGTATAAAATTCTGAATTTGGCACTGGTAGGTCACTATGAATAATGCTCCTGTGAACACTGGTGTGCAAATATCTACTGGAGTTCCTGCCTTCAGTTCTTTTAGATATATACCCAGGAATGGAATTGCTGGATTATATGCTAATTTTCTGCTTAATTATTTGAGGAACCTCCATACAGTTTTCCACAGTAGTCGCACCATTTCACATTCCCACCAGCAACGTACAAGAGTTTCAATTTCTTCACATCCTCACCAGCATGTGTTATTTTCCGTTTTTTGGATAACAGCCATCCCAACAGAGTGAAGTGGCATCTCACTATGGTATTTACCTGCATTTCACTAGTAATTAGTGAAATTGAACATCTTTTCACGTGCTTATTGGCCATCTGTATCTTCTTTGAAGAAATACCTACTGTGTTCAAGTCCTTTGCCCATTTTTGAATTGAGTTATTTCTTGTTGGTGGTGGTAATTTTGAGAGTTCCTTAGAGATGCTGGCTATTATTCCCTTATCAGATATAAGACTTGCAAATATTTCTCCCATTCTGTGGATTGTCTTTTCATTTTCTTATTAATGTCTTGTGATGCACAAAAGTTTGCAATTTTTTATTAAAATTATTGGGGTGACAAAAAATTTACAGTTTTGATGAGATTCAGTTTATCTTATTTTGTTGCCTATAATTCTGATGTCATAGACAGGAAGCCCTGCTAAATCCATCATCATGAAGCTTTCCCCCTATGTTTTCCTCTAAGATTATTATAGTTTTAGCTCTTACATTTAGGTTTTTGATCAATTTTGAGTTAGTTTTTGTGTATGGTATGAAGGAGGAGTCAAATTTCATTCTTTTGCTTGTGAAAATCCAATGGTCCCAACACCATCAGTTGAATAGGTTTTTCTTTCCCCATTGAATAAACTTGGAATCTTCTCAAAAATCCATTCACCATAGGTATATGAGTATATTCTTACATCTCAACTCAATTGCATTGGTCTGTGTCTATTCTCATACCAGTATGTTTGACCCGTACCTTTAATTCCTGCAAACTAATACTTTCGCAGCGAGAAAATGGCCACTAGCTATTAGTTGTTCCCAAGTAAACCCTGCCTCAACCAGAAATATCTGGAGACTTTAGATAGCCCCAAACCATAATATTTCTGTTCGGTGGGGGAACCATTTTCATATCCTAAGCCTGCTTATTCTGCCTTACCCATTCCTATGGAAACCAAATAACTGTGCTTGCCCACAGTTCTGGCTCCCTCCCTCTGCCTTATGACCAACCCCAGTGCTTCCCTTAAGAGGCACTGCATGCAGTACTGTGTTTTCCCCCAGGGAACTGCGAATATAACAAAAATGTAAAACTCTTTCTGGTTTCTCTCTTGATCTGCATCTGGCTTCACCATAACTCACCCAAGGTAATATGATTCAACAACTGGGACCATGAGCAGGATTTTTTGGCCCCAAAAGAGAAAGAGATGCCACTGGACTGCTCTTGGCTTACTAACTAGATTCACTAGATGGTAGAGGAGGTTTGGGAGACACACACTACCACTATCTGCTGGTGCAATTGCACTTTTGATCTATGCTACTATGTGCTGTTTGTTTGACTTTGGGATCAAGATAATGATGGCCTCATAATATGAATTTGAAAGTGTTCCTTCTTATTCAATTTGTGAGAGTTTGAGAAATTCTAGTGTTGATTCTTCTTTGAACATTTGGTACAATTCACCTGTGAAGCCATCTGGTCCTCAGTTTTTCTTTGTTGGGAGGTTTTGATTACTAGTTCAATGTACTTATTAATTATTGACCTGTTCAGATTTTTATTCATGATTCAGTCTTGGTAGGTTGTATGTTTCCAAGAATTTAAACTTTTCTTCTGGGTTGTCAAATTTATTGGCATATAATTTATCAAATTAATCTCTTCTCATCCTTCGTATTTCTGTGTAATCTTTCTGTAATCTTTCCTCTTTCATTTAAAATTTTATTTATTTGAGTCCTGTCTCTTTTTCTTGGTAAGTCTAGCTAAAGGATTGTCAATTTTGTTTATCTTTTTAAAAAAAAACCCAACTCTTAGTTTCACTGATATTTCCTATTGCTTTTCTATTCTCTACTTCATTTTTTTCCTCTCTGAGTTTTCTCTCCTTTCTTCTAACTTTGAGCTTAGTTTGTTCTTTTAGTACTTTGAGATATAAACTTAAGCGGTTGATTCGAAAGCTTCCTTCTTTTCTTAATGTAGGTATTTACTGCTATAAACTTCCCTCTTGTATCTGCTTTTGCTGTATCCCACAAATTTTGGTATGTTGTGTTTCCATATTGTTTGTTTCAAGATATTTTTCACATGCAGTAATGCTAGGGTTTGTTATTACCAGTTCTTATACTTCTTGTTGCAATATCAATTTGCCATTTTTGAGGTATATTTGGCAATTCAAATAAGAAAATCCTAAAATGCAAATATCTTTGGCTGAACAATGCTACTTTTAGCTATGTATCTTGTTTAAAAAAATACAAAATAAGTGTAAATTATTTCACTACAAGGATATTCATTTTAGTATTGTTAATAATAGCATGAAAGATTGGAACAAGTCCCTAACAACAAGGTATTAGTTAAAATATAGTTTATCCATGCAAACAAATACAATGTAACTACTAAAATGAGTCATGAAAAATATTTAAATATATGGATAGCTGATTGAGTTTAAAAAGCAAATTACAAAACATAGTATCCTACTTTATTACAAAATATGTTCATTGGAAAATGATTAATAGTGGTTTATGTAGCTGATGGAATTTGGGTGATTTCTCTCTTTTTGCATGTCTTTGTTTTCTTCAATAAACATATTGATTACTAACAAGGCATTTTTTATTTCCCTTTTGATTTCTTCGTCGATGTATTGGTTGTTCAGGAGTCTGTTATTTAGTTCCCATGTTTATGACTTTTCCAGCTTTCCTCCTGTTGATTTCTAGTTTCATACCACTGGGGTCAGAAAATATTTTTGGTATAATTTCAATCTTTTTGAATTTGCTAAGACTTGTTTTGTGACCTAACATATGATGTATCCTAGAGAATGTTCCATCTGTGCTTGAGAAGAAAGTGTATTCTGCTGCTGCTGGATAAAATATTCTGTGTGTGTCTGTTAGGTTTATTTAGTCTAAAGTAGGTCAGGTCCAATATTACCTTGATTTTCTGTCTGTATGATGTATCCATTGTTGAAAATGGGATTTGGAGTCCCCTACTATTATTGTTTCACTGTTAATTTCTCCTTTCAGATCCCTATTATTTGCTTAATATATTTAGGTGCTCTGGCGTTGGGTACACATATATTTTAAATTGTTATATTATCTTTATGAATTGACCTATTTATCATTATATACCTTCTTTGTTTCTTGTTACAATTATTTGCTTAAAGGCTCTTTTCTTTGCTCTAAATACAGCTCCCCCTGCAATCTTTTGGTTCCCATTTGCATGGATATCTTTTTCCTTTCCCACACTTTGAGCGTGTGTGTCCTTAGATCTGAGTCTCTTGTAAGCAGCATACAGTTGGGTCTTGTTTTTTTGTTTGTTAGTTGCTTTTTTTAATCCATTCAGTCACTCTGTATCTTTTGACAGGAGAATTTAATCCATTTACATTTAAAGTAATTATGAATAAGTAATGCCATCTTATTAATTGTTTTCCGGCCATTTTGTAGTTCTCTTGTTTCTTTCTTCTTCCTCTCTTGCTGTCTTGAAAAGACAATTACCCTGAATCTTATTAAAACTGCAAACCCACACTGTTCAAGAAGCTAGCCATATGAGTCTTGAAATTTAAATTAATTAAAATTAAACAAATTTAAACATTTTGTTTCTTAGTCACACTAGCCACATTTGAAGTACTTCATAGCCACATGTGGCTCTAATCTACCATATTGAATAGTGCAGACATAGAACATTTCCCTCATCACAAACAATGCTGGTCTAGGCCAGGGTTTCTCAACTTCAACACAGTTAACACTTGGGACCAGCCAATTCTTGGTCTGGGAGTTGTCTGGTGCATTGTAAACTGTTTAATTATATCCCTGAATTCTGCACACTAAATGCCAGAGGTACCCCAAGTTATGATAGCCAAAACCATCTCTAGACATTGCCAAATGTCTCGCAAGGGAAAAATCACTCCCAATTGAGAATCACTATTCTAGACTTAACTTCCAGTTTATAGAAAATGCAGGTGATAAGAAAACAAAGTAAAATAAAATCATGAGAAAACAATGAGATAGATATCCATAATGTGGCCATACGGCAAGAAATTGACATGGATTCTTTAAAAATATTAATGTCATGGACAGAAAAAAAGGCAGGGGTACTGTTCTAGATTAAGAGTGTACAGAGGCAATAACAACCAATGTAATATGTAAACTTTGGACACTAGATTAAGTAAATAACTAGCTTCATAAGACCTATGAATATAACTGTATGTTAGTGGCATAACTGAACTATTTTTAATTTTTCTGGGTGGAATAACAATATTATAGTCAAGTAGAATAACTCTCTTATTCTTAGGAGATGCATATCAAAGTTGTTAGGAGTCTAACTGCTATAACTGCTATGATAACTTCCACTTAGTTTCAAATGGTTCAGCGGAGGGTGCAAGCGGGGGGGTCAAATATGGCAAAGGGTTAACAATTAATGGATCCAGGTCAAGAATGTATAGTCCAGTACATTCTTTCAACTTTACAGCAAGTATGAGATTTTTTGAAATAGAAAGCTAACAAGAAAGGCTGGAAGAATCCATTAGTCCTCCCCAAAAGAAATCCACTTAATGATAAATTCTAACCTCTGGAAGTAACATTCTCCCCCAAACACCTGCCTTTCTTCCTAGTGACATGGAAACCACAGCAGGATGACATATCACAAATTTAAGCCCTCTCACTAAAGAGAGATAAGGGGGCTCCCTGAGTGCACAGTCTGTCTGGGTCTCAACAGAGTGCAGATTTTGTGAGGAAACGCCCTCTGCATCTTCTGGGACCTGAAGTCACGCATTTTACTTTCTGTCAAAGGCTCATTGTTTGCAAGAAGCCGGGAGTAGGGTGTGGTGAAACCGAGACCAGGCTTACCTTTGACCCTGCCCCTACCACTTCTGGCCCTCTCTGTCCAAGAGTCACAGGCCTGGGTCAAGACAATGACGTAGACGAAACGGCCCTCCCATGCAGCCAGAAGTGCAGTGAAACGGCTAGTGTCTTGTTACCACACACTTCCGCTTCCGGTCTCCTGTCAGGAAGAGGCGTGGCCTACTTCCTCCAACTGCAGGAAGAGTTTTCAAGTTTTCTTCGGTTATAACCAGGTAGATGCGACAATTGGACCAGGCCAAAGGTGGAGACCTGGCCTGGGAGGCGTGGCTGGGCTTGGAGATCCACACTCATTTCTTTTTGTCTTTCTACATCTGTCTACAGCCCTACACTATGAATTTCCATATTCATAATGACAAGCCTGCCAATCCATGGAATGTTACATCCTTCCCTTCGTTCATGTGCTTTGAACATTTCTTCTTTACGTCTTTGTTTAGAGTCATTCCTGGATGCTCCACATATGTATGTATATATGTGTTTGCATTTTATATTGATCATTTACATCATTACTAGAATAATGGTATTGATTTTTATTTATTGATCATGAATCTAGTAACCTTGACTAATTTATCCTAATAAATTATTTATAAATGTATTAATAATTTCTTGATCTGAAGTTTTTTTATGTAAGTAGTCTAAATAGCAAATAATCTATTTTAAAATTTTTCTTTTCTTCCAATAATTGTACCTTATTTCGTTTTCCTACCTTATGGTGTTGGTCAGAATTTCCAATATTGTGTTGATTAGTGGCACTGATAGGAGACATCTGTGTCTTGTTCCTGATGTTCAAAGCAATGGTTCAAAAGTTTCTCCATTAACCATATTTATAGTGTATGGGGGAGTCAATGACCTTTAACAAATAAAATAAATTTTAAGCTCTAGTTTGTGAGGAGCTTTTATGTGAAAATGTGTTGAACTTTGTCACATGTTTTTTATGCTTCTATTGAACTGGTATTTTATCCTCTAACTTTGATCTTTAGTCAAATTAATTTTTGTGTAGTCAAATTTGTCTGTTCTTTTTTTATAGTTTCTAAATGACCTGTCGTGTTTTTAAAACTGTATCCAAACTCCAGGTTATAAAAATATTTTTTAAATTTTCTTCTAAAATATCTAGTTTTAAATCTTTAAAATTCAGTATGTATTTTGGTATGTGGTATGACATGAAGATCCAATGTTTTCTTCCTCCAGTTGGATGGCTAGTAATAATATTGTTTTATTGCAAGAATTCCATAAGTTTTAATATGTGTTTATAACAAAGGGATGGCTAAGGTTTTATGAGTTTTCTCTTTAAATTATTTATGCTCAAAGCTACTCTTCAAAGTAGGCACTATTGTCATCCTCACGTTACAATTTATATATATATATATATATATATATACATATATAAATATATATATGTATATATATATAAAACTCTAAAGAGTTTAAGCTTTGATTCAATCTCAGGTAGTCTAGTACCAGAGTCATCTCGCTTCATCATTAGGCCATAGAACACCATCAAGGCAAGATTCACGTCATATTCTTTGTTTCAGTAGATAATGTGACTGTTCTCTGGCATTCATTCTTCACGTAAAATCTGAAATCACTTCATTTAGCTATTGTTTTACATTTTTATGTTAATCTTGGTAAAACTGTTTTTTCTTTTTTTACATTAAATCTTTTTATCCAGTGATTTTTTTTGTTGTTGTTTAGGTCTTGTTTCATTGCTTTTGATAAGATTTTTTATGTAGATATTGTTCTTTTCTTGCTATATTTATTTCTAAATTTTTGAAATATGTTATCTTTACTGAGAATGGAAGCCCCCCTATTTCAATTTCTACTTGAAGCTTGTGTGCCTAGGGGTATGGCAGCATGTGGGTGTGGATATGTGTGTTGTCTGGTTTATACTGTACTGAGAAAATTAAATGAACACTAATAGTTTTAAAACTGAATATTTTATATCTACACATAAACCATAATTAAATATATAGATATTCTTATCTCTTCTTTTCCACTATTTATACAAATTAGTTCTAGACACCAAAATCTACAAAGCAGTGTTCAATAAACACGGACTATATGGGCAATCCTGCCTTGGTCTGATTAAATGGAAATTACCTTGGCCCTGTACCATCAATTAAATGAATTAAAGAATTATTAAATAAAAAATATTCTACTATTGAAATATTAAATATTTAATGTTTAACAACATTGTGCCAATGTCAACTTATTGGTTTTGATCATTGTGATATTGTTTGTAGGATATTATAATTAAGAAAAGCTGGGTGTGCTAATTCTGCAATTTCTATTGAGTTTAAAATTACTTCAAAAAATAAGTTTTTGAATTCTAGTATTATTTAGAGTAGTGTTCAATCCTTGCCATGTACTTAGAATGCCTGACATCTCCACTACTGCGTATGATGGTCATGTTAATTTTGAGATACCTCAGACTGAGTCATGATTCCCCCAACATTTGCTCCTATTTGGGCCTACTCCATTTCCATAAATGAGAATTTCATTATTGCAGTTGCTCAAGCTGAAGTCCTTGGAGTCATCTTTTTTTTTCTTTTTCTCATAAACCACAGGTAATCACCACAAAATCCTACCTCCAGAATATATAAAGAATACACAAAATATATTTACAATTCATCCCATATCACCACCTTTAATGTTACCACTGGACTTCAGTGCTTACCTGTTGCAGCAGCTAACATTACTTTAATATGATTAGATAGATGATAGATAGATAGATAGATAGATAGATAGATAGATAGATAGATAAACAGACTCTCATAGTACTTGTGGTATATGTGTTTCTAGACTAGGTACAAAGAGAGGAATTGCTAGGTCACTGGGTATACTGATTTTCATTCTTGTAAATATACCTAATCATCCTCCAAAATGATTATACTCACTCCTATGTAATAAAGTATCAGTTTTCCCACATATTTGCTTATTATTGAAATTTAAAAATATTTGCCACCCTGATATGAGGACACTAGTAACTCAGTATTATTTTAATGTATTTTTCCCAATTACTCCCAAGAAATTATATTTTTTTATATGTCAGGTCTAATTTTGTCAATGTGAAATTCTGTTTCTTCTGTTATTTTTAATATATCTAGAAAAACCTGTTTGTATTTTTATTTTTTATTTTATTTATGGATTTATTAGCTTATTTACTCATTTTAAGATTGTTTCAGTTGATTCTTAGACATAAATTCTTGCCTTGATCTCTTTACCCATTCTTCTGAAATAAGTTTCTCTTATTTCTGTAAAATGTTAAGTATCTGCTCAAATCTTTTTTAAACAGTGTCAAACTTCAATAGTGATGTTAAAACTGAGTTTTTAAAAAATGTTTACTCATCTGTTTAAAATAACAATAAACCATTACATGTAAACATATTCTTATTTTAAAAATCTATTTTCCAAAACAAAAAATTTAGTAGCATTATTTTATATTTTTGCATATCTCTTTAATATTTGCTTAATAGATAATGGCTAGATTATTATATGTGCTCCTGTAATCAGTCTGTTGTGACATGTTATTCTTTTCCCAGTGTACAGTGGGATTTTTATTTTTTAATTAAATTTATTGGGGTAATGTTGGTTAATGACATTATATAAGTTTAAAGTATATAATTTTATAATACATCATCTGTGTATTGCATTGTGTGCTCACTACCCAAAGCCTAGTGTCCTTTCATCATCATATATTTGACTCCACTTACTCTCTTTACCCTACCCCTAATCCCATTTCCCTCTAATAACCACCATACTTTTCTGTCTCTATGAGTTATTTGTTTTGTTTGTTCAGTTGTTGCTTTTTGTTTTATATCCCACAGGTGAATGAAATAGTATTGTTCTTTTTTTTTTTCTATCTGACTCCTTTCACTTAGCATGATACTCTTAAAATTCATCCATGTTGTCAAAATGGCAATATTTCATTCTTTTTCATGGATGAGCAGTATTTCATTATATATATGTACCACATCTAGAAATAACTCATACAACTCAACAATAAAAATAATAATAAACAATGCAATTAAAGAATGGGCAGAGGACCTGAACAGAAACTTTTCCCAAGAAGACATTCAAATGGCCAACAGATGAATAGATGCTCAACATCACTCACTATAAGAGAAATACATATCAAAACTACAATAAGATACTACCTTGCACCTGTTAAGACAAAAAAATAACAAGTATTGGAGAGGAAATGGAGAAAAAGGAACACTTTCACACTGCTAGTAAGAATGTAAACTGGTACAGCCACCATGAAAAAAAGTATGGAGGTTCTTCAAAAAATTTAGAGCTACCATATGACCCACCAATCCCTCTTCTGGGTATCTACCTAAAATTTTTTAAAACATGTATTTATAAAGATATATGTATTCTGTGCTTACTGCAGCATTAATCAAGAGGTGATGTTGTTTTGATTGAAGTCTGCAAATAAATTCAGCTTCACATAGATACACAGATGGAGAAGGGAGGCATATTATTACATCTTCAGATAGTTATGGATAGCTATCTTTAATACTGCACCAAAATTAACAAGTGGTCATTTCTTAAAGCTTCATTTCAATGTGGAATCTGAAACCATATCAATAAATTTTTATACACAAGCAAAAATTAATTTCAGGTTGATTGATAATTTAAATGTGAAACCAAACATCAAACAATGAACAAGACAATGAAGCCAAACATATTTATTTATAATCAGAGGTTTGGGAAGGATTTTTTAAATGAGACACAAAAACTCACTAATAAACTTGACTAAACTAAAATTCAGGGTCTCAGTCCATCAAGACACCATAAAGAGAGAGGGACATTTACAACCAAAAAAAAAAAGCTATAAAAGATATCACACTCCTAAATATCATGGGGAAATGACAACATTACAAAGAAAAAGCAGCAAAAATATATATAGGTACTTTCCAAGGGGAAACTCAAAATGGCCAATAAATATAGAAAGATGCTTATTCTCATTAGTAATTAGAATAATACAAATTAAAACAATGAGATAACATTTAATTTCTCTAAAATAAAAAAATACAAAAAAAAGAAACAGAAAATAGAAAACAAATTTGAACATACAGGATTTACACCCAGCGAGCTCATTTTTAAAGTAACTCATGCATATCTGCAATGAGAAATGTGCATGAATGTGTATGGCACCATTATCCATAATGGAAAAATGCTGCAAAGCATTCTAAGAGGTCCACCCACTAGGGACTGGATAAATAAGTTGTGATGTAGTCATACATCACAATTATGCAGCAATTAAGTAAAGTACAGCTATATGCAACACACAAATCTTTAAAATATATAAACATAAAAAGTATGGAATATAGAAATATATTAACATACTGTTATGCAGTTTTTTCTTCTTGGTATTTTAGTAACTTTTTATTTTGAAATAGTTTAAGATTCACAAGAAGTTGCAAAAAAAAAACTATACAGAGTTCCCATATACTCTTCATCCAGCTTCCTCCAATGATAGTTCTTATATAACCATAGTACATTCTCAAAACCAGGACACTGACATTGCTGTAATACTATCAATTCAGGTATAAACCTTATACAGATTTCACCAGTTGTTATCTGTACTCTTTTCAGAGGGCGGGAGTAATAATATAGTTCTGTGACATTTTATCACATGTGTAGACTCAAGTAATCATTCCCATAGTTGGGACACAGAACTGTTCTATCACCATAAAGATATTCCCTCTTGTTAGCCTACCCCCAACCCTTGATAGTATATTGTTATGTGAGGAATTGATAAATTTAAAAATCACAATAGTTATTTCATCTTGAGAATAATCATGAAGGTGCACACATGAAACTCCTGAGGTAGCGCCATCTTCGATCTCTTGGCTTGGTTGATGAGTACAAGTTTTACTTTTTTTTAACTGTATGTGTACATTTTCATATATTTTTTTCCTAGTTCCAATTTCTTTTTAAAAGGAGAAAATGCAGAATATAAATAATAACTATTAAGGTGGTAGACATTAATCCAATATATTAAAATGACAATATAACACTAGAATGATTTACAAATTAAAAGACATTTTCAGATTGGATTTTTTAAAATCTAGCTACATCCTTTTTACAAAAGACAAATCTAATACTTAAGTACCCAGAAGGTTAAAATGAGAAGGATGGAGAAATATATAACAAATAGTAACAAAAGAAAGCTGGTGTGGCTTTATTAATATTAAACAAAATAGACCTTTTAAAAAAATCTTTCTCCTTACTATCTCCAATTTTTCTCCTAGTTTCTCCTGAACTCATTTCAAAAAGGCTTTTTATGAACAATTGGTCACAGAATCAACTTTAACAGAGGTCTTTAATGACTTCTATTGATACTTTGATATTATCAAACCCAGGCAGAAGGGAGAGAGAAGCACCAAGGAGGAATGGATAAGGAGTCTCAGACAGCTCAGCCTAGCCAAGTCTGGGCCAGGCCAGTACAAGTTTTTGAGCCACAGCCATCAACAGAGGAGGAATGGGCTTTCACTATGACTCCCACCATGCTTGGTCACTTCTAGGAGTCATCATAGCACAACCCTGGGGCTGGTTCCAAGAGGGGCAGCAACCAAGGCCATCAGCCAACAAATATCCCCAGCTAGATACTGAGGAGTGGGTTCTCACGGCCACCACACTAGCAGAAACTGTACTCAGCCGGGAGTAATAAAAGTTTCCTGAGAGTGGTTGCTGGACTTATCATGGTAATCACTTCTTTAGGTATGTAAATGTTGAATCGTTATGGTGTGCACCTAAAACTAATATAATATTGTGTGTCAGCTATATTTTTTTTAAATCTTCTTTTTTTAATTTCCTGAGAGTAATAAAAAAAAATACTGATAATTCCCCAGAGTGAAACTACAAAGAATATTTTTTTAAAAGAATGATTCTGTCTCTCATGTGACATGAATACACAGATAAGCAGTTCAGGGCTAGTACAGCCACACAAAGAAACCCCTGGGGAGCAAGGAGCCTTGTGTTCTGGCTGTATCATTTTTGCCTATGGCTCCTGCCTAATTGACACAAGGTAATATCCCTCCAACTCGAGATCTTGTATCCAATTTCCAGGCAGAAAGGATGAGGAAGGACAAAGAGTAAAAAGTGAAGATAAAAGCATGGGGACTGTCCTCTTCTCAAGAGCTTTCCCAGACGTCACACTAGCGACTCTCTACCTATCACAGGCCAAGGTTTGGGAGATGATCATTTCTTCAAAAAAGACAGAGAGCAAGCGGGTTTTTTTTTTTTTTAAGTAAACATTAAGTTGAGCAAAATCTAGGTTCTGAGAGTAAGAAGACCAGGGAGAATGGATATAAAGGCAGCCAGCAGTGTTTGCTTTACTGGGCCAGAAAGTCCCAACCAATGCCGTAGAATTCATATCCTAAAGATCACCAACTGACCACAAAGCAACTAGATTGGAAATGAAAAACAAGGCAGAGAAGAACCCCTGGCACTGCATCTTAAAAACACATTTCTGAATAACCCATGAATACAGGAAGTTGTCAAAATGAAAATGAGTCAATATTTTGAATGAGCCATAATAAAAATATTACCTATCATAACTTGTTCACTAACTTAAGAGAGGGATGCTTGTGGCCTTGAGTACTTACACTGTGAAAGCAAACACAGAAGGTAAGGAGCTAGAGGTCCACCTTAGGGATGTGGCCCTCAGGCAAGCCTGTAGTCACAAGATTGACACGAGCTCTCTCAGAATGAGTCCTCTTGTGGACAGTAACTGAGGATCTACACCTGGAGGCCTTCCACGTTTATTAGACTAGCAGAGCTTCCCTTCCCTGTGTCCTCACCTGTGTCCTGTAGGATGAGCGCTTGTGAAGGCTTTCATACCTTCTGTGAAAACTATGACTGTTTTCTCTGCTATATACAGTTCCTGCCCTGATTCTTTTAAGTCGAATTAAGTAACTTTTGCCAGAGGCTCTATTTAAGTATCTATTTTCCCAGGGCTTCTTACATAACATTTTCAAAAAAAAAATTTTTAGAAACTAGATTTCCAATCCTCAATAAAGGACATCTGTGGGAGGAAAGAAATTTGACTATAGGTTGTTTGCTGGCAACATTATTTTACCAACATTAAATTTCATGAACATACTAATCATATTTTATTATAGAGGACTGTGTCTGCCAGGAGACAATTCTCCATGGGTAGCTCACATTTCCACATGCCTTACTCTGTTCCCAACTATGTCTTCAAGGATGTTTACATGGTAACATCCTCACAGTAGAGGGCAGATTTGTTTGCTGACCAGTGTGATAATGTCCCCCTCTGGGGCCAAGGTTGGTCAAGTTTATTTGTAGGTCCTTAGAAAAGCTTGGGGTTCCTCAGCTGTGACACAAACCCACTCTATGTGCAGCAGCCACCTGAGTTGCTTCATGTCACCCCTGTGGGACTTGTAAGAGAACTAACAGGAACATGGAGCTTATGCTTCCTGCTCTGCTGTAATAAAGTCCTTCATCTCTGACCCAGAAGTCTGGTATCTTTGACCAACATCCATGAAACTGTGGCAGGCTAACTTGTTAGCTTATAAGAAGGGGAAAATCTCAGGTTTGCAGTTCCTGACAATGTCCTTGTTCTCAAGATAAATGTGAAATAAGGGTGCTAAATACTATGGAAGGTAAGAGAAATGCTAACAATGCCACATGTCTGTAATGGCCCATTAATAAAAGCAAATTATATACAAGCAAAGAAGGATATAAAACTGACAAAAAATATTGACAACTGGCGAATCCAGGTGAAGTCATGGGATGTGGGGGAATTTCCTCAACTAATTTTTATGAGGCTAGCACATCCTTGAATCAACAAGAAGATGTCAGCAGTAGAAGGGAAAATTGCAGGCCAATCTTGCACAAAAAGATGCAAAAATCCTATCATGTTAGGAAACTAGGAATGATGATGTGTAATAGATACGTGATGACCAAGTTATCCAGGAATGCAAGGCTAATCTCACAGTGCAAAATCAATTAAAGAAACATATCACACAAACATGTTAAAAAAGAAGTTACATGTATTCATTTGTTTATTCAACAAATACTTATTGAGTGTCTACCATCAGTTCTACCATTGTTTTAGGAGTTTTAAAATACATCAGTGAACAAATATTTTCATCTCAAGAGATGCAAAACATTTGATAAAATTCAACATCTGCTCATGAGAAAAACACTGACACCCTGGACAAAGAAGGGAACTTTCTTTCCCTGATAAAGTTATCTATAAAAATGTTACAGCAAATACCAAACTGAAAAGTGAAATACAAAACAATGCTCCTTGAGATCAGAAAGAAGACAAGGATACATAACGCCACTTCTAGTTGATATGGTTCAAGCCCCAGCCAGGGACAGTTAAGCAACAAAAAGCATAAGAAAGGTGTAAGGATTAAAAAAAATCTAGCAAAATCTGTATTTGTAGATATGATTATCTGTAGAAAATCCCCAAATATCTACACATCAGTTATTAGAATCTGAGTGTAGCAAGTTTGGTACGAGCTAAACTCCACATACAAAGATAATTATCTATGAGAACCAGCAAAATACATAAACCTTGAGTTCTTCTCCAGAAACTTACACCCTGATTTAGTTTGAGGTAGCCAAAGCCTATGAAAGAAAACCATTCAATGTTTCACAAAAAATCCAAAAAGACTTTTAAAGAACACAAGGGAAAGAATCAAATTAGAAAGTGCAGTGTTGAAACAACTGAGTAAAAGGAAGAAGACTGAAAGAGAAGATGGCATTGCCACGCTAAACAAATACCCCACTGAAATCCCAATAAATGAGTTAGAGTGTCATGCACTCCAAAAATAATTCGTCAACAATTTAACTCCCAAATCATTTGAGAAAATATATTGCTATCGTACCCTCCAAGGAACACCAAAATTGCAGGGATAACTTCAGAGTTATTATGACTATATCCTGCCAAAGTGGAGACTGTAGCTAGGTTTATCAAAATGAATACACAATGGAAGCTTCTTGTATAACAACGTTAGTAATGTATAATTTGCATACCATAAAACTCACCCATTTAAAATGTACAATTCAAGTAATTTTTAGTAAACTTACTGAGTTGTGCAACTATCAGCATGAACCAATTTTAGAACATTTCCATCAACCCAATGAGATACCTCATGTCTGTTAAATTGGCTTTCCACCCCCAGCCCAGGCAGATACTAACTTACTCTGTCTCTATGACTTTGCCTCTTCTGGATATTCCATATAAATGGAATTGTACAACATGTGGTCCTTGGTGCCTTATTTCTTTCACTGAGCATAGTGTTCTCAAGGTTCATCCACATTGTAGCATGTAACAGAACTGCATTTCTTTGTATTACCAAACAATATTTCATTGTATGGATAACTGTATTTTGTTTACCCATTCTCCAGCCATAACTTTTGGGGTTTCTCTTTTTTGGCTATTGTAAAACATGCTATGAACATTTGTATGCAAGTCCTTTTGTGAACATATCTTTTTATTTCTTTTGGGGTCAAATAGTAAATTTATGTTTTAAAAAACTACCTAATTGTTTTACGAAATGATCATACCATTTTGCATTCCTACCAGCAATGCATTGTTCCCTGAATTTTGGAAGCACAAAATATAAAGAGTTAATTGACTGTTTTGGAGGGCTAATAATAGAAAAAAGTTGAGGGGTAAGGTGAAAAGGTGAATGAATTAAGAAATAGTCATTGGGATGTAAAGCATAGGGAATATATAGGTGGGTACCAGACCAGTCAGGAGGATCACCTCATAAGCTATATAGATGTCTAACCACTATGCTACTATAAAATAATATTGAATGTCAACTGTAATTGAAAAATCAAAAAAAAAAGGAGGAAAAGGTGAAAGGGAATAAGAGGTTCAAATTTTCAGGTATAAAACAAATATATCATTGGGATGTAGTGTACAGCATAGGGAATGTAGTCAATAATATTGTTGTAATAGCATTATAGTGTCAGATGGTGGCTGGACTCATCATGGTGATCACTTCTTTAGGTAGATAAACATTGAATAACTATGGTGTACACTAGAAACTAACATAATACTATGTGTTAGTTATAGTTTAATAAAAATCTTTTTTAAAAAGCAATTTTGAAAGTATAGGCAAAAAATGAGTGAAACTGTTAAATTCCATTTTCTAAATAAAATAATTTACATTTTAGCTCTTAATTTGAGATTAAAGGATAAATAATTTACAAATGTTTTATTCATTTTTACAAATAATCGAAACCTAAAAAAAATTTAATGAACATCTTTGAAAGGGGACTGACCATTACAGTCTGCCAAATTCTTGATAAAGAAAAGGTAGGAACAGGTAAAAATATTTTAAAATATTGTACCCAATGATTAACAAGGCCCTCTTACTAAGTATAATCTGTATAATGATATTCTCTCTTTCAATAATAAATTATATTTGTAAATTGTGACTTTATGCATCAGATTCTGGATTTAGTCCTTCTAAATAAGGTGGCGCTCTAATAAGTATCCCTTACTGGGGGGAAAAAAAGAATGTAAAAACTATATATGGCTAACTTGACCTAGAACAGTAAATTAAGCCTGCATGTTAACGCCCAATACAATGACTGCTTCAAAGTGTTTATAGTTGGGGACATAGCTGTTGGTTGGAGCACTAGGACGGATGCTGCCTACCAAGTCACATAGATGTGAGCACACTTAAAGAGGAAAAAACCAATATTATTTCTGGACTGTTTGCTCAGATTAAACAACTGATCAGGCTTGTTTTGTTTTGTATTGTTTTCCCATCAAGTTGCTACTTCTGTTACGGAAGACAAGTACCTCCATTCCTACAGTTCACAGCTTTGTTAACTTTAGGGAAAATCAACAAGTTATGCTTTCTGGGGTGATGGAAATATTTTATATCAGAAATGGGGCAGTGATTATAGGGGTGTACACATTTGTTAAATATCAACAATCTGTACATTTTAAATGGTGCATTTTATTATGTATAAATTAAGTTTTGAGACAAAATTTTTAAATTAAACATGGTTTTTAAAAAAGATATTGAAAAAAATAATTGCCTATGTGAAGTATTTAAAGTTTTTTTGGTCTTGAAAATAGGGAATATAAAAAGAACACATATTTAACTATAAAATACTGTGACTCATCAATCAGCACAAACTTGCATTTCATGAAGTTCATCTGTTGACTCTGAACATAAATTATGTGGTCAAAGATGTAAAGATTTTGAACTATTATTGATTCAGATTGTGTTCTTACCATATTTGTCTTTAAAGAGCTACCTGTTAAAAGAAAAGTACTATGTTTACAAATCTGTTTGGAAATATCCAACAAAATTTAGTAGAATTTTTAGTAAACATTTATTGCAAGCATCCAAAAACATTAAGAATATATGTTTACAAAAAAAGTTACATTTCTAATACAGTTGACCTTTGAACAACATGGGTTTGAACTGCAAAGATCCTCTACTAAGCAAATTTTTTTTCAATAGATAAACAGTCGACCCTCCATATCCCCGTTTCACACCCGCAAGTTCAACCAAAATACTGTTTTCAATCCAGAGTTGGGAATCCATGGATGCAGAACACCAACTGTATGCATTGACCTGGCCATTTTATACAATGGACTTGTACATGCATGGATTATCTGCAGGGGTCCTAGAACCAATCTCCTGCAGATACAAGGAGATGACTGTAGTTAAGTTTTGGGAGAGTCAAAGTTATATGCAGATTTTTGAATGTGCAGGGGTGGGGCATCAGTGCCCCTAATCCCCACATTGTTCAAGGGTCAATTGTATTAGCATAAAGAAAAGATAATTTTTTTAAAAAAAAATGAGAGAATATAGAGTTCCTAAAAAGATATCTGACAATAAATGTGCCAGACCTTCACAGGAAAATATATAAAACTTTACTGAAAGACATTAAAGAATGCCTAATTAAATTGAGATACAGAGTTCATGGCCTGAAAGATTTAACAACATAAAGATGTTGAATCTACCAGTTCTGATTCAATGCAGTTCCAGACATGATACCAGGATGATTTTCTGTGGAGCTCTGCAAGCTTATTATTAAATTTACATGGAGAAATAGAAGGCATAGAAAAATAAGTCATGGAAAACTGATTCTGAAATATTAAAAAATAGTATAAAATTATTAAAGATCATTCTATACTGATGCAAGGATGAACAAACGAATTAGAACAGAATGGAAGGCCCCAAAACAGAAAAACATGCACAAAGAAACAACTTATGAAAGCTGTCTTTCTGATTAGAGTTCTAGAAAAACTGATTATCTACCAGGGAAGTAATTCAATGTAATCTTCCTGATACCACATTAAAAAAGCATTAATGGATAGGAAAATATTTTCAAAGCTATTTTGAAGAATATTTTAGGAACATTTTAGAAGCCAAGAGAGTAGAACACATTTATAAATGTATGTTATTGTCCCAACACAATCAGCCATAGACCACAAGGGACAAAACCTATAGTCTGACAAAGTCAGGTTTACTCGCTTGTTACAAGGGAGACCACACACCTGAAGAAACATGAGGTATCCCACCAAAGAGAGGATGATATATGGATACTTAGAATTTTGGAGAAGGAGACAGTTCAGATGCAATTTAAATGAAGTAGTATTTTGGTAGGCTTAAAATAAAGTGACACTGTGAGCTAATAGTCATCTAAGAGATATTAGACAATATTTAGAACTAAATCAAACATTTTAAAATCTTATAAGGTTGGGAGGAGGTAGTGGGTTAAGGGGATCAAATATATGGTAATAGATGGACACTAGATTTTTGGTGGTGAGCACACGATAGAGTTTACTGACGTCAAATTATAATATATACCTGAAATTTATATAATGTTATTAACCAATGTTACTTAAATTTAAATTTTTTTTTAAAACTATAGATCAAAACCCATGTAATGTTGCTAGTAGGGTATTTAAAGGGCTACCTATAGCCTTAAATGCTTATATTCAAAAACTCAGACTGCAAATTAATGAGTTAGATTTCCAACTTAAGGCTAAGACACTGATAAAAGCAATCCCACATTTGTAGCATTTACAAAGTTTCTCCCACTCATTATTTCCTTGTGCAGAAGGTCACTGTATTGATGGAGCTTCTCCCCAGTATGGGTCCTCACGTGCACTGTCAGATGGAACTTCCTGCTAATGGTTTTGCCGCAGGCACTGCACAGATAGAGCTTCTCTCCAGTGTACACTCTCTTATATAGTCAGGTCTCTGCTCCTGATGAGACCTTTCCACAGCCACTGCATTCATCCAATTTCTCCCAAGTGTGCACCTTTTTACGTCTGGCAAGTTTCTGGCTGGATCTGAAGATTTTCCCACACTGATTACACTCATAGTTTCTTTACAGTGTGAGTTCACATATGTGTCCTAAGGGATGGGTGGTAACTGAAAGCTTTCTCACACTGGAAATATTTGTAAAGTTCCTCACCAGCATGAATTGAGCATAGATTTTAAGAGATGAAGGATAACTAAATGCTTTCCCACATTCTTTACATTCATTGCACTTCTAGGCAAAATAATGTTAAAGTTTTTCTGATGACTTTTCCACATAGATTATATTCATGGGGTTTCTCTCCAGGTTGAACTGGTGTCTGCTGATTAAGGGATAAATGGTAACTAAAGGCTTTCTCACTTTCACTACACTTACAGGGATTTCTCCCCTAGAGTGTCTGCACTGTAAAGAAAGCAAAATCCTACATTAAAAGTTGCTACCATTTTTCAGAGCATGCCTACTGCTTCCAAATTGGCTAAGGCAAATGTTCTGCCATAAGGTTCTACTAGTCATAAACCTTATTAGACATAGATTTTTTTCTGACAATTGCTTAAACAAAAACTGAATTATGTATCAATATTCACTCTCTGAGTCACACTTGTGAGACTTCTCCATGAATAAACGAAATTTGAAATCAGCTTAGAATGTTTTCCAAATTCGTGATAATGATACTCAGAGACTGTCCCATGATGTGACTTCTTTTGGGTGAAGGTCACTGGCCCCAAGTGTCTTCCTTGTGGCTGTGCTGTTTTTCTACCTCATCGCAATCCCAGACTTCTGCTGCAGACAACAGCAACATGCCCTAGAGAGCCTTACGCTTTTCCTGCCAGGAGATGGTTTATCCCAAACTTTATTCCACTTTGCAGTCATCTCTTTGGTTTTAAGTTGAAGTTGAGACTTCTGGTATGAAATAAAGGTTTTTAAAAAAAGCCATTTAAGTTCTTGAAGAAATAAATGATGAGATAAAAATAATTTTTAAAAAAGCTAGGGCCACATAGATCTTTTTCAAGATGTTGACCCTAAACACAAGAAGTCAACGTGACAGGGTAGAATAGACCAGCAGTTAAAGACAGACTTCAAGGATTTTGGCAATGTGAAGGATTTACCAATGACCTGAGTGAGGGGTGAAAATGGTAGGTGACTCAGTAAGAAATGGTTTTGTCAAAAATGAGATGGGGGCTAATAGTCTGATAAAGAGCACTATCAGGCAAACAAAGTTTGAGGACAGTGGGAAAATGGACAGACAAGTTGGCAGGGCCATGTTCCAATAAAGCTTTATCTATAAAAGTGGAAATTCTCTGGAAAGAGGAAGGAGGACATAGCTTTTACTGAAGGCAAAAGAAAGTGAGAGAAGAAAAAGAGGAGGAGTGGGAGGAAAGCTGAAGCTTCAAGAGGAAACTCACCCCAAGTGGGCTGAGATGATCACTGAGGACAAAATAACATTTTAGAAATTCCCTAAAAGAAATCCTTTCACCTAGAGCTCACCTGCACAAGTATCTTGGAGAATCTTCTTGTTTTTCACCTGGGTGAGCACTCTGGGCTTACAGAGATGACACTCTCCCTGAACACAAAGAAAGACATAGGATGTAGGAGAGATATTCAGGGATGAAGAGGGAACGTCCCCCCAGAGTGGAGTGACACTTTCAGGGGGTGGGCATGTGTGACCCCATGAGCAATAACATAATGGTACCCCAAACCCAAAACTTAAACTACTTCCTTTCATGCCCTACAAGGATCCAGGATCCTCTGGCCCAAGGGTAGGGGCATACTTCAGGAGTTACTAATCATGAAGAAAATAAAGTCAGCGTAATGCAGGAATATTCATATTCAAGGGGAAGACACTGGACTAGGGGTTGGCAACCACAGCCCAAAGGTCAGCCACCTACTTTTGTAAATAAAGTTTTATTTGAACACATCCCTGTCTATTTCTATATGTTTCATCTACGGCTGCTGTGGCACTATAATGGCAGCACTGAGTAGTTGCAATGGAGACCCTATGGCCCACTACGATGAAAATATTTCTTTCCTAGACCTTTAAGGAAAAGTATACCTGCCCCTGCTCTCCACTGTCACTCCTCAATGGGTGGGCCACATGTCCTTCTTTACCACTCTCTTCCAAAGATCAAGAATGATTCCCAGAACATAGCAGGTGCTTAAGAAATATCTGCAGCGAAAATCTACCAGTGATGAGATGAGGCTGGCCTCACCCCAAGGCCAGGCTCCCATAGTTCTCCAGCATCGCATCATCTCTATACAAGATTTTCTGAGTGGGGTCAACAAGGCAGATGAACCTAAGATCATTAAAGGAATATTAATTAGCCTGGATGTCACCTGTGGGGCCCTACTCCCTGGCTCTTCAGTCTCCAGGGAAGAAGAGATTTGGGAGAAGAAGCTGCTCTCAGGCAGGAAGGAGGTTCCCATGTCTTCCTTCACCAGGGACACCACTGCCTTTCTTAGCTGGCAACAACCCTCAGCTGCCAGCACCTGCCCGTTCAACATCCACACCCCTTCCCACCATTCCCAGGTGTCCTTGATCCCAGCCTCTCTGCCAGTGCCTTCCAATGGAACCTTCTAGGAGGCCTTATGCAATTGCCTCTGAGCCACCTTGACCTTCTCCAGCCAAAGGTTTTCTCCTTTCCCTCCATGAGGAACCTAATTTTCATCACTGGGTGGAGAGCCCAGCCGTGGGAAGAGGCAGAAGGAAGGCTGGAGTCCTGGGGGCCAAAATAGGCTGGGTGGGGGTTCCCTAAGTCTGCGATTGAGGAGATCTCAGCGGGGCCGTCCATGTGAATGGGCTCTCCTCTGGCGCAGTGGGTGGAGTGGAGGGGCTGGCTAGCTGGCTGCTTGGGAGAGGCCCTGGGGTGACTGCAAAGTCACCTAGAAACCTTCCCATCCTTTCTTTATAAACACACACCCTGGAGACAACACTGTTAAATTTCCACAGATGAATTCTCATGGGGAATTTCCTTTTCATCACTGAGTCATCAAGTCCCTAATTCCTCAACTTGTTTTCAATTCAGCACTATAACAACAGCAGTAAATTATCCTCACCGTCCCTCCCCTTCCGCCTTCCCCCCATTTTGACTTAGTCTACCTCTTTTCACCGACATCGGGTTCCTTTTCCTGTGACTGCTTCATTTGCCCCACAGTATTTGGCTCCATCTCAGTAAATGGCCTACTGAGTTAGAAACCCTTGACACAGCCTGCTCGCTCACAGAGCTAATCGAAGAATGGTTTAAAGGGCCCATGAGCATGTCTCCTTCCGCCCCGTCTTGGACAAGTCTCTCCTACTCTTTGTCTTTCAGGTCTCAGATTCAAATATCACTCCCTCAGAGCCCTCCTCACTCTGTCTATTCTCGCCACCTCCCTTGTAATAAGAACTTATAACTCTTGTAATTATAAGAAAAGTATTGTATATTTTCTTTAAGTGTGTGTTTTTTGCTTGAACTCCATACACAGAACTAACATAAGGATGTGCTAAGTGCTCTCTATCATTTACCAAATAAATGACTGAATAAATAAAGGAGCAACCCAACCCCTCAAAGCCACTTCCTCCACATCTTTCCAATCTTTTTATTTCTTTCTCATTCCCTAGCCACTGTGGAAGTTTAGGATGCCCTCATGCTGTTCTGAGACTTATCCCCGTGTCGCCACTCCTTCTCTGGTGCTTTCTGAAGTCCACCCTTATTCAGGAACTTGAGTGTCTCAGTGAAACACAGATCCAATCACATCACATCCTGCTTCAAACTCTTCAGTGAATTCCAATTTCCTTAAAGTCCTATGCAATCCTGCCTCCCTCTTCCGCCACTCTCCCCAAATCCCTAGTTGGGCCTCCTTTCCTCTGTTCCTGCGACACACCAGACTCTCTCTCTCTTACTTGCCTCACCCCTCCAACCCTCTCCATCCATAAGCTTCTGCCTAGCTCAATCCTATTTATCTTTCAGCTCTCAAATATTGGTTTCTCCTAATAACGCAGGATAGTTAGCCTAGAAAAGACATAGCTCTCTCCAAAAGGGGGCTCTAGAATTTCTCCCTCATCCCTTACTCAGCCCTCTCCCTGTTTTGATTTTAAGCCTGAGAAAGAAGCCAAGGCCAGGAGACCAGATAGACGGCCTCAGGCAGCCTCCTTCAGGTTGAGCGGCATGGGAAACAAGCCAAGACCCAAAGGCAGGCTAGACAGCCTTGGGACACCCCCACTCAGAAAACAAAAGCCCATCATTCAGATAGCTGGGGCAGACTCTCTCTCTGAGCTGCCCACACTTTTCTCTTGTGTATTTTAGTTTCAACAAAACTTGCACTTTCATGCTGGCTGTTTGTTATGTCCTTACATTCTTTCTTGTGACATGAGACAGGAACCTGATCACTGGAGTTCGGGGATCAGGGTCCCTGTTTGGACACCCATCCCGTCGAGCTCTCAGGAACACGAACAGGTCTCCCCGTCTGTCCCTATTAAACTCTCTTGTTAGCCACAGGCCCCATGTCAGATTCTTGTTTCTAGTATAAACGGCCTACTCTGTGGGGACAGTGCCCTGCCTTTTGGATTGTCCCTGTGTCCATACATGGGCCCAGGCATCCAGGAACTCATACCCAGCACCCAGTGACTTTCTGCTGAGTGCCCTAGAAAATGTTCATTTACGGCAACACTGAGAAGGTACACATAACCAAAAGAAATATAATAGGAACGTTACACAGGAATTAATTTAAATGCCTGTCCACAGTATAAACAACCAGTGTTATTTCTGAAACTTAAGAAAAAAGGCAAGGTGTGAGAAATATTCTTTTCAGAAACAAGTGACCAATGTTGCTAACTTTCCTCCAGAATTGTTTTTCTAATTTTTCACCCCTGGGTTTTTAACTCCACTGGGTGGAAAAAACACCCACTTGGTCAAAACACACCTCTTTTTAAGGTTAGTAAAGGCAATTTTCTGCTAATAATATTAGGAAAGCTGTTTCCTTCTCTTTCCTGGACATCCCCACATAACAGTGAAATGCTGGGTCTTCTGACTCCATCTTATTCAAGTCTGCATTGTTTCCACAGCCTGCAGGCTAATAGCTTCTGCTTTAGACATGCTAACCATTAGAGGAATTCTGCTTGGGATTGAGTTTTTACAAAAACTGCCCCTCCGATTTTCCCTACCCTTGACATAAAGGAAGCCTGACATCTACTTTCTTAAGATGGATTTGAGGGTAAGGTCTTCCATCTTCCTGGTTGGGGCCTTTGCCATGAATAAACCTATCCAAACCCTGACTTTTGAGTTTTGATTCTTAATTTGGGCCTTTGGAAGCTTTGGGCACAAAGACTTTGGTAAAATACCTGTGTTTTAAATATATAATCTCATTTATTTCACTTATACCTTAGACTTCTATTAGGCTTTAGCTACAAGTATATACCACCCAATGCTACTTTAATAATATCAATATTAGAAAACCTCTGTGATTTAAAACCGCAAGGAATCTGGAGGAGAGGTGGAGCTGGAGTGGGAAGTACATGGCTGAATAATCTTACTTTAATTGTAAGGTCTGCTATTTTCATTTTCCCAAATGAATCTGTCAAGCATAAATAACAGATCAAGTTGTGCGATCTCACCTCAAGATGCTCACAAAAGCAAAAGCCTGTGTAAAATTCTCCTGCAAAAGGAAGGCAGAGAGGGATCACCTTAACGTAAGTAAATTTCACCGGTACCTCTTAACCCCAAACCAACGAAATCCCCAGGTCACGAGGACAAAGGGGCCCCGTCAGGTCAACGCCAGCTCGTTTAGCAGCCCCGCGAGACCACGCCCCCGGAGCCCGTGCTCTGCAGGTAACAGGGGAACCGGTAGCAGTCACCACCAGTGATGCGCACTCCACTCCCAGGGTCTGAAAGGGTGGGAGGCCCCAGGACTGGCCTGAGGGCGCCTGAGAGAGTTGGCAACTGTGTCCTCCAGCCTCCGAAAAAGTCCTAGAGCCCTTCTGTGGGGATGCGATGGGGCCCCCAGCCCGCAGTCTCCAGTAGGGACGTTGGGGACAGAACCAGGCGGGAAGATAAGCTAGGGGGTTGTGACCAGAACCGTTGGGGGTCGGTTGGGCGGGGCCTTGCGACTATCCCAGACCCGCCAGACAGCAGGAGACCCCAAAAAATTGCTTTTATGTAGTTTTATCATTTCCTCCTATAATGCTTTTCTGTTCATTCATTCAATAAATATTTGAGTTTTGCCTCTACAGAACTTTTATTTCAATTGGGGAGGAGGATAGATGGTAGAATATACAATAAAACGAGTTCAGTGCCACATCTGAATATTTCTAGTATACTTCCAAATTTCATTCTGTAGAGATTCAATCATTTCTTTTTAAAGTCTTTCTTAAAAAAAGAGAAGTCAAAAAGAAAAAAAATTTATAGTGCGATTAATACTTTTAAAATCCACGACCTTAGAAATCTCAAGTGTCCCTTCTCAATCACTAACTGACCTCTACACCCAAAAAGGAGCAATATCCTGGCTTTAACTGCAATTACTTTGTCTTTCTTTATTAACATGTTTACCACCTAAATCTTTATTCCTAATACCACAGTTTAATTTTGCCTGGTTTTGAGTTTTATGGCAATGGAATCACGCAGCTTTTTTTTTCTTTTAGTTTCTTTCATCCAATGTTGTGAGATTGATGCCTATCATCGTGTATACCTGACAGCCATCCTTGGCCATGTACACTTCCATGTACACTGGTTTTGTGAGCCTTCAAAGAGCTGTGTCCAAAGAGCTGTGTCCAGAGCTTGGATGGGCAGAGTGCAGGGCTAGGGTGAAGGGAGGAGCCAGAGGGGCCTGCCAGGTCCTGCAATCCTCCAGCCTGGGTTGAGTAGGATAGAGGCAGGAAGTGTCTGGAGAGCCAGCACGCCCTAGGTTAAAGATCAATCCTAGAAGCTGAGACCAAAAGTAAGTACCGGACCCAGCTGGGTGGGTCTAAGGAGGGATCCAAGTTCAGAGGGCAGAGCCAGGGTAGGGCACCAGGTATGAGGGCGGGGCTTAGGTAGGGTCTCAATTCTAGTTGGCCAGTCCTCAGGATGCTCTTTTTCTCTGAGGTTTTGAGATTCTGTAAGAACACCAGGCTTACAAAGATAACTGCCAGTTCACAAAGGAATCACATCTCCATTCATCCTATTCCTTTTTTAAGCTCTTAAAGAAAGTTTTAATTTTCCTCTTCAATGGGTTTTATCTTTCAGTTTGATCAACTCCTAGACACTATATATCCATATATATATAAGTTGTCATATCATTCCCTTTTGATTATTATTGTAAAGTGGGAGGGGTTTCTGGGACATGAGAGACATGCATGCTCTAATTTAAATCACAGATGTAAATCAGAGCATCCAGTTGATACAGCAGATGCCAAATAAACATACATTTCTTTCACTTTCCCCCTGCTGACGGGTAAAGAGGTATACAAATGTTGGGAATTTCTCAATTCGTGTGTTATGAGGATATAATTTACATGCAAATACAGTAACATGCTGCCATCTACTGGAGATCATGGGTATTGTATTCTATCTCAAGCATCTGTTCTTGAAACCAATGATAAAACCTTCCTTCCTATTATAAAATTCCTATTTAAGGAACAAGACAAGGCTGTCCCTACCACTAATCTTATTCACTATAGTGTTGGAAGTCCTATCTAGAGCAGTCAGGTAAGAGAAAGAAATAAAAGGCATCCAATTTGGGAATGCTGAACTCAAAGTGTCACTTTTTACAGAAGACATGAGTCTTTATTTAGAAAACCCTAAAGATTCCACCAAAAAACTATTAGAAACAATAAACAAATACAGTAAAGTTTCATGATACAAAATCAACATAAAAAGTCTATAGTGTTCCTATACACTAACAATGAATTTTCAAAAAAAAGAAATGAAAAAAAAATTCCTTTTGCAACTGCAACAAAAATACCTAACAAAGCATGTGAAAAACCTATGCACTGAAAACTATCAGGCATCATTAAGATAAAATTAAAAAGATGCAAAGAAATGGAAAGATATTCTGTGTTCATGAACTGAAAGAATCAACATAGTAAAAATGACCTTATTATCCAAAGCAATATGCATATTTAATGCAATCTCTATAAAATCCCAATAGCATTTTTTAAAAAGATAGAAAAAAATTGTCAGATTTGTATAGAAACTAAAAGACCCCAAATAGCCAAAGCAATTCTGAGATAAAAGAACAAGCACACTGCCTGACTTTAAATTATACTACAAAGCAACAATAATCAAAATGACATAATATTGCAGAAAAACACACAGACCAAAGGAACAAAATTGAAAGCCCAGAAATAAACCCTCACATATATGAGCAAATAATTTTGACAAAGAAGCCAAAAACATACAGTGGAGAAAGCCTCTTCAAAAAATGGTGCCGGGAAAATTTCAAAAGAATGAAATTAGACTGCTATCTGTCACCATACACCAAAATTCACTCAAAATAGGTCAAAGACTTAAATATAAGACCTAAAACAATAAATTGCATAGAAGAGAACATGGGTACTAAATTCACAGACCTTGGATTTAGAGAGTATTTTATGAATTTGACCTCAAAGGCAAGGGAAATAAAAGCAAAACTAAATGAATGCGATTATATCAAACTCAAAAGCTTCAGCACAGCAAAAGAAACCATCAACAAGATAAAGAGGCAACCATCTGAATAGAAGATACTTACAAACAACACTTCTGATAAGGGGCTAATATCCAAATATACAAAGAACTTAATAATTTTTTTAAAATCCAATTAAAAAATGGGCAGAGAACTCAAACAGACCTTTCTAAGAATACATACAATGGCCAACAGATATATGAAAGGATGCTCAACTTCACTAGTTCATAGCTAGTGAAAGGCCAATCAACACCACCATGAAATACCACCTCACACCTGTTAGAATGGCTATCATCAACAGGACAAGTAATAACAAGTGTTGGAGAGGTTGTGGGGAAGAGGAAGCCCTTATACACTGCTGGTGGGAATGTAAATTGGTACAGCCACTATGGAAAACAGTATAAAGGTTCCACAAAAAACTAAGACCAGAATTACCATATGACCCAGCAATCCCTTTTCTGGGTATTTATCCCAAAAATTTGAAAACATTTATCACTAAAGAGATATGCATCTCAATGTTCATTAGCAGCATTATGCACAGTGACCAAGACATGGAAACAACCAAAGTGTCCTTCAACAGATGTTTAGATAATGAAGATGTGGCACACATATAGAATGGACTATTACTCAGTCATAAGAAAAGATGAAATACTGCCAACAGCAGATAAAGATAAATAAAGCAGAGGATCAAATCAGCAATTTGGAAGAGAAGGTAGCAGAAAACACCCAGAACAGAACAGAAAAAAAAAATTTTTTTAATGCCTCTGGGACAACATCAAGTGTAACAACACTCATATCATTAGGGTACCAGAAAGAGAAGAGAGAGAGAGCAAGAGATCAAAAACCTATTTGAAGAAATGATAGAAAACTTCCCTAACTTGGCAAAGGAACTAGACATAAAAGCCCAGAAAGCAGAGTCCCAAATGAGATGAACCCAAAGAGCCCCACACCAAGACACATCATAATTAAAATGCCAGAGATTAAAGATAAAGAGAGAATCTTAAAAGTGGCAAGAGAAAAGCAATTATTTAACTAAGGAAGCTCCTATAAGACTGTTAGCTGATTTCTCAACAGAAACTTTACAGGCCAAAGGGACTGGCATTAAATATTCAAAGTGATGAAAAGCAAGAAACTACAGCTATCATTTAGAATTGAAGGAGAGATAAAGAGTTTCCCAGAAAAAGCTAAAGGAGTTCATCACCACCAAACCAGTATTACAAGAAATATTAGAGGGACTTCCTTAAGAATTAAAAAAAAAGAAATAAATCAACAATATAAACAATAAATGGCAATAACTACATGTCTATCAACAATTACTTTATATGTAAATAAAATAAATGCTCCAAAAAAAAGAGACATAGGGCGACTGAATGGATAAGAAAACAAGACCCTTACAAATGCTGCCTACAAGAGACTCACTTCATTTTGAAAGACACACACAAACTGAAAGTAGAGATGAAAAAAGATCTTTCATAAAAATAGAAATGAAAAAAAAAAAAAAACCTAGGGTAGCAATATTTATATCAGCCAAAACAGACTTTAAAACAAAGGCTATAACAAGAGATAAAGAAGGACCAAATCATCCCACCTTTGGGGTATTTATCCAAAAAACCCAAAACACTACTTCAAAGGAACATGTGCATCTGTATGTTCTTTGCAGCATTGTTTACAATAGCCAAGATATAAAGGCAACCTAGTGTTCATCAGTGGATAAGTGGATAAAGAGGTGGTACATACATACAGTGGAATATTACTCAGCCATAACAAAAAGAATGAAATCTTGCCAACTGCAACAACAATGGATGGACCTAGAGAGTATAGTGCTGAGCAGAATAAGTCAGGCAGAGAAAAACAAATGCCATATGATTTCACTTACATGTGGAATCTAAAGAACAAAATAAACAGACAGAAACAAACTCATAGATATAGAGAACACTTGGATGGTTGCCAGATGGGAGGGGGTTTGGGAAAATGTTTGTAAAAGGGGAAGGGATTAAAAAGTACAACTTGGTAATTATAAAATAGTCATGGGGATGTAAAGTACAGCATAAGGAACATAGTCAATAATACTGTAATAACTAAGCACAGTGTCAGGGGGCACTAGATTTATTGGGATGATCAATTTGTAAGTTACATAAATGTCTAATCACTATGTTGTATACTAGGTTGTACAATAATATTATATGTCAATTGTAGTTGAAAAATAAAAAATTATCTAAAAAAAATTCTCACGCTTTAACCTCAGCAATGAAGCTGAAGAAAGGTCTGTGGATTTCTGGGGGAAAAGTGAACAGCAAGTACAAAGGCCCTGAGGCAAGAGAGTGTTTGGCCCCTTTAAGCAACAGAAGAAACCCAGTGTCTGAAAGGGTCGAAGTAAGTTGGGCAGGACGGAGACTAGAAGGAAGTGAAGTCAGAGGGGTAACAGTCAGATTACACAGGGCCACCTGGGCAACCATAAGAATTTAGGGTTTATTTGAGTGTAATAGGGAGCCTATAAAGGGTCTGAGCTACAGGATCAACATTATCTGACGTATACTTAAAAAAAAAAAAAAAGACAGGTAGGGCACTTAGAAAGATGGAGATGGCTAGACAAGGGTGGCAGGGGAGGATGGCAGGAATGGGACTTGGGTATTACAGCAGAGCCAAAGGGTATCTGCTGATGAGCTTGCTGTGTAGTTTGGGGACAAGAAGTCAAGAACGGTTCCAAGGATTTTTTGTTTGTTTTCCACTGTCAAATAAAAATAATTCCGGACATTGGTAAAGAGTGACTTAATTCAAAAAGATTATTACAAGAGGAAGAAAAGGTCTACTGCAATGAAGACACTCCCACCATAAGATTCTGCAAGCTCCTAAAGGCTACGCATGACGAACTTTCCTTCTGTAAGGCTGAGTAAGCACAGCTCAGGGAATGTCTGCTGCTAAGGAGGTGCAGCCTAAGTGCCTAACACCAAGGCTTTGATTGCTGATGCATCCATTTCAAAGACATCCATCTCGAATAAACAGTGCCAGCTGCATGACAGTTACTAGCTAAACAACCGGATAAAAACCAGGCCACCCCCACCCAAGGTGTTGGTTTTAGAAAGCCCTGAGTAACTTAGATAACTGACATTTGAATGACCCTGCTTTTCCCTCTCATGTCTTAATTCCCACTTTTATGGGTTTTTTTTTTAATTTTCCCACTTTTATGTTTTAAAGTCATCAACAAAGAGTGAACCCACAAACCCCAGGCCCCACCCTCAACCCCAATAAAGGCAGAGCCCCAGGTGTCCCTTTCTCTCCCTCTCCCCCTCCCCCTCCCCCCTCCCCTCTCCCCTTGTAGCCTCACTGTGTGGCCCCTGGCGGACTGTGTACCTTCCAGCCTGTAATAAACCTTGTCTTTTCCAACCTCCCTGACACTTGTTGCTGTGGTGCACCCTACAGTCTTAATAGGGACCACGAGCACAACACTGGCTTTGGTCAGAGAACCATCTGTGGAGCTTAGCGCAAGTGCAGGGGCCCAGGCACGCGCCCTAGGTGGTCCTACCGGCAGCCTCACTATCGGTAGGCTGAAACAGACTAGGTTTGGAAAAAGGAACTGAGCTTCTTTGGTCCACGACCTTTCTCTCTCCCTTTGGGAGTGTGGCAGACCCCAGGGAGAGGGTATTTTGGTCATGCTGGGGCCCAGCAGTAGTCATCTGGAGGAGCCTTGTGGTTGACCAGCCGTGCCATGCCCGATCAGGTTTGGCAAATTCAAGGGTGAAATAATCAGAAAACCCATTGGGGCTTCATAGTGAAGCCACTTGCTCCAATTCTGCTTTTATCAGTCATGAAGCTGACGTTTTCATCTCTGATTCCCGTGACTGCTTGCCAACTCTGGAGGGAAAGTAAGAGATGTCACTGATTTTCTCCCAAGTCCTAAGAGTAGACAAAGAAAGTTCTAGAAGCTTACATGCCAGACATTTCATAATGACTCCTTATGGGGCCTGGGATTAGAAAGAGGTTCACTTTATGTATTAAAATTCTTTACAAGCATATATTATTTTCCACACTAGGAAAAATTGTTTTTAACAACAAAAAAAAAAGTGTATGTTTAAACACAGATATCCATCTTCACTGAAAGGATAACAAATTGTGCTACAGTCATACAATGGAATAGTTGTCCCCCTTATGCACAGGGGACATGCTCCAAGACCCCCAGGGGAGGCTGAAACCATGGATAGTGCCAAACCCTACATATGTTCTTTTTTCTATACATACACACTGTGATAAAGTTTCATTTACAGATTAGGCACAGTAGGTTAACAAATATAATAAAAGAACAATTATAAAACATACTATAATCAAAGTTATATGAATATGATTTTTTCTCTCTCATGATATCTTATTGTACTGAACTCACCCTTTTCTGTGATGATGTCAGCTGATCATCAGTGCCTACATGATGAGATGAAGTGAGGTGAATGAGATCAGCATTGTGACATAGTATAGGCTGCTACGGGTCTTCCCATGATAAGTCAGGAGGAGGATCCTCTGCTTCAGGTGATCCTGGATCATCTCGCCATGACAATGTTGATGGTTGGAAAAACTAAATAGTTTCAGACCATAGTTGGCCACAGGTAACTGAAACTGCAGATAAGTGGGGAGGCTGTACTACTCAGGAAAAAAACTACTGATTTTGCAGCAACCTGGATGAGTCTCAAAATAATTACACTGAGTGAAAGAAATAGGATTCCACCCCAACACACAAAATGTACACACTCTATGATTCATTTACATAAAATGCTAGGAAAAGCAAAATAATTTAGAATGACAGAAAGCAGATCAATGGTTGCCTAGGGACAGAGGTAGAGGGAGGGACGGTTACCAGGGGTCACAAGGAAACTTTTGGGGATATTAGAAATGTTTGTGGTAATGACTTAAATATGTACTGTTTATTATACGTTAATTATATCTCAATAAAGCCTGTAAAAACATTTTTATTTTATGTCTAGTTTTCAGTCCCTAATGGGGCACAGTTTCTGGGCCATCCTTTCAGACACTGTCACATGTCAACAAGGCAACTTCACATAATGGTTAAGAAAGCAGAATAAGATTACTCAAGTTCTGCTATTTTAATAGCTACTTGACTTTGGGCAACTTAACGTCTCTGTGCCTCAGTTTCTTCCTCTGGATCTTTCTCTCTGGGCTGCTGGTAGGAGTCCATGCATGAAGGATGGAGCACAGCGCCTAACATAAACTCAGTAAATGTCAGCTATTGTGATCGTCCTTAACCTTTACTGGAGGAAGTGTTAATCATGTTTCTATTTCCTGTATTTTATGATGCTTTGACACCTTAGAGCCAAAGAGGAAGGACCACACCTCCAAGGGTTGGTAAGTCCACAAGATAGCCTCTAGCCTGAGAACACACCTTTCAAATGCAAACCAACCAATTCAACTACTTCCTTTATTTAACCGTCCAGCACTAAGCCAATATTCCCTTTGCCCTAATCACCCCAGGCCCAGGTAGCAGACAACTAGGGACCACCCATTGAGCCTAGAGCCCACTGAAATGATTGAAACTAGTCAATTCTAAGGCTTGCTCAGCTGCCTACTCTGACTCACCCATTCCTTCCCACAGAAATCATAACAAAGGCTCTGCCCACACCTTCCCCTCGCTCCCTCTGAGCAATTCTAGTGGCCCCTCATGGCTCGGCAGGCCCCTTCTCTTGGGAACTGAATAAACTCTTTTTTCAAAGACAGTTGTCTTCCTCCCTGTCACTTTATGGTGATTAAAACAAATCCCAAGTATATTTTTAAATAAAGGGCATAATTAAGCCTTCAACCCCTAATCCAGGAGAAGGCAATGGTTAGGGCGGGGGGGATCCCAACAACTCCTCAGAGCTAAACCATGAAAGAGGTCACTAAAGCTGAGCGAGTCCTCTAGAAGAAAGACTGCTCTAACCAGTGCTGTACTACAGCTGGTTCAAGGCAGCTCAGAACTAATAGCTAAACTTCCAGGAATTTTGGGATCCAGTTCTTAAACTGTTGGTAGCTTTAAGCCAGCTTTGATGACAGTATTTACACCACGGGAACCTGCACATGCTACAAATGCTATAAATCAGGGCTTCTCAACCACACCCACAAACACTGGCTGTTAAACGTTTACACATGTACCACTGCCTCTAACTTCACAACTCCTGTTCCATTTCTACTGGAAAGCACTGGGGAGAAGGAAGGAAGCTTTTTATGCACCCAGAGCTGCTCCAGGTAGGGAGCCTGCAGCCCACCTCCAGGAACACCAGCAGGGCCCAACACGGGACTGATGTTGACCCTTCCATCATACTCCCCACAATGGACCCCAGACCCCAGACACCTTCTGCCAACAAAACAGACCTCATTGCCCTCCTTGACCCTTCACCAGTCCCAGACTGGATGGACCTAGTCCCTCAGGTGCCGAGCAACTGCCAGGTTTGTCATAGTGAGGGACAAGTAGACCTCAACCATGGCTTTACTGGAGAACACACATCCCAGTCCTCAAGCAGCCAGATAGGGAAGGAATTTCTGCTCCACCCTTCAGTGGACAAAGCATGGGAAGAACATCCAAGTCCTCTCTGATGGGTGTGCTTGGAATCAGTAACCACAGGTACCCACCTCGGTCCCCTCTTCTCTCCTGGCTGTGCCCACCCCAGAGCAAGAGCACTGGGCTGATGGGAAGATGGTGAGGCCACAGAGCTCCCCTACTCAGCTCGAGTCAGAAGTAACGCTCATTTCATGGGTTGGCGCCCGTGATCACTATCAGTCTACCACCTGCATCTTTCAAGTGGTTCAGACTCAAAAGTCAAAAAGAGGAGTCCCTAAAACCTGAGCCACCTGTGGGGTTTCAACCTCACCCCCTCATCTCTCTGACTTCACTTGTTCTTGCTCACCGTTTGTTCCCTCGACCACAAACCTTCCTGTGGTTCCTGGAAAATGCCAAGTTCGTTCCCAACACAGCATCTTTGCCTTTTTTGTATACCCCAGTGCTTCATGGGCTGGTTCCTTGTCACCTCTCAGGTCTCAGCTCAGAGGCCCCCTCTACCAACACATGCCCCTCTGTCATATGACACTGGTTTACTGTCTGTTTCTGACACTGCCCTACAGAAGTGCTCACCTGTTTATCGCCCGCCTTCTTCTCAGGTCTTGTCTGTTTGGTTCACTGTTGTGGCCCAGCACCAAGGACAGTGCCTGCAAAATTGGGGGAACTTAGAAACATTTGTTAAATGAATAAACTGAATGCTGTTTTGAAAAAAAATGAGTTTTTCTTTAATAACAAAATAATATATATTGTGGAAAACCTGAAAAATACAGAATACAAAATACAGAAAATACAATCTAGCACCTTCATTAACATTTTGTTGAGACGAGTCACACCTGCACTTTGTCTCCTCCACATGTGCAGGTATGCCAGTGGTGTGCAGGTGTGTGAGTGCACCTGTAGAGTCCTTCCAGGCCCCTCAGGTCCCCCTAACTCCTAACCACACCCTTCTATATCCATCCTGTTCCTGAGCACAACCCTGAAAATGACCCTTCAAGGATCCTCTCGGGCCTGGGGCTGGTAAAGTGTAAGGTTTTGCAACATAACCATGAGGTAGCTATGGTCCTCCCCATTTCCAGATGTGGGGACCAGGCCTCTGGCTGATGTCACAGAGGCCACACAGCTGGCAAACAGCTGCAACTATCTGGTGGCACCAAGGCCTCTGTTCTCTACCTGTGGCCTTTGGGCCCTCCAGCCTAATCACCTGCCCTCTGCAAGGTGCTGCTCAGACAGGCTGGGGCTCATTATGAGAAGTGAAGTGGCCCTCAAGGATAGGTGGTGCAGTCACATCCACCAGTCCATGGACTCTTTGGGGCAGGCCCTGACGATGACCAGACAATGAGGCAGCCCCTTACACAGCATCCTCTCAGCCTCTTGACCCTCCCACCCTAGCCCCTGCAGCTCAAGGACCCTGAGCCTGGGCATAGTAAGGCAGGACGCGATGATTTCAGCTGGGGAAGGCATTTCTGGGGTGATGAGCGGGCCCAGCAGACACAGATTCTCTAGGGCCGGCATGCCCTCCAGCACAGACAGGCCTGGGGCAGAGAGACCCCTGACGGTCAGCCGGATCTTCCGGACATCTCGGAGATGGCGGCTGATGGCTAGGAGGGTGCTGTCAGCCGAGAGGGTGCAGCCCAGCACCTCCAGCCTCTGCAAGTAGCTGAGCTCCTGCAGGCTGGCATCCAGCCCCGTCTCAGTCACCCGGTAGGTGCCGCCCAGCACCAGTGAGCGCAGGGCGCGGAAGCGCGTCAGGCCCTGCAGGTGCTCATCCCGGAAGGCAGGCACTCGGTCCAGCACGATGCACTCGAGCAGGGGCAACACAGTGGGGTCCTGCCCCTTGAGCAACCAGGTCATGGAGATCTCACAGCTGTGCAGCTCCAGGGTCGTCAGGGTGCGGGGCAGGCTGGTGATGGGCACCATGCTCAGGTCAGCCACGTGCAGGCAGAGGCGCTTCAGGTTGGGGCACTTCTGGCCCAGGGCCCTCATCAGGGCTGGGGACAGCTGGGGGGCCTGGGAGCCTGAGAACAGGTAGCCACCCAGCCTCAGGGAATGGAGTCGGGATGCCATGTATCGGCGAAGGAGGTGCCACATGACTTTAGGCCTCATCTGTAAGATCCAGAGACGGGGGTGACCGAGTGAGAGATACAGGGGATCTTCCAAGGTCCCCATCTGACTAGAAACAGATTTTTTGTTTTGTTGACTATTTTCCACAGAGGAGTCACAGTGTCCTGGCCAAATTTAAACCTGCAAGTTTGCACCCAGGGAAAGGGACTCACTAGACATACTGGCCACTAAAAAGTAAACAACAGAAGCAACAGTTGGCAAAATTTTAAATGGACACAGAACCAGTGGAAAAATCAACTTTTAAAACGACAAACCCTTTACATTTCAGAATATCAAATATTGGCCAGATGTGGAGGAGCAGCTCTCAAGCATTCCAGGTATAAACTGGTCTAGCTACTTTGGAATGCAATCTAGTGGTTCCCATTAAAATTTAAAATGTGGATACTCACTACCACCTGTTTTTTTTTTTTGTTTTTTTTTTTTTTTTGAGAATACAGGTGTTTGTGTTTTTGCATGCAGAGAATATCTCTAGAAGAGCATTTGCTAGGAGCATTTGCTGCCTCTGGGGAAAGAACAGGGTGCCCTGGGTGACAGAGTGGGGCGGGGAGACCTTCTTTTTCAGCTTTTACTATTTTGCATATTTTGAATTCTATGTACAATATGTATTATTTTAAAAAACTAATTCCTTAGTTTGTTTAAATGTACACATCACCTGACCTAGTAATACCTCTTTTTGGGAATTTACCCTAGAAAAACAGTGTTTTCTGGCAGCATTGTTTTAACAGTAAACACTAGGAAAAAAATACATCCTTTGATAATAGCTACATTGGTAGCAACTAAGATCTGAAGATACTAATGTAACTCCTTAAGATGCTCAGGAAAGAGTAGCAAAATGATACCTTATAGGTAAAAGAAAAAATAAACAATACTATATGTTTTATATGGGTAAGATTATTCCAATCATAATGGCTAATGTTTATTAAGTACCTACTTTTTGCCAGGTGCAGGGCTGAGCATTGAACTAGATAGAAAGCTTACACAGTACCTGGTCGTGTAGCAGGTGTCCAGGAAAATGTCTTGGCCAGAATCTTGTTGCAAGAGAGAGGAGTAAGATAGAACACAGCCTGACTCCAAAACCCGATCTTGCTCTTGTAACCACTGTACTTCCTTCCTTATACAGACACAAGGGTGTAAATGCATAGAAGATAGAAGGAAGTACTCCACACTTATAATAGTGGTTACTCTGGAGAAGGGTTAAGGACACCAAGAAATAACTGTCAATGGCTCTTAGCTTCATCTGTGACAATACTTGAACCTGTTTTTGTTTTTGTTTGTTTTATCTGCAACATATTTTGCAATGCATTTAAAAAAGAAAATGGAGTCTACAGCTATGCCACCCTGAATAAGCCCAATCCCAACTGATCTTGGAAGCTAAACAGGGTCGGGCCTGGTTAGTACTTGGATGGGAACCACCTAGGAAGACCAGGTGCTTTAGGCGTAAAAAATTTAAAAATTAAAAAAAATAATAATAAGAGATTGTAAGCTGACAGGGTCCTTGCAATCTGTGAGGTCAACCAAGGGTTGCCTCGCCTAAAAAAAAAAAAAAAGGGAAAATTAAAAAAGAAAATGGATTGATGAATGGAAGGACAGATGGATGGATGGATGGATCAACAGGTGACAGGACAAATGTAGTTCAATATTAATGGTGAGTACCTTGGTGTTCTCTGTACTATTCTGTCAACTTTTATGTATGCTTAAAATTTTTCATAATAAGATAGTGGAAAAAATAACTAATACAGAAAAAATAATTTTTAAAAAAGTGATCTCAGTAAAAACAATGTCTACACAGGGCTGCAATTCCTTATCCAAAATTCTTGGAGACAGATGGGTTTCAGAATCCAGAATAACGTGGTACAGACAACATATATGATATCATCAGTGGGGTCTAGGACAGCACTCCATTATTGGATTAATATTATTCAGTATAACCTAAAACTATTCTAAGCAAGGTAAGTAAAAAGACATTAATAGCCTCACACCAGTTCAGGTCATGTTTTGCCACCAAATAAATTCGTACTAAGCTTACAAAAAATATGTTCCGCTTTGCAAATTTTTTTATTTTGGATTTGCAGGTGAAGAGCTGAAGATACTAAAACATAAATGACCCTACCTCTCAGAAATTGCACTTCTGGGTTACAGAGAAACTTGTACCTGGACACAAGAAGATAGACACAAGGACATTCTTGTGTAACGAGGACCGGCAACATGCGTAACACCTGGGAGGTTGTTAGAAATTCAGAATCTGGGGCCTACTTCAGGCCACTGAATCATAATCTGCATTTTAACAAGATTTCCAGGTGATTCATCTGCACAGTAAAGTTTGAGATACTACCTTATAACTCTGTTTTACATATATACACAAACATTTGCATGTGTGTTTCACATAAAGAAATCCAAAGGTTAAAATAGGTTAAACCTGGGTATTGCGTACATGTTCGTTATCTGAAACCATGTTATCCTCTATATATTTCTATATATTTGAAATAGTTCATAATAAAAACAAGAAAAATAAAATGCAAGTGGTAGAAAGTTAAAATGGTTCAGCTGCACCACTCAGGAAATTAATTCTGGAAACAAGTTGACTGGAAAACGATTTCCCCATGAAAACTCCTCAGTAAGAAGTAATAATCTAATCATCGACTAGCACTTAACATATGCTGGCTACGTATATCCTAGGCACTACTCTAATTCATTCCCTGCACAACCTCGGTTATCGCCTTTTTGGAGATGGGAAAACTGAGGCTGAGAGGTCGCAGTGGAGCAGGTTAGCGACACGGCCCGGACTGCCTGGCTCAAAATCCACCGTGGCAGGGCGGGTCCTCGAGGTCTGGACAGCCGACCGCGGCCCAGGCCCGCCAGGCTGGCCCCACTTACCGTGTAGAGCGTCAGGTCGACGTGTCGCCACAGCCACCGGTCGTCCACCAGCCTCTTCCAACGGTGACATACCCTAGGGAAGTGGACCCGCCGTTAGAACAAGCCCGACCCCGCCGAGACCGAATCCGCGTCTCCCGGTGCGCCCCCGCCCGACCCCTGCCCACCGCCTCCGCCGGGCGAGGCCGCACCGGGAGAGGCGGATCCGGTCCCGGACTGGGAGATAAGAGAAGATCTCCAACAGGACCGAGTCTGGCAGGTCAGCCAAGGTCGCCATGATTCCGTCGACACGCATTTCCACTTCTTGCCAGAGGAAGTCCGGGACTCGCTCTGGGGGCGCCCCAGGAGGTGGAGGGAGCGGGAGCGCCGGCAGGGCGCTGGCCACGGCCACGGGGAGCAGGGCTGGAAAGTTTCGGCTTTCCTTCCGCGGGTACGCGGCTGGGACCCAGCGAGCCACCAGCCCGAGGTCTGGAGGAGGAGCGTAGACCGAGGCATTGAACCAGGACTACGCCGGGAAGGCGTGGCTGGGACAGTGACGAGTCTGGGGGCGTGGGCAGGGGCGGGGATACGGTCCGCACCGCTGTTGGGGGCGGGACTAAGAGTGACGGTGACCTCGGGGGCGGGGCTGAGAACCAGGGCCACGCCTGCAAGGCGTGGCCGGGTAGGTGCCCAGGCCGGGAGGCGGGGTAAGGGTCCTCGACGAGGACCGATTTCGAAATGCGTATCTGGGGCGGTGACCAGGCCGGGGGCAGGACCTGGACCAAACTTGAAAGGTCAGGGCTGGGACCAAGCAGATCAGGAAGACATGGCTGAGGTGGTGGTTGGGGCGGGACCACGAGCGGAGGACAGGCCGGAGAGGGAGGCTTCCATTTTTGAGTACTTAAGTACGCTTTTTGATGCGTATGCATGAGGATACACTTGTAGAAGTGAAATAACTTACCAAAAGGCGTGTTGAATTGTTTTGATTAATAGTGCCAAGTTGCTGACACTCACACCAAATAGCGTTCACTTTTTAAATAGCAATTCATACTGTCAGTCAAATTTATTGAAACATTCTAGTATTCATGAGTGTTTAAGCTACTTCCAGATTTGTTACCACAAACAATATTGGAGCTAAGCATACTTTTATGCACCAAGACAAACTTCTACTTACTAAACATCTGCTCTCATCCTGCAATGACTCTTTGATGCCCCCAAGGCACCTTACCTCATCCCTAACTCAGGATGTCTCATATACCTCAATCTCCCTTGCTACCTCTGAACCTCTTGTGCATGTGGGGCCTCTCCTGTATGTGAGATTCCCACACATATGTATGTATTAAATTTGGTTACTTTCTCTTGCCAATCTGTCTCATGTCTATTTGATAATTAGCCAAAAAGAACTTTGAAGGTAGAGGGAAGTTTCTTCTTCTCCCCATTGTATGTATGTATGTGTATGTGTATATATAAATCCCTATATACACCTCTAATGCCTTTATTTCTAAAGGATAATCAGGAGACACTTTGATGGCTCAAAGGACACATAAAGTTTTTCAATAGGTTTTGCTAAATCACACCCTCAAGAGCCTACAATAGCAGTAAACATGTTATTAATAACATGCAAATGCACGAATTGGAGATGTAAAAACTGTTTTAAAAGAAATGCAAAACTTAAGATGTATACATTAAATGTGTGCAATTTTTCTATATCAATTATATCTCAATAAAGCTAAAAAATATAGATTTGCATGCTCACATTTATCCATAAATAAAAACTAAAACACAATGGTTAACACATAATCCAATTAAGAGATAAGCCAGCAAATACCCACACCGGCCTGTGTGTGAGCACACACACCCTCTCAATCACTGCAGGTGGGCCATAATTGATGAAAACTCTTTGAAGGCCGTTTGGCAATATCAGATTGCAGCCTCTGTTGGACCCAATAATTCCACTTCTAGGATCTCACACTGTCAAAAAGAATGAGGTATGTCTTCCTGTGCTGCTTGGGACAATGTATAGGATATTGTTCACTTTAAAAAACAAAGTATAGAGAACAGTGTATGTAGTTTGATCTCACTGGACACACAAACTCACACTTATACACATATCTCTCCAAGAAAATGCATAGACAATTTATTATGTTTCACTTTATTCATAAATCCCTGTGTAAAAACTGTCATTCCTTTCTGCCTTTGACATAAGTTAAAATAATGTGTTACTTGAAACTACAAGGTCCCTATTTCTATTGAAACATATTAATATCTGGCTTTATCATTTTCTTGGGAGGTTCCGTATCACACATGTTTGAAAACCCATTTCCCTAGAAAATAGAACCTTTTAGGGGTAGTTGTTCCTGGGGATGGGCTGCAGTCTGGAGGGTAAGCAGACTTTACGTGCTGTTTATATACTTCCTTGTATCTTGAATTTTTACTGTGTGCAAGTATTACTTTAAAAAAAACAAATTCCAAATGTTTATTAATAAATCAAACCTTTGATACTTTTCCTCAAACAAAAGCACAGAAAAAAAAAAAAACACTTCCTTTTCAGGCAGCCATCATTCAATGCTGGAAGGAAAGATTAAAAGAACTGCACAGAGGTCAAGTTTCTTGCCACAAGCCCAGATCTTTGTGACCCCAGAACATGGGCCTCTACCACAATGCTCTGCGGTTGTGATTCTCCCTGCAAAATCCATGCCAGCCATGCAGCAACAATGACTTCTGGGCTCCCAGCACTCGGGCTTCTCCTTCACAGCACCAGTCACACTGTATTGAAACAACCTCTTCACTTTTCTTTACTCATCTTCCTCCTCTGTCAGACTGAACTCTGGGGTGGCCGGTCAACATTGGTCACTGCTATATCTCCAAGGCCTGCTGACAGGCTGAGACGTTGGGACCTCCTGAGCAACCCCCTTCTCCTCTCAGATTATTTCCCCCATAGTAAACTCTGGATAGAGGGGTGCCTTTAAGTTCAGCAGAACCCAGCTGTCCCTGCCCTCAGCACAGTTACAGGGGGTTCCTAAGAACCATCTCCTGACCCACCGCAAAGCTCCTTCCTTTGGGTCAGAAACCCAAGAAATGAGGGGACAGAGGGGGTCTGCCCAGTTAGCTTGGGTCATGACCCAGAACTCTACCTCCACCACAAAGAGCAGATCTAACAACAGATCCTACTGCCATCCAGACTGGGGTATGGGGATGCCTTGACTCTTGATGGGCAGTCACTGAATCCCTTCATGGGAAACCCCAAGTTAGAATTACCAGGGTGTGGGAAGGGGTCACTATTATGAGGTGTCCTGTCTCCTGAGGCCCCTCCACCTCTCACCTGAGTCCAGGGGAGCAAGTCTGTGCAGCATTGTCAATCTAGTTCTGTGACTTCCCATTGTCCCCCCATCCCCTCCTCAGGATGTCATACCCAGCTCGAGCTGGCAGTCCCCTCCCAAGATCCTTACCTCTCCCCACGAAGGCCAAGGCCCCAGCTACCCCCGACTTTATTTTCCTCCCCTTTCAGCAGCACTCCCCACCCCTTTCCAGTCTCCCCAAGCCCATAAATTAGCATCACGATCTTGTACTTACGCTATCTTTGAACTGAACACTGAGAAATTAGAACTTCTCTTTTAAAACAAAAACTAACATTTACTCCCCCCTCATTACAAAAGTAACATGTTCATTGTAGATAATCTGGGAAAACACCAAAAAGCAACAAAGAGAAAAATGAGCCTCAGCAATTCCACCATCTCGTTTTAAGACCTTCAGAACCTTGTGTGACTCACCCTTTCTATGTAAATACAAAGAAGTGCTCCTTCCAAACCTCCTCAGGCGCACCCTTGACCTTCCAACCTCTCTTCTTGTCCCATCTATTTTTCTGCAGACTCAGAGGGCTGTCAGGGGCTGGTTCAAGACTAATTCTTAGGGTGGGAATTGCTATTGATCACCTTTCAATAGATGAGGAAAATGAGAATCAGAGAGGGAAAGTGTCTTGCTTGAAACTATACAGCTTAATATTAAGGGGTGAGGTTGGGTTTTGTCTCATCCGTCTGGATTCAAAGCCTGTGTCTACAATCTGAATAGCTCTCCATTCAGATTCCTTGCCCTCTCAAGCCCACTCAGAGGGGAGGAATAGTGGGTCAAAGTTCTTAGGCAGGAAGGCTCCTGAGTCCAGCATTTGTGGTGGGACCTCTTGGCCAGCCTGACCAGGTTACAGAGCATACATCCTTTCCACAGGATGGCCTCTCATGTCTTCCACCTCATCTCACATCCTAGTTTGAGAAGGTGGATTGGGCGAATCAGAAGTGCTGGCCCCTTTTCAGAGTGAATCCCTTTAGGCTCACCGTAAGGGAAATCCTGCCTGCTGAAAAGGAATGAAACAGTTAACACTGGCAGCTGTTTGGTTATCTGTTCGCCCCCTAGCTGCAGTTAGAGATTTCACTGGGCTCAGGAACAAAAGGTCGTCCCTCTTCCCAGTGTCCCCCGGTCCATGAGCTCCGACTGCAAGTGTCCCTTACCCAGCTTCGGGATCCCAAAACGGTGCCTAGGAACCCACGAGCCCGCGCCAGGGCTGGGAACACGAAGAACGCGGACGGCTGTCCACCCGTACCCAGAGGGACGGACGCCGGCGGCGGCGCACTTCCGCTTCCGGTTCTCAGCGTCGACTCTGGCCGCCGCTCTGCTCTCCACGGAGGAGGTTGTGGCGTCGGTAGGTTCTAAGCGCTTCGAGGTGAGGAGGCCAAGTGGAGCGGTCCGGAGTCGGGGAAAGCTGATGGCACCCGGCTATCTACAGTACCCCCGCCTGCGAGAGGCGGCGAGAAGAGGGGAGGCCTGGGGTCCGCTGTCTACTCGGGGTGGGGTGGGGTGGGGTGGGGGAAAAATGAACAAAAAAATCTCGTTAATCAGAGGTCTTGGGGCCTGGGAGGCCCTTGACGTCCTGACTCCGCTGTCTCCCAACCCCTACTCTGTGTAGTTCCAGACAGAATGATCGAGGTTGTTTGCAACGACCGTCTGGGGAAGAAGGTCCGCGTGAAATGCAAGTATCCACTGGTGGCCGAGAGGCAGTGCTCTGTGCGGGTGTTTGGCTTGAGGCAACTGAGTCTGTGTTGTGGGGTGATTTTAGTTGAACCTGGGACAGGGAGCGGATGGGGCCTTGGCAGTTTGCATTCAGATGCAATATCCTCTTCTGTGTTCTACCTACTCGTTCCATTTTCCTTAATTCTACTGCGCCCAGCACCGATGACACCATCGGGGACCTTAAGAAGCTGATCGCAGCCCAAACTGGTACCCGTTGGAACAAGATTGTACTAAAGAAGTGGTGAGTGCAGTGGCAGAGCTGGGGGCTGGACTGTACAGCACTAGGCCAGAAGGTTTGGGTTGAGGGAGTGCCTTGCTTAGAAATGGCTTCCTCAGCTTGCTTCCAGGGTTTCTGTCTAAAAAGTTCTGTCTCCTAGGTACACGATTTTTAAGGACCACGTTTCTCTGGGGGACTGTATCCTTTGTATGATTTGAGGAAGAGTGTACATACCCTGTCCTGATTCTCTTGGTTAAATGCTGAGTCTGTCTGAGATTATGCACATAAGGTGTTTAACTTAGTATGTGGCACATGGTGAGCAATTAGAAAATGGGAGTCATGTGATTATTTTGTTGGGGGAAGAGGGTGATTGGTGAAATATTTCGAGGCTTAGAAGACACTTTGAGGTCAAGATATCTATTACTCAGTTCCACGTAATGTGGACAGGAGGTCAGGGTGGAGTGAGATTCTGACATGTCAGTTGTGCAAAAGGAGCATGAACTTTTTTTAGTTTGATGTCTCCAAATCAAAATGACCCAGTCCAAGATGGCTTCCTCCACCCTGGGCTGAGCATTCAGCCCACCCTTACCAGCTGTGAGAGATGAGAGGGGTGGGGATGGAGCCCACAATAAAGATTCCTTAACACCTTTCCTTTTAGATGAAATCCACGATGGGATGAACCTGGAGCTTTATTACCAATAAAACAATTCCTTCCCCTGCCATGCCCTTCCCTCTTCTCTCATTGTCACCTTCCACTCTGGTATAGATGCTTGTTTTTAAAAAGTCATGTTAATAAAAACTTAGAAGCAGCTTCATTGTTGTCATCTTTGAGGGTTATGTAATGAGGGGAGTTGGTATCTGGTTATCACTATACTTAGTACCCAGCTCAATAAGAGCCCAAGATTGACTGGATTAGTGAGGGGAGAGTAAGCCAGTAGACTGGGAGCCTGTGTGGAAATTTAGAGCTCAGGGGCTTGCCATGAGTCTCTGAAGGGCAAAAGATCCTGGAATTATTATCAGTAATAGACCAAAAAGCTTCTGGGTAGGGACAGTGGATGTGGTAGTTAGGAATACCAGATTCAGACAGACTGTGGGTGGAATCCCAACTCCAATACCAGCAGTGACCCTGACCTCCCTAAGCTTCCACTTCCTTTTCTAAAGTGGAACTGATTGTGTTTACCTCATTGTCATGAAGTATAGATGAGCTAAAACGTGCTTAAGCATCTACACTTCCATCATAGTGGACAGAGCAAGACAGTGTGGAATAGATCGAATGTTGACTGACCGTGAGTAGTGCGATTCGGGGAAGTCAGCTTCTGTGATTCTCAGTTTCCTTGAAAAAAGGGGTACCGTGATAGCACTCACATCTCAGTGAGATGATGCAGTTAAAACAGCAGGATGTCAGGTCCACAGTGTTAGCTGTCTCCAGCCACCTTCTCCCACGTGTGAGTAGACAGGGCACCGAACACCCCATTTCTGTTCCCCTAGCCACAGATCCTGGGGTCAGCCGTGGCCCTGTCCTTTCCCAGAGCCACATTCCAGAGCCCTTCTCAAGGGCTTCCCCCAGAACTTTGCTCCATCCCTCCTTCAGGTTGACCTGCCTTGTCCTCAGTACTTAAACACATTCAGATCTAGCCCACTGCTCCTCCCCTTCCTCCCAAGCTCCTCCCAGCCTTCTGCCTTCCATGCACCATCCTGCTTCTTGGGAGGTGGACCTGCCAGCTGCCTAGGACGCTGCTGGCCTGTAGCTCATTGAGAAGAGTCTCTCTTTGGTCTCTGTTAGTCACCTCCCCAACCTGCCCCTTGGCTCCCCTGTTGCCTCCAGGACTCTGTTTCCTCCCAACATGTCAGACATGAGTGTTTCCTGGTAACCTTGTTCTTCCTACACTTAGAGCTCAATCTCCTCTGCTTACCTGGCTGTTAAAAAATAAACCCAACAAAATTTTTTTAGCAATACAACAGCTTTGACAAGGCGATTCCTTATTTCAAATTAGCCTAGAAGAGTACATGCTAAAAGTAAAGCCCCTTTCCTTACCCCATTCTCTCCTCTGAGGTCAGGCCTTTTTCAATGCATTTTTATAAACTTTATTTTTAAAAGATGACTATGCTGATATCTGCTTGTAAAATATCCAAATGTTTTGTTAAAAATTGTTTCATATTAACACCACCCCTCCTATCAGTGGCAATTAGTAGCAGTTTGCTTTTTTATGCTTTATTTTTGACATTTTTCCATATAAATTACATATCTCATTTTTTAATTAGTATTTTTAATGATTTGTATTTTTGTTTTTTACATCAAAGGACAGTATGGAGGGATTTTTGTGGTGATGGAACTGTCTGGTCTAGAACTGGTGGATGCAGGATTCTGCATTTGTCAACTAAGGATGTAGAAAGAAAGATGGAGTGCAGGCCATCAAATGAATTTGTCTGGATTACAAATGAATCACATGATGCCACTGAAGGGGGCAGGGAAGAGAGATGACCTAAGTAACTTTAGATACAGTATTTTGACCGGATACTGGAAGGCTAAAGATGAAAAAAAAAAAGCATACACAAACATTGTACCATTCTTGTTAAATATGTTCCTCAGGGATATGGTTTAGCAATTCTGAAACTTGTATCTGTGTATACACATGCACTCTGGTTCCTGAGTGCTCTTAACCTTCTACCACATTCTACTTTCTTGTGAACATATTTCCTTGTTTCATGTCACTGTTCCTCATTCTTTCTAATGGTCTTTTGAAGGTCAATAGATGAACTGTAACTAACTCTTCCCTGTTAGTGTCTTTGATTCCCATATCTACAGCCCTGGGTCCTCAACCACTTCTTTAGTGTCCCATGGGCGCCATAGACACCATTTTAAATTGACTCAAACTAAACTCATTATTCTCCCATCCACACCTCCTCCTGTGCCCCCATCTGAGTGGCAATGCGAACACCCATCAGTCCCCAGGATGGAAACGAACCAGCTTGAGAAGGAATAAGTGAAGAAAGTAGGTTCGAAGTAAGTAGATTCCAAATTAATGGAAAGTGTTTGGATCAGTGGCATAGGAAAAAAGTTAGCCTTGCACAAAAAAAAGGGGGTTGGATTACATTTGGACATCTGGAGGAACCGGGTGGGAAGAGGAAGGATGGAGGAGCCAAATTTAGGCTTCTGGTTCTTAGTTGCTTGTCACCAAGGCAACTGTGTTGCTATGGCAACAGCAAAGGCGGTGCCTCATCTCCCAAGTACTTCCTCTGTTGCCGTTACCTCCACACCAGCCAGACACTTCCGTATAGGGACTTGCGGCCCGCCGGAAACGGTTTAGGAAAACAGGAATTGTCGCTTTTGGAGCCAATCGGGTGGGCTCTGTGGCGAAGGACGCAAAGGAGAGGTTGGGACTTCTTTGAACCTCGCCAAAGGGCGTTGAGAAGGTGGGCGTGTATCCCCTCCCCACCACTTATGAGCCGAGGAGAGGAAAGGGGCGGGGCCAGGTGAGGCAGGCCAGGGGCGGGACTCGGGTGTAAAGGCGGGGAGGTTCCGCCCGCCATCGCTTCTGCCCAATAGAAAGCCAGAAATTCAGTCCGGACAGTTGGGGTGTCCAATGAGTGTTGCCACCAGGCCCCAGTGCAAGGTACGCCCCGCCAATTGGCAGCGGTGGGCGGGCGACATAGGCGGTGCCGTGGAGGCGGAGCGGACGCTGCGGCAGGAGGGAAGATGGCGGACGAGGAGAAGCTGCCGCCGGGCTGGGAGAAGCGCATGAGCCGCAGCTCAGGTGCCACGGGGATCGGGGCTGGGGCGGTGCCTCGCGGGCCTGTGGAAGCAAGGCTCGAGCTCGCCTCTCGGGCACGGCGCCTCTACCCGATATGTACGGAGTCTTGGCTCCCTCGCGTTGTCCCGGGTAACGGCCTCGGCCCGCCCTATTGAGGCTTGAGCCTTTGGAGCCAGGAAGGGAGGAAACTGAGGCGGGGACGAGATCAGGGAGGCCCAGCGCGCAGTGGGGTTGGAGGGTGAGGGGCCTGTGATCCCGCGGCACTCCTCCAGGCGATGGCCCCGGTCCTCCGGATCAGGCTGACACCTTTTGGCCCAGTGCACCTGACGTCACGGGGAAATGTCTCTGCACCCCGCTGGGGCTTTGAGGCACTCCTGGGGGAGGACACTTCAAACTCATGCTCAGGGCGTGGCCCCAGGATGTTGCCTGGCCGCGGATCCACAACCTACTTTTGCTAACACGACCTCCACCCATCCACACTTAATGCTGAGCCTATGGTGATATTCTGAGGACGGTCCCTGGGCTTGGGCCCAATTTTCAGCCTTAACAATAATAATGTCAACAGTAGGGTACTTTTATCAGCATCAAGCATCGCGCCAGGCGTTTTGTCTTCTCTCTTTGAATGGCACAGCTTTGGGAGGTCGGTATCCCTTATTCCCATTTTGCAGGTGAGGAAACTGAGGCTAGAAAATTTAAGGAACTTTCTCAGGGTCATTCATTTTACGGATTGGGGCTGAGGGTTAGTTTAGAACCCAGTTTGACTCTAGAGTTCCCTGCAGTTGTCACTGCAAACTGCTGAGAAGCAGGTCCTGCATCTCACTCCACTGCCTCCACTGCCCATAGTAATCATAGTCTCAGTAATAATTCTGGTTTTCTTTGCCTCCATCATCATTGACTCTTCAAATTAACCCAGTGAAGTTTGGTTTCCTTATCTCTCACTTCACCATTTTTCAGATGAGAAAACTGAAATTCAGGTAGATAGAGCTCATTGCTAAGGTTTTAAAGGCCATCAGAGGCTCAACTCTCTCCCCCCTATCCTGCCTTGTCCTGCAAACACAAACCTGATGCTCTGCCCAACTCTGGGCCCCCACTCCTGTCATTTCTGCTCTACTCGACAGTCCTTCTCAGGGGTGACATTCGCCCTTCATGGTGCTGGGCACAAGTCCTCCAAGTAAACCAAGCAGACTCTAGGCCCTTGAAATGATGCCCCATCTCTGCTAGGTCCTATGTCAAGCTTCTTGTGTGCCTTCTTCACTCCATGCACCTCAGTTCCTGAATAATGTCTGGCCCCTGTGCGTTGGCCCCTCATTGTGCAGCACAGTATATTGTAGGGGAGAAGAGCGGAGCTTTGGTGTCTGACATACCAGGGTACAATTCCTGCTTCCCTCTATAATGTGCCTGGAGCACAGTAAAACATTCAGGACACGTTACTTAGCTTTGTTATCTATAAAATAGGCTTTACAGATGCGAACTCATTCTGTCCTTACAGGAACTCAATAGGCAGAGCCAAATTTGAATAAGTGATCTTACTGCTGAGTGCATGCTTTAAACTACTCTGTCTCCCTGCCCCCTGGCTTCTTCTCTACTGTCACCCTGGATTATCTAAAGTTATCACTGACTGATTTTATCAGGTCTTATTTGCCAGCACCTAGAATGTTAGACCCCTAAGGTCCTGTGACATGGGTAGACACAGTGGATTTGCTGAATAATGGCATCTCAAAGCCGTTTGCCTATCAGGATGTCCTATGAGCAGGTCCCAGATTAATTCCCGCCTCCTCTCTCTCCAGGCCGGGTGTACTACTTCAATCACATCACTAATGCCAGCCAGTGGGAGCGACCGAGTGGCAACAGCAGTGGCAGCGGCAAAAATGGACAGGGGGAACCCACCAGGGTCCGCTGCTCACACCTGCTGGTCAAGCACAGCCAGTCACGGAGGCCTTCATCCTGGAGGCAGGAGAAGATCACCCGGACCAAGGAGGAGGCCTTGGAGCTGATCAACAGTGAGCAGGACTAGAGACAGGGTCTGAGGGTGGGGGGAACCTCTCCCCCAGGGGCCAGAGCAGGCCTCATAGAAATTATACCACACCCCTCCACCCCAGCTTGCTCAGCTGCCAGGTGTGGCAGTGGCCAACACAGAAATGCCTGTATATGACATGAGCCTAGCCCACACAGCCACCTTTCCTTTTTCTTGCCATCAATAGGGGTGGGAAGATCCAGGCTTGGGGGCTGGCAGACCCAGGTTAAGCTGGTAGCTATGCCCCTGTAAGCTCCATGACCTTGGGGGAATCAAATCACCTCCCTGAGACTCAGTTTTCACCTCTATAAAATGGGCTTTGTCATATACCTGCCTCTGAGGGCTGTTCTTGAGAATTCAATGGGAGACAGTGCGTGACACACAGCAGTCCTTCAGTCACTGGCAGCTGTTGTTGGGAATATCATCAAGCAGAGTTCTGCAGCATATGTGGGTGGGTCTGGAGGGAAGGAGTTTGGAAAAGTAGCAGCACAGAACTAGCTGGCAGTTTATCAGTCAGTTTTGCCCCAAGACTGTTCCTTGCTCTGTTCTCTATTTTCTCCACAGTCTAGGGTAGAGGTCTGTAAACTTTTTCTTAAAAGGCCAGATGGTAAATATTTGAGTTTTTGTGGGCCATACAGTCTCTGTCAGCTCTGTTTTGTAGCATGATAGCAGCCATAGACAATATGTAAACAAATAGGCATGGCTGTGTGCCAATAAAACTTTATTTCTAAAAACAGCAGGCTTTGGCCCATGGGCCATAGCCCCAAAACCCTGGTCTGGAGCTGTCCAGTATTGCTGCCACTGCCTACATATGGCTATGTCCATTTAAATTAATTAAAATTAATATTAAAGATCGGTTCTTCAGTTACACTGGCCATACTACATGCAGTAGCCACATGTGGCTATTGGCTAGCGTCTCAGACAGTGGAGATATGAAACATTTATGTCCTTACAAGAAGTTCTGTTGGACAGTACCGGTTTGGATCTCACATGTGGTTTCATCATCTACTCAGCCTCTCCTGCCAGAGATGCCCAACCCCTCCCTGGCTGCTGTGCACCACATAGCCTGTCCCTTACCCACACTCCCTTAGCCTGAGTTCCCATCTGGCTCTGCAAGGTCCTGGCTGTGTGACCTCGAGCAAGTTACTTAACATCTCTGAGCTTCGATCTCTTTCACCTATAAAATTGGTATTATGATAATAGGATCCACTGGCCTCGCAAAAAGTGCTCACTCCGTCAGTATTGGCTGTCGTTTGACTGTCACAACACTTGGTCTAGTACTTGGTCTGTAGGTTATTACACCCACACCCACACCCACACCCCACATATAGTGTCTGGCATGGTAGATGGCGCCTGTTAGCCTCGTACCTCATAGCATTGTAGAGGAGAGCAGCCGATTTCTCGCCCTTGAAAGCAGATGGAGGAGCTCACCTGAGCTCCGCAAGGGCAGGTACTGCATCTGTCTCTTTCCCCCACTGCATTCCCACCACCCAGCACAAGCTGGCCTATGTCAGCACTCCCAACATTGTTTCAGGAACCAAGAGGAAGCAGGGAGTCTTGGCAGAGGAAATGACAAATAAAGGCCCAGGGGCCAGGTTGTGGCCAGGACTCGGGAAGGACTGTGCAGAGGACTGAAGAGGGACCAGACCCTCCAAGTGTAGGTCCTGGCCAGGTAGAGGAGGGCCCCAGAGTGAGGCAAAGAGTTTGGAGCCTTTCCTGGAGGCAGCAGGAAACACATGGCCATGTGTGACAGGGAGAAGGGCACTGGGTGCTATACTTTCAGAAGACATCTATGGCTGGAGAGTGAAGGGCCAGGGGAACCTGAGGTCCCAGAGCCCAGCCAACTGTGAGCATTGAGCAGGGAAGGAGGAAGTGGGGCGGGGGAGTCCTGGAAAGAATCTTGAGATGAATTTTTGGGTCCTCTCAGCTCAGGTGGTCCCTGTTCTGAGGCTTCTGGACCATATGAGAATGAGCAAGAGGTAACAGGCATTCAAGACTAAGTGGCAGGGGCTACCACCACTGGTAGAGGGGACTCAGGAAGAAGCGCAGCCTGGGGAGGGACTCACTAAATCTGAGGGGCCTGAAGAAGAGATGTTGGGGAGGGCATGGGTTCAGCAGAGTAGCCAGGCCCGAGACAGCAACCATTGGGACAATCCTGGCAAGAGATAGCAGGAGGCTGAGGCAGGAGGGCACAGTGAGATCTCAGTGTAGCTTGGAAGGAAAGCTCTCCGGTTGTGGGGACTTCCTGGGCATGGCAGGTGAGGGTACCTCCCCTGTTTCTAGGACAGGTGTGTGTCTGGTGGGGCTGGCATTGTGGTGGTGGCCTAAGAGTTCTGAGTTCAGTTTGGGTCTTGAGGAGGGTCACCTAGGTGAGGTGGCAGTGGAGGAGGGGAGTGCACCCAGTAAGCAGCTGGGCCCTGGGGCCTAACTTTAAGCAGATGCAGATAGGGCTTTTAGCAGGAATAGGGCACACCCACCTATGCTGGAGCCCTTGGTGGAAATTGAAGGAAGAATTGCAGCTAGAGGCATTGTGACTTGATCTCGGGGAGGGTGGTGCAGATTCTAGAGGGGTTTAGGAGACAGAATCTGGAGGAGTGGGTTATGGAAGAAATGAGCGGGACTGGGGTAAAGTCAGAACCAGTTCAGCCTGCTCTGGAGTCACACAGAGATATATCCTGGTGCCAGCTGTGTGGCCTCAAGCAAGTGTCTTCATTCTCAGAACATCAGTTTTCTTTAATGTAAAATGGGGAGAAGGGAGCCATGAAGATTCAGGGCATGCTCAGCAGAGCAGTGGGCTCACTGTCTGCATGGTGGAGCCTTGACCTCAGTTATCCAGGCGAGTGTCATGGGGGACCCAGGGTCGGGACAAGGCCTCCACTCCCTGGCAGCCTCTGCTATGTCCCTGGGACCCATGGGAAGCGCTTTGGGCAGGGACATAGGAGGCTGGCGGGCTCAGCATGCAAACCCTTTGATGACCTCAAGTAGTGACCTCCCTCTCTGGGCCTCGGTATCCTAAGACAAGGCTGGGGTAAGCCTCGTTGGGGGTTTTTAGGAGGGAGCAGCAATGTGCAGCCATGGTGCCATGTCAGCAAGCTTTAGGGGTTTGGGCCTCCTTTTCTTTCCCATGAAAGTGGATATTCCCCGTCATGGGCTCTTCCAGGTGATCAGGAAATCAGGATCTGGGCAGCACACTCTAGCTGGCAGCCTGAGCCAGATTCTTATCCGTATCTATTTAGAGCCAGTGCTCCCTGTTGCCCTGAGGGGTAGGCTGCCTGCAGCGAGAACCAGCAGGTCCGAGTTCTCTGCTGAGGCTTGTTTGCAGTGTCAGCTCCTCTGCAGCTGCTGGGCTGCAGCCAGGGACTGTCAGGCATCCAAGGACAAGCTGCCTTTCATGCTGGTCCCCTTATCCAAAGAGGCCAGGCCATAGGGAAGCCTTTCACCTGCCCCCCATCCCTTCACCCCTACATGCCCAGGGTCTGAGGGCAGGACTGGGAGAGAGATGGGACGAGGGTGAAAGATTGAGCTGAGAGGACACAGGTCTGAAGGTTCCCTTGCATTTTGGCTTGTAGACACGACCAGACCCCTGAGGGTCAGCCTCTAGAAAGATGAATTCAGGAGGGCAGAATTTTTTAAAGTATCATTTCAGGCTCCCTCCATCCAAGCAGAATGTTTCTGAGAGAGCTGGCTGGTTAGAGGAAGATTTGGGTGTTATGAACTGTGGTTTGTGTTGGGAGGGGCTGATGTCTCACTTTTAGGCTGATAATACTTGCACACATACACACTGCGTGTGCTCCTTGACCATGCCATCTAGTCCCAGGGACCCCTGTGGCCATGACCAGCTACTGGAGGATGAGGCCAGCTGGTGCTTGTAGTGGGTGAGGTCCGGGCAAGCCTGGCTTTACATGCTGGGCACATGTGGACAGTTGTAGGCAGGTACATCGGAAGGGAGTGGAGCATTGTGTGGTCAGGATTCCTGGGCTGGCAAATGAAGGTCCAGCCTGGAGCGGGAGGAACCTCAGTGCTACGTGGGCAAATGTGAGGAGATACCAGAAGTCCAGGGAGAGGAGAAGGAGGGTTATCCTAGTGACGTCTGGTTCAGGTCAGCATCACCTATGGATGCATCTGGCACAGGGGGACCACCTAGCAGCTCCAGGAGGGTGTCTTGACCACACCAGGGCATCACAGTCAAAAGCCACCGCAGCATGCTGGCCAAAGTGGTGGGGCTTATGTCACATCAGCAAGCCCGTCAGACCATGCAGCACATCATCATGGCAGCCAGACCAGGCTGGGATGTGCCAGCAAGGACCAGGGATGGGCATATCAAAGAGAAGTAGGTGCAGCCCCATCATAGGACATGCAGCCCACGTGGAAGGGAGAATAGTGATAGCAGGTGACATTTGTCAATGTGTTACTGTGCTTCATTTCACTGCGGCTTACTGCAAATAACGATTCAAGCTCAGAAGCAAAGATATGGTTAGACAGGACAGGGGTGACAGGGTGATGAGGACAGTTGGGAGAATCAAGCAGATCAGACCAGGGCACTACAGCTGCTGCTGTGATGTGCAGCGAGATGGAGTGATAAGCATACAGTCATAGTCATGCCAATTTAATTGCAGTGCTAGGCAAATGGGTGTCAGTGACCTTGAGGTCAAACCAGGAGTCTGAGGCTGAAGGGCCTGTCAAAATTTGCAGCAGCCCACTGTCAGGCAGATGGCCCCAGCTGGGTATCTGGGCCTCAGGGCACCAGGTGGGTTAATGAGCATTGCCTCTGCAGTGCTCAGACAGGCACCAGCCTTTTTTAAGTCAGACAGCAGTGAGTGGAAGAGTCATGGTCTGCAGGAAGCCCCTGGCCATTGTCACGGAGTGACGGTCCCACCAATGCAGGCTGGTGCCCCATCACTAAGCTGGGTGAGTGCGTGGTCCTGGGCAACCCCAGGGACCTCGGAGAATGTCCTCTGGACAGTGGCTGTCAGGAAGGCATGTGGGCCCGGCTGGAGTCGAGGTCTGGGGCCCAATGTCCCGGGGCCCTCCCAGTGGCTGAGCCTGTGAGCACAGGAATTAGGCTGGCAGTACTGGGGCATTTGGGGAGGAAAAGATGGGTTCTGCCTCCAAGGGCCCCTGCCAAACTCAAGAGCGGCTGGTGGCTCCTCCCCACCCCTCACACATAGGGTCCTCTGTGCTCTCTGCTCCCCAGTCACACAGATGCTCGGTGCTGCCCCCTGACACCCTCTGCCTGGAGCCCTTTTCCTCAGTCATCTTTTTTCTGTCAGCCCTGACCTCCCTCTCCTTCCAGGAAATTTATACTCTTTGGAGACAGTTTGAGCATACAGGGGGTGAATCTTGTGCACTGCCAACACACCCTGTAGGGGCATCTGGGAGAAGAGCCATGTCAACTCCTCTGGGGCCATAGTCCATGGGAATGATTTGTTCCTGTCGGGGGTTTTTTTACGAGGCCCCAGTGAGCAACAGGGCCTTCTTCTGGCTTCCTACAGGTGGGACAGTGGCAGCCCAAGAGTTGAGGACTCAGCCAGTTCCTATGGCAGAGCTGGGCTCATGCCCTGGCCTTCTGCTTTTCTCCTAGAAGTTTCTAGAAAGCTTTCCCACTACTGCCCTGGGGGCTCCTAGAGGGCCCTAGTTCCCAGTGTCCCTGTTTACCAGCCCTGTTCCCTCACTGCTACCCTCCCCAGTGGGGCCTGCAGGTAGACTTCCTCGCAGAAAGTGTGTGGGAGGTGGAGAGGAGGAGGGCATGCTAAGTTCATGTTATTTTTGTGTGTAGTGGGTGACACTGACAAAGAGCAGAAGTACAGGAACAGAGTGTGAGACCAGCATGGCTGTTGATGTCACTGCAGGGTCACGGTGCACACATGTGTGGAAGGCAGCACTTCATGCACATCTGTGGCTCCTCCTGTGATTGCAGATGTGCAGGGAGAAGGCGTTTGTGGATATGTGTTAGCACATGGGGTAGAAAGTGTTCAAGTGTGCGCGCATACGCATATACGGAGTGGGAGTGGAATGGTTCCTTTCCGAGTGACATGCCACCTTCATCTGCCTTGTCCTGTCCTACCCCTGACGTGGAGGTCTCCTGTGTGCCTTGTGTCATGTGTGTCCCCAGGTTACATCCAGAAGATCAAGTCTGGAGAGGAGGATTTTGAATCTCTGGCTTCACAGTTCAGCGACTGCAGCTCGGCCAAGGCCAGGGGAGACCTGGGTGCCTTCAGCAGAGGTGTGCAAATCATGGGCACCACCAAGACCTAAGGGGGCTCTCTGGCCCACCAGTCAGGAGGGGCTTGATGGTCTTGGTCCCTGCCACAGAGGCCTTTAGGGCCCAGCAGGTGGCAGTACAGTCCCTCCCTCTGGCTTCAGAGGCTGCCTTGCTAGAGTGGGGTGGGGGTGACTGCAGAGCTTTCTGGTGTCATTCCCTTCTGGGGTGGGGAGTCAGTCTGTTTTTTCCTGCACAGTTGTCCCCATCACAGGCCCACCAAACTGCCAGTTGCCTCTCTTCCTTTTTTGGGTATAAGGCAGGAGCCCCTGAGAGCCCCAGAATCCTCCCTCCCACCCTCACAGGTGGGGAACCAGGTATGATGGGAAGAAGGGTTGGATTAGCAGTCCTGAGTTTAGACCTGTCTGGCTGGGCCAGGGGGAAGGGAGGAGCAGAGGGGACCAGGGCTCTACCTTCCCCACCTCCTTTTTGTCCTTTTCCCTTCCATCCCTGAGATACCCAGGATGCGGTGAGGGGCGTGGGGGGATAAGCAAGGAGCTGCCACCTACTCCAGGAGGCAGACAGGACAGATGATGTGGCAGGGGCTGGGAACTGGGCCCAGGGAGACGAGTTCATCACTAAAATGCGTCTCTAAGCACACAGTAACAACAACAGTTCTGCCTGCCATCGCTCATGCTGTTCTCAGGCTTCCTGGGGCCTCCTTAATGTCCCTGCCACCCCCAGCTGGGCCACTCGGCATTGTGACAGGGCCATAAACTGTATGACAAACGCGTATGAGACTAGGTGCAGGTGGGAGCCCCATCTGGCTTCCCTGTCCTGGCCTGTGGCTGGTCTTGACCCAACACACCGTCCTTCACACTTCCCCAGGTCAGATGCAGAAGCCGTTTGAAGAGGCCTCCTTTGCGCTGCGGACAGGGGAGATGAGCGGGCCCGTGTTCACGGATTCCGGCATCCACATCATCCTGCGCACGGAGTGAGGGGGCAGGCGGCCCTGGCCTGGCCCGCAGAGGAGCGGGGTGGGCTAGGGTGACTGGGCCCGAAGACTCCGCTTCCCGCTGCCAGCTGGCCCATGACTTCACGCAGTATTTATTGTTCCCAAAATGGCTGGGAGAGGGGCTCTGTGCCATTCGGGGCTCCCTATTTGTCCCAGGCCGGGGCTGACCCTGCCAGATTCTTCTCCCTTTTAGGAACTGACTTCAGAAGGGCAGTGGGGGTGGGGAGGCTCCCAGAGTTCCCAGACCTAGGGGGAGGCCTGTCCCTAGGCCTGTCCCAAAGGGAAGGCCTAGTTAGCTGAGCTGCTCCCTGTGCCCCCGAGGTCCAAGAGGGGGCAGGAGAGCCTTGCATTGTTTCCAGTTACGCCATGTTCCTCTATTCAGTTGCAAAAAGCAAATGCTCCATGTGGGGCCCAGGCTGCTACTACCACCGGGGCCTGCTGAGCGGCAGTGCAGCCCCCCGCCCCCATTAAAGCTGGAACCACTGCTCTGCTGTCCTGTATCTCATTTCCTCCCTTGTGAGGGGAGGGACGCTGTCAGGTGCGGTCCTCTCCCCCTATCTCCAGTATCCAGGCTGCGTTTGCTCCCTAAGGAGCCTCTTCTCATCCTTAGCCTGGGGGTGTCCAGCAGACTCCAGGGAAGTGGGGCACCATGTGGCATCAGCAGTCCTCAGACTTCGGTGTTGAAGAATGTTCTTGAAATGCAAAGGCCCTGCCCAGACCTTATGCTCTGGACCCAGCTCTGGATTTGGTGGGTCAGGCGGATCCCTGGAGAGCCAGATTTAAGGCCCTCTCCCCCGGGGGCCCTGCACACCCTCCAGCATGAGCCACCATAGTAGGAACATTACACCAGTTCCTCCTAGATGCCTTCTCCCCTGTCACACCACAGCTCTTCTGGCAAGTTGTGTCTGGGCCCTGCCACCTCCGCGGATGCTGTTACCAGGGCAGCAGGGGGCAGCTGAGAGGGGAGGGTACTGCTGCCCAGCACATCCACCTGCCCAGCTCTCAGGGAGGGAGATTCTGCCAGCACATGGAGCAGAGGGGGTCCCTGTAGCAGATGGGGGAACATGGTGGGCTCTACTTTTATGGTGAGAGGGACACCTGCCAGAATAGGGGTCCTCACAGCTGCCTGGGTCTGGGCTGGGGGTTCAGAGTTCGTTTTAGGGGTTTATGAGTCTATTAGAGGTGGTTATACCCATTCTGGCCCCTGGTACTTAATGGGGACCATCCCACATCATGGGGATGGCAGGCTAGCAGGGTTCGGGGACCTGAGCAAAATAAAGCCTTGTGTGGCTTGACCCCAAGAGAAGCCCCCAGGGCCAAGTGTATAACAAAGGCCTGAGTCTCATAAACAGCCACCTGGCCTGCCTGTTCCCACCTGGCGAGTTTCCGAGCTGTCGCTCTGACTGCCACCTGCTGGGCACTTGTCATTAGGAGTGTTTAATGAATTTCCTCTGCTCTGGCGGGCTGGGCAAGCTGGCTAGTGGCTGCACTTCTAGGTAGACGCTTCCATTGCCTATGGGGCCACAAGGCAGGCGGCAAGCAACCCCACTGTTCGCCTCAGCAGCTGCGGGGCTGGAGCAGTCGCACCAGTCCGAACCCCGTGGAGCTTCTGGGAGGGATCAGAAATGAGTGCCTGGGGGGTTTGCTGAGTTCTTCTCCCAGGCAAAGGGCCAGCAGAGAATGGGCCGGGGCCCTCTCAACGCTGAGGGGAGGTGTGCCCAGGATCCCAGGCACCTGAGCACTGCGCATTTTCCTGTGCAGGGCTGGCAGAGAAATGGTCTTTGTAGCGCTCTGTCACTCTGCGCATCCACTTCTCGGGGGTGGGGTGTGCAAGCATGCTTGGAGCTGTACAGAGCTGTCTCTAGGTGTGACCAGTGTAACCCTGGATTCTCCATCTGGGTGGGAACTCCTGCTTCTGTGGACCCCTCCCCTTCCTCTGTGTAGCTGCAGACGCAGCTGCTAGGTAAACGTGCCCCTGGAGCCCAGTCCTGGGCAGATTCATGGTTCAGCAACTGTGGCTTCCCTCACCCACACCCCCCGCCACCCCCAGACCTTCAGGGGTACCAGGGGTACCAGCAGGTAGTCCTCTCCCCACCAGACTGCCTCAGGGGGCTGCCATCTACTCCTTTTTCCTGTGCACCAGCCCAGACTTCTGTGGTCACAGGGCAGGACTAGGGTGGGCGCCCTCAGCTCAGGGAGTCGTCGGTACTGCCACGGGATGGGGTGCCAGATACACACCATGAGAAGGGAAGTCAAGGGGCAGAGGGTGGCCTAAGACACATGGATGACAGATGATACTGGCCTGGCAAGGGGGTGGGGGTGTTATTCCTACCCATCCTTGGTTGGATATATGGTTGACCCTTGAACAACACCAGTGTTAGGGGTGCTGACACCCCAATGCAGTCAAAATTCCATGTATAACTTTTGACTCTCCCAAAACTTAGTAACAGCCCACTGTTAACTGGAAGCCTTATGGATAAAAAAAACATTTGATTAACATACATGTTGTATGTTATATGTGTTACATACTGTATTCTTATGCTAAAGTAAGCTAGATAAAAGAAAATGTTATTAGGAAAATAATAAGGAAAATACATTTACTCTATTAAAAACAAAATCCACATATAGATGGACCCATGTAGTTCAAACCCATGTTCAAGGGTCAACTGTATAACCATATAAGTAGTATATATAGCAAATAAATATATACATAGTATATAAGTATATCAAGTATAAGGAACACTGGAATGCCTCTGGGTGTGTGTGTGTGTGTGTGTGTGTGTGTGAGAGAGAGAGAGAGAGAGAGAGAGAGAGAGAGAGAGAGAGAGAGAGAGAGAGAGAGAGAGGTTGTGATGCCGAGAGTCTGTGGCATTCGTTTGATGACTGGCATGAAGATGTGACAGACAGAGCCACACCTGGCCATTTTCTTGTGTGAGTCTCCAGGTCTGTGTCTATTTTGGACAAAGATTATTGAACTCAGCAGCCCTCAGGCTCCGACTTTCTTTGGGAGAATTCTGTATCAAAGACCTATGCCCTGCTCCCGACCACTCACGCTCACCTTGGGATTCGCTTCCAAATAAATACAGTCTGAGGGGCAATGTGCAGACATTCGAAGCATCTGAGCCCTGTGCCTTTTTTTTAAAGCAGGTCCAGAGCAAAGTGCCTCTCAACATGTTTATCTGGGAATCAATTTTTTTATGTCAAACTTGTTAATTTAGATGGAAATTAATTGCTTTTCTTGAAGGTTTCTTTAAATTTCAGTTTTAGATGAGCATATAAGGCGGTCACATTTATTATTCATTTGTTTCCTTCACAATATGGCCTTCGCGTCCCAAGTTCCCAGAGATGCCAGTACTGAGCAGAGTGATCTAATCAGGGGGGTCATTAATTAGAGATGGGAAGCTTGGGGAGGGCTTTCCTCCCAGAGGAGCAGGTTTCGGAGCTTCTGGCCTCAGCGGGTTGAGGTGGGGTATGGATGGGTGGGGCTCTTCATAGTGTTTCCTCTTGGGACTTGGTGCCGGTGGTGCAGAGAGTATAGTGGTTCACACCACTACCTTTGTTCCCACTGGCCGCCCCAGAGGCCACACTCCCTACTCTCCTTGCAGTCCATCTCACTCAGGCCACCAGGAATCTGATTCTTCTCTCTTTGTGACATCCCAGCCTCCCGCTTTGTCTCATCACCAAAAGCTCCTGAAGATCTGGCCTCAGCTGACTTCTTCAGTCTCTTCCCGACTCCCTTGCACCCCTCTCCATTTCAGATACTCCCTACTTTTGCCTGTCATTCACCTCCAGGAGCTGCACCCATGTCAGTCCCCTCCAGGAGCTGTGGTCCCCACGTCAGGCCATGTCTGCCTAAGCCCCTTCCAGGTAAACAAGCTGCAGGTGTGGGCGTGCTCATCTGAAGGCTCCCAGGGCACCTTCAGGCTGTTCCTAGCCTTGTGTTATGAGCTCAGACAGGCGTGACTCATAAAAAATGATTTTAAAATTAAAAAGCGAAAACAGAAAAGGAAAAATTCTGTGTCCTACCCTCTCATACCCAAATTCTTAAAAGCAGCCAAACTGTTAAAACCTCATTTTTAAGTGACCAATGGCTCAGCAGTGAACCAAAGTGATCAGGGAGTGAAGAAAACAGTGACAGAAAATATAAATTTGAGGCATTTTTATCATTGTGATAGAGTTCTTGGGTGTTTGGCTCAAATTGCTTTTAAATAAATTGTTTTCGATAAAAACAACTTTGCCTATCTTCCCAAAGGGCTTGCCCACTACGCCCACCCTCCACCCGCCAGGGTTCACAAAGACTGCTGCATGGGACAAGGGGGTCCAGCAGGGATGGGTCTCCAGGCTCAAACTTACCCTCTACCACTGCCTCTTCCAGACACACAGAGCAACTGAAGCATCAAATGTCAAAGGTCCCATTTATTTCCAGCAACCCAGAAAGAAAACGTATAAATAAAAATAAACAGATCCATGCACTCGACGCCTTGCAGTGGGGGCAGGAGGGGGTGGGGAATGAATGGGTGGGAACCAAAGAGGGAGGGAAGACAGAGAGAGTCAGAGACAGGGAAGGGGCTGCAGGAGAGTCAGATCAATAAAAAGACAGGGACATCAATAAAAAAGGCAAAACAGCAAAGAACTGGAGTATCAAAATCAGAGATCAATAAAGGAGGGAAGAACATTGAGAAAATGCACTAATAGAAATACAGAGGCAGAGAATGAAAGCTGGGCAAAAGGCAGGGCGAGAAAACAAAGGGCAAGAGGGGAAAGAGGGAACACAACAGAGACAGATCAACTCGAAGGGATACAGGCAGAGCAGAAAGGGCCTCCGGTGGCCCTCTGGTGGCAGCTCCTAGGGGTCCCCGGCAGTGCTGATGACATGGAAGAGGGTGACGTTGTAGAGCACCTGGTGGCCGTTGTTCCAGGTGTAGAGGGCCCGCTCGCGGGGGTTGTAATCCAGCATGGAGATGTGGGAGTACTGGTTGTGGAAGGGCACGTCCGTGTACTCGTAGCTGGACGTGTTGGTGAAGTAAGCGAAGTAGACCTTGGCGCCGGCCAGGTGGGAGTTGGTCACGTAGAGCACGCCACAAATCATGAAGGCCTCGCCCGCGCTCCGCTTGGGGTAGCCGGTGTCCCAGGACCGTGTGACCTCGAGGGTGTGTGGGTCCAGCCGGCTGACCACGATGTTGCCCGCGTTCTGGTTGGTGGTGTACACGGCCCAGAGCCCGTTCTCATCCACCATGAAGTCCATGTCGGAGAAGCCGCCCCAAGAATAGGGGAAGGTATTGTTGTAACCGGCGCCCGGGAGGCTCCTCTGTACCAGCACAGAGCGTGAGCGGAAGTGGTACTTGACCACCACATTGCTCTGGTACTTGTTGTAGAACAGGGAGCCGTTGTACACCACGTGGCCCGTGCCCGCCCATGGCTGGGGCAGCAGGTGCTGGATAAAGTTCTGACCTTTGATGAAGTCTCCCAGAGTGCGGAACTCTAGGACACGCCGGCCCTTGTAATAGCCATCCATGTACCAGACCTGTGAGAGAGCCACTGGTCACTGGGGGACCACCGCCAATGACCCAAAGGCTCCAGCAACTGCTGAGGAATGAACCATGGTCATTAGACATCAACAGTCACTAAGTGGTCATGAATGAGTCATGGGATAACCAGCGACTCTCATGACCAACCATAGTCCCAGTGACGGGATCACTTGGTCAGGGAGTACCACTGGTCTTAAAACACTCGCTAAACATATGGTGCTTGAGCCCCAAAGACTGGGGAAAATTGCAACTCCTGGAGACCCACTGGACGTGGGGATTCACTGGTTATTGCCTACTAGATGGTTAGTGGTCACTGGATAGCCATTGGGTTATGAGAGGTCACTTGAGTTCATTGCCCATGGTAACCCCTGTAACTACAAGTTGACCAAGCCTGTAATCTGCATCTTCATCTGCATCACTCATCTCACCATGTTTATTAGCATTTGCGAATACCTTTACTATGGCTGGTTATCAGGCTAAGCATCTTAAAAGCTTTAATGTGGACATTATTATGATCCTTTTGAAGGTAAGGTAATTGAGTCTCTGAGACATTAAGGAACCTTGGACAGCCAAGAATTGGCAGAAATGAGATGCAAATCCAAGTTTGATTCCCACACCCAAGCTCTTAACCATCTGGTTGAACCACCATAATCCTTGGGAGGACAGTGATCATGACAAGGATATTGGGTCACTGGAATAGTCACTGCAGCAGTTAATGGGTGGTTCCTGTGGGTCAGAGGTGAAGGGCAATTGTGAACATGGAAGCTACTGGAAGTCCGAAGGTTACTGAGTGGTGCTGTGGGGAGGGGCCTCTAGTCCTTGTGAAGGCACTGGTTACCAGGCAGTAACTTAGAGGTCAGTGGTCATTGGGAGCTGCTCCGTAGTACCAGTAACCATTAGTCTATTTGGTCATCAGAGTTCAACAGACAGGGATTCATAGGGCTGGAAAGTCCTTGGTCACTTTGTAGTCACTAGATGGTCAAGAGGAGGTCCACAGACCTGGAGACCCCAAGACTTTGGGCTATAAGAGAATCATTAGGCACCTATGGGCAGCCACAGGCTATGTCCCTCCCAGGCTCTGACCCCCGGGATGGGCACAGTCACTTACCCGGCTGTCCGCACTGGGGGCCATTGTGTCAGTCATCCAGGAGCCAAAGCGGGACCCCATGGCCCGAACAGTGATGGGGTTACTGACCCCCGTCAGCTTCCCACAGCCTGAGAGGCAGAAACAGGGGAGATGAGGGTGTGGGGGTGGGAAGAGCCCCAAGGAGGCAGGGCAAGGACGAGGTGGGACTGGGAAGAGCTGGGATCAGGGGTGAGAGAGGATCCAGAGATCTGGTTCCAAGATGGAGTTAAGTTGGGGGTGAGGGGCTGGAAGTCAATCAGGGCCATTACTAATTTCGGGGTCTAATTTGGCCTTGGGTAGGGAGGTCAAGGATAGAAGTTGAGAAGTTAGAGGTCAACTAAAAAGTTTTTGCACAGCAAAAGAAGCCATCAACAAAACAATAAGACAGCATATTGAATGAGAGAAGATATTCACCAATGACAGAATTTAAAGGTCAAAACCATGTCTAGCTTCTGCACACACAGATGGTATTAGGGTCAAGGGCATGGAAGTCAGGGGTCAAGGTCAAGGGTAAAGGCATACCCAGCTTCTGGGCGCAGGCATGGAGCCGGGCCTCCAGAGCCATCACCCGCTGCTGCAAGTCCTCATACCCATAGGCGCCCATCTCCTCCTGGATGGCTGCGAGGCTGCCGGACAGATTCCTCACCTCCTCCCGCAGGCGCACGATAGTCCGAGTGTCTGCCTTGTACTGCTCCAGCACTGAGCTCAGGGGCAACAGCTCTGTCATCCTGTCCTTCAACTCCTGCCCACCAAGATGGAACTGTAGCTGATCCCTACTCCTGATCTTTGACCCAGACATACCATAACCTGTGACCCAGAACCTTACCATCTATCTTTGATGCACACCTAGCCCTTAACTTTTGGCCCATACTGGACCCTAGATCCCAGCCAACCCTGTCTTCCAGACGTGATCCCACTCTGGGAACTAATGGGCACTGTTCCCAATCCTTTCCTTGATCGCCAACCTGAACCCAGAGGGACTCACCTGGAAGCTCTTGGCTGAAAAGGACCCATCAGCCCCCCGGAGCCGTGCGTCTAGGCTCCGCATGAGGGTCTCCATGCTGCGCACATACTGGAGGTCACGGTACGTCCGCAACTCAAGGACCTCCATGGACTGGGACACGTTCTGGACCTGGGAACTGGGAGAGTTAAAGACAGCCAGACTCCTGCCCCCACCCCTGCCCCAGAGATGCCTCAGACAAGACTTGGGAAACACCCAACCAATCTTCTCCTCCCAATCTTACCAGTGGCCTCCCAGTGGCATGCCCAATCCATCAACTGGCTCCACCTGGAATGGCCAACTTTTCCCACCCTAGGCCGCAACAGTCAGTTCTCTACACAGCAGCCAAAGGGAGTTTTTCAAAAGGAAGACTGGATCACTGCCTTCCCCTGTAGACCCTGCGTGCTGGTCCTACCACCCCGCCTGTCACCAGCCCCCTTTGTCCTCACAGACTCTAGGCTCCTCCTCTCTTCAGTGTCTTTGCACCTGCTCACTCCTCTATCTGGAGTGCTCTTTCCCTCATCATCCCACAGCTGGCTCCTTCTCAGTCTTCAGGTCTCAACTCCAGCATCACCTCCTCAGAGTAGCCTTCCCTGACCACCCTGCCTCAACTAGCCACTCACCCACTTTCCCCATAGCCAGTTATTATCTCCCCAGCTATGACTGTCATCTGGACTGGTCCTGTTCATCTGCTTCCTTCAGGTGGGATCTGCAGAGGCAGACCCGGTATCTAGCATTGGTCCTAAACAGATGCTTAATAGATACTCTTGAGCTAAATGAGTAAACTGAAATTCCTTCACCCTGGCCTCTCCTACCCCAGACTGAGGGCCCTCTATCTCCCACCTCCACCTGAGTGATGTGCGCTGCACCTAGCCAAGGTAAGCCGCACCTGGCTAAGGGGAACTCGAAGACAACACTGGATGCTTGTTGAAATACATCCTCTCCACATGATACTTGGACATTCTCAGAAACCCAACAGCCCGATACCCACCCTGGCCACCACTGAACGTTTTATAGCCATTGTCGACAATCAGGGGACATCATGTGGGTGCCCCAAACTGTTGAGGAAAGCAGTCCTGGGGGTGTGGGTAGAGCAGGATCCTGGAAAGTTAATGGGTGGGAGACTCTTGGGCTAAGAGGGGTCTCTTCTGTTCTCTGCCATGCCTCAGCCTCCTCCCTTATAAGATGATGGAAGGAGGTCGCTGGTCCCTTTCAACACCAACAGCAAAGCTGTCCAATGGGCAGTCAGCTGGAGTGTGGCAAGAAACAGCCATCAGTTTATAAAGGGCACCGAGACATTCTTGGAGATGTGTTGAATGGGGACCATTTTCTATTAATAATGATCAGAAAGAGAAGGAATCTTTATATGAGCCTCTTGGGATAGAGGGTTAGACCCCTCCCCAAGGGATGTAAAACCTCTTCTTAGCAGGTGAGTGGTGGTGAACTAAAGGGCTGAGTGGAATGTACACAGTGGGGCAAGCTCACATGAAGGAGACACAGATGCTGCTACTGGGCTCCTATTTCCTCCCAGTCCCCCACAGCGCTCAGTTTCTCCTCCAAAGAAACATTGAACAGATATCAGCTAAAATATCCACCTAGAGGGAAGGCAAATTATCTGCCAGCTCTGATTAACCCACATGGCTAACTGTGGCTTTGGCTTACCTGGATGAGGGCAGAGGGCAGGGCAGGAACTGGAAGATTTCTCCATTTTCCCCAAGGAATCTAGAAGGGTCTTACCTTCTCCATCAGCTGCCGCAGCTCCCGACTCCTGCCATCTCGGGAGCAGGTGCTCTGTGCGGGAATCACGGCTGTGCAGATGCATTTCCCATCGGGGGCCTGGGCCGAGGTGTACAGCTGCCAGCCTTCCTCTGGGCTTTGGAAGAGGGTCTGTGGGGAGGTCAGTGGTCAGAGAGCAAGAACCCAATGGGGGATTCTCCCAGTCCTGCTAGGGGAGAAAGGGAACTCGGGAAAACAACAAATGCCCTTTGCTGGACCCCTGGAATGCGCCAGATCATGTGTTGAGTGCCTGATGCTTGGAACTCCATTTTACAGATGACAAGACTGAGGTACGAGGAGGTAAGGAACACGGCAAGGAGTCCTTCCACAGGATAGAAATTTATTCTCTCCCATGCGTTTGCTCACACACACTGCCTCCACAGCCACCATTAGAATAGACCTGCTCATACCGACACCCAAACCTGGACCTCCCTCTCTACTACCCCAACCCAGGATGACACATAAGCTCCAAATATACCTTGTCCCCCGCAACCACCACCACCACCACCACCTCTGCCTCTGCTCCTGAGAAGCCCAGCCCTAAGGGTGACAATCCTCAAAGAGACTTCTAGGCCCTTGAATAAAAGGCATTCCCTTCAGATTCCTCCTCCTAAATTAACCTTCAAGTCAGTTTATATGTCATTCAAGCAATTCCAGGATCAATCATGGCCGTGTTCCCCAAACCAGGCTCCTGGGGACACTGGCAATCTTACCAGGAGTGCTAGACAAAGGGTCCTTTGTGGTCCAATAAGTTTGTGCATTGTTCAAAAAGCACTGACTGCCACTGATGGAACACGCTGCCCACCACCCCTCAGGCCCCCTTGAGCTTCCCCAGAATATACTGGAGTTAGTCACAAGTCCTAATCTTTTTGTTTGTATTGGCCACGATGGTCTCATTTGTTTAACATGTATATGTTAAGCTCCTACTGTGTGTCAAGCTCTATTCTGGATATTGAAAACACAGCAGCAAACAAAACACACAAACACAAAAGCTCTTCTAGGTGCTAACATTAGAGAGACAGAAATAAACCAATAAGTAAACATCAAGTATTTAAAGAGTGATGAGTGCCATAGAGAGAAGTAAGGCCGGAAGAAACAATGGGAGACACTGGAGTTAAGGTGGTGAGGGGTTGCAATTTTAGGATGGCTTGGCAAAGCCTCCATGAGAAGATGCATTTAATGAGTCATTTAATGGGGCAGAGAGAACAGAGGTGCAAAGGCCCTGAGGCAGGGTCATGCCTGGCGTGTTTGGGCAACATGGAGGAGGCCGGTGTCGCTGGAGCGGAGTGAGCAAGGGGGTAATGGCGGGAGTAAGCAGGAGGGAGATGAGGCCAGGGAGGGGGCAGAGCAGCGCGTTCCAGGCCTGTAAGTGGTGAGGAGGATTTGGTGTTGGCTCTGAGCGAGGTGGGAACTACAGAGGGTTCTGAACAGAGGATGAACTTGACCTGGCTCAAGCGTTCACAGGAGCCCCCGGGCTGCTGTGGTGGGGAAGAGACTGGGAGACAAGGACAGGAGACCAGGGAAGATATGACTGCCGACATATTCAGGCAAATGATGATGGGTGGCGACCGTTTAGGTGACAAGTGAAAGATTCCGGTCCTATCCAGAATGCATTCCTACATGCACTGGAAGAAATTCTGATAAAATCCCAAGTGTTTTCCACAATAATTGATCATTTGCAAGTCATTAACTGGCTGCAGCAGAGGCTGTTCCCAGGAGCTGCAGCAGATAAGACAGGCTGTGAGTTACACACAGTTCTGGAGTTGCCAGCTATTCTAAGCCCACCTTTTTCTCTCCAGCTCAATAAAGTCTTTTTATAAAAAAAGCTTATTGGAGTGTAAGAGTGATATAATTTTACCGATGAGCTTGACTCATTAATTTATAAGAAAAATAAACCATTCATAAGTGCCCATCTGAAACTATTATAATTAGTCATTCTTTGTACCTATGTACACCCTTCTGAAGTTGGGGAGACCCCCTCTTTATAAGTCCTTTGTGGATAGATTAAGTCACTCGCTCGCCTAGCCTTCCTTGCCTACAGATGTGATTCAAGAGGGGCCAACATACACGCCTCCCCAGTCTTGCTGTGGAAGTGCTCAGGACCACTTGCCATCTCCCCACCCCTCACCAACGGCTTCCTCCAGCAGCAAAAGGCCCTCGCACCCCACCTGTAGTCCCCATCCATGCCTCACAGCAGTTAGTGATGAACATCAGCCTTCGTCTCTCCAGCGGGAGAACTCCAAGATGCGTGTTGCATGCAGTTTCCCAGGGGAGCCCACTGGGACCTGCACTCCAGGCGCCCACAGTGGCACGCTGCTCATTACCTCTCCTTGCATGGATTTCATTTGCTTCCCATCTCATTTTCCCCTGGTTCCTCCTGGGATTACCTCCCAGATGAGTACCTGTACTCATCTCCTCTTCTCCATCTCTGCTTCTGAGGGAGCCTGACTCAAGACAAGCGAGGTGACCCAAAAAAGCATTCCCCTTGGTTCTGGGAGAACACAGAACTAGTTTTGCCTCCTTTCACGACAAACTCAGTTCTTAAAACAAAACAAAAACAATGAATGTGAGTCCAAGAATACCCACGTATGTTCCCCTGGCTCAGATCCCCAAGCAATTTGGACAGAACTCCCTGAAAATTCTCATTTGTGTAGAGAGAAAGCAGCTCAGTTCAACATAATTAACAACAACTTCCTACATTTCCTAGCCTGTCCTTTGAAGCAAACAATCCACTTTCTCTCAACAATTGAAATATTGAATTGCAAACAAGAAGCAAGATTTAAGTGGTGAGGAGAGGTGGCCTCCATGGCTTTCCTAAAATAATTGTCTGCGTTGGACGCACCTTGCTAGAGTGCTCTCTGCCGCAGTGTAATTAAATGCCTGGGGTTTGGCTGCCAACTCTCAGCACGGCAGAGATCCTGAAGTTCGCCCATCGTCAGGTTCAAGATCAAATACACAGGCAAGATCATGTCCCTGGGGAACACTGGAATGTCCTAGAAGGCTCAATGTTTGAGAATCCAAATGCTTGCTCTCTCAGACTGTATTTAGCTTGGAGCCGAAGTCATGAACTATTAGAGAGCTTGAGATGGGGACAGAGAATGGCCTATACTAAGGGGATTGCTATAATAGCAGGTGTCAGAGCCCAGGAGCAATCCAGGTACAGACACCTCAGACAGCTTGTTTCACCTCGGATATGGCAAATGCGCAGGAGCCAGATGCTCTCTTGGCTCAGCTGCTGGTACCGAGTTTAATATTTTTGCTAATGGGACCTACGAGGGTAAGCTGTGCACTTGGTGGCAGCTCCTCAAATTGTCTTTCTGGCAGAGATTTTTCAAATGCTTTTGCCGAGGCTGATGCCCCAATTATGCCAATGTCTCCGTAACAGATCCAGGACTGAGTATGAGAAACACAGGAAGTTTTTTCTCGCCGTCACAATCTGGGGTCATCATCTCAGTGTACAGCTCCACCACCTACACTTGGACTAAAAACAATTCCTGGTTCTTCCAGGGGCCGAGGGCTTGCTCCAGGATCCCAGGGGGGCAGTCAGCCAGCCAGCACTGGCTTTTGAGGATTAGCCAACAGGAACAGAGCAAGCGGCTGCCTCTTAATAAAACAAGGATACTATTGCATTTGAGGCTGGACAATTTAATCAGGAAGCAGAAGTGGCTTGGGGTTTATGTTTTTATTTGTACCCTGCCTTGTTCCGGAGACTCCAAGTGGTTTACAAGGATATGTAAAATACCACATGATAGCTCCAATTAAATAGGAGAATCAGATTCAGATGTTTCTGGAAGGCAGTCTGCCAATCTAGCGTCCAAGCTCTAAGGTTTCTGCATTTGCATTTAACCCAGCACATCTGAGCGGAAGAATTTAGTCCAGATAAATGTGGACAAGCACACAACTGTTACAAGGATGCTTGTTAAAACACTGTTTAAAATTGGACAACTGGACTTTTTCCTCATGTTGTCTGATTGATTTCAAAACTTGAGGTGCACCCACAGGAAGAAATATTATGCAGCCATTAAAATTGGGGATTAGTGGGGATTTACTGCCATCTCCAAATGTATCTTATTTTCCAAATTTTCTACAATGAATGCATATTGTTCTGCAAAGATATTTTTCAATTTCTTAAAAAAAATTTTTTTTGCAAAGGAGAAAAGGAAGTAAGAGAAAAGTGGGGATATAGAACCAGAAATAAGGCTAAGAAAAACTCATCCCTTAAGAACCTGAACCACCAGCATATGGTTGGGCCATCAATTTGGCTCCAAGCTCCTTTGTAGCAAACTTGAAAAGGGAAAGCTGGTCATTTATATGGTTCCCAGTGTCCTGAAACAAAGTATGCCAGATGCTCAGGAGAAAGCTTAAGTATTTTTGGTACCAAGAACAGGCAAGGATCTCTCCCACAGTCCTCCAAGAAAGGAGTCTGTGCGATGTCACCAGCATCTTTCCAGACAACATCCTTACGATAGAAATGACTCGTTTTTCTGGATGTCTCTTATTCCCACTTAGATGGTAAAGGAGAGCCAGGTGGTTAAGAGCCGTGTCCTGGGGTCAGGCTGCTGAGTTTATGTCCTGGCTTGGCCACTCACCCACTGTGTGACCTGAACAAGTCAGTTAACTTCTCTATGCTGCCATTTTCTCATTTGTAAAATAGACATGATAACTGTGCCTACCTCCCAGGGTTGCTGGGAAGCTTGAATATGTTAATACTATATGTACAAGCAATCAGAACACTCATGTAGTAAACACTACAAAAGTGTTTGCTATTATTATTGTAACCCCCACCACACTCTAAAGCCAATTCACAACTTCATGTAGTCAAAATGGTTTGAGCTTGCAGTCACTGGATTGAGACAATCTGGGAGAACAGACCAAAGTCCTATGGAGTTGGGGCTGAGGCTTCAGAATGATGAGAAACCACAGAAAGTCCAATGACAGACAGGAGTGAGTGAGATTTGAACGCCACAGGAGATGTGCAGAGATGCTTGCTGCATCCTGGTCTACATGTGGCTCAGCAGCTTCCTGTTCTAGAGTATCTCCTTGACGTAATGTAGTAGAGGTGAGTCCTATTTCATATGAACCAGCAATCAAAGAGGCTCACACTGCCACATTCTCTCCAGCCCATCTTCTAGTCATCCTACCCTTCCTAGAACCACCATGTTTTTTTTTCCACTTCCAGGCCTTTGCACCAGTTGGACCCTCTGCCATCAACACTTACCCCATCTCCTGGCTGGGCTCCCTCTCTCCCATCCCTCAGGCTCAAGCATAAATGTTGCTTCCAAAAGCATCCTCTGCTATACCTGTCCCATGTTAGTCACCTGTCCTTTCTCTCCCTAATACTACTATATCTTAAGCATTGTTCTAAGCACTTTGCATGTTTTAACTGATTTGATTCTCACCACAATGCTAGGAGGCAGGCACTGTCAATATCTGCCTTTGAGAGGTGAAGAAACTGGGCAAGAGAAGGTTCACATCTCTTGGCCTGAGTGTCGCAGCCTGTAAACAGTGAACCTGGGATTTGAACACAAGCCATCTGGCTCACAGCTTGCACCACCATGCTGTACCTCCCCAGTCCTCCTTTAATCCCTGGTCACAGTGGCCTTTAGGACCTCCTCTCAGGGAGGGGAGGTCTGAGATCAGGCTGCAGACAGGAACCTGGCAGACTCAGAGGCAGCTGAATCTTCTCTCTGACTGCTGGAGTGGCAGGAGGGCCATGAGGAATGATTAGGGACATGTCTGAGCTGTGATGGGGGCCATGCCCCTTTGGAGGGCTTAAGATAATATCAGGCTGCCCTGACAAACTTCGAGGTATTGGGCAAATCCTTCCTGATTGACAAGCTTGACAGGCCTTAAAGAAGACATCAGCTCACCCATGCCAAGAGGGAGAACTAGGGCCTCTCTCAGCTTGAGCAGCTGGGGCTTTGCCTGCAAGAGACTATGACCAGGGGAAGGTCTGGGACGGGGGACAACCTTGAGTCCATCCATTTATTCATTCACTCACTCACTCATTCATTCATTTCCTCCCAATGCAGTTAACCTATCTTGTCCTGAGAGATTATCCAGGCTGGCAGCACAGCACAACCTCTTACCCTCTGAAGCCACCCAAACCCTGACAGGAGACCTAGCATCTCCTGAGTCCCAGTGAAGTCCAGTACTTACATTCCAGCATGTCTTAGTCTCTGACATCACAGGGCCAATGGGGACCAATAATCAATGAAATAGACTTTCTTGGGAAAGGCAGGAAGAGACACAGGTCTCTGAATTCGAATGACTTCCTTCCCTGGAGTCCAGGTCCACACCTGGAAGAAGTGTGAAGAAGGTTTGCCTTGTGCAAAATTTTGCAAATGCAGACTCAAATAAAAAAATGAAATGAAATGAAAGAGAAGTTAAATCAGACACCACAGAGATATAAAGGACCACACAGGAATACTATGAGAGAATGTATGCCTCTGAGTCTGCCAGGTTCCTGTCTGCAACCTGATCTCAGACCTCCCCTCCCTGAGAGAGATGTAAGCCACTTTGACAGAAGGGGAAAAGCATGGTGGATCTGTGACCTAGAAGTTCATGACCTAGAAGATAAAGAGAAGTTCTTAGAAGTATATAACCTTCCTAGATTGAATCATGAAGAATTAGACTGATCAACAGTATGAAAATCGAAACAGTCATCAAAAACCTCCCCAAAAAATAAAAGTTCAGGACCAGATGGATTTACTGGTAAATCTTCCAAATATTCAAAGATTTAACACCTGTCCTTCTCAAATGCTTCCAAAAAAATGAAGAAAAGGCAATACTTCCTAACTCATTTTTGAAGCCAACATTTTACCCTGACACCAAAACCTGGAAAGGACAACACAAAAAAAGAAAATATGGACCAATATCTCTGATGAATATAAATGTAAAAGCCCTAAATAAAATATTAGCAAATCAAATACAATGGTATATTAAAAGACAATATATCAAAAAGATGATACATCACAATCAAGTGGGGTTCATTCCAGGGGTGTAAGGATGGTTCAACATACACAAATTGATCATGTGATGCACCACATTAGCAAAATAAAGAATAAAAATCATATTATAACAAAAGATGCAGGAAAAAAACATTTGACAAAATACATCAATTTATGATTAAAGCATTCAATAAAGTGGGTTTAGAAGGAAAGTACCTCAGCATAACGAGGTACATGACAAACCCTCAGCTAATATCATACTCAATGATGAAAAAAGTGAAAGCTTTCCCTCTAATATCAGGAACAAGAATGCCTATTCTCACCACTGTTATTCAAGGTAGTACTGGAAGTCCTCGCCAGAGCAATTAGGCAAGAGGAAGAAATAAAAGGCATTCAAATTAAGAATGAAGTAAATTTGTCACTTTTTGCAGATGACATGATTCTATATGCAGAAAACTCCAAAAGCTCCACCAAAAAAAAAAAACTATTAGAAACAATAAACAAGTAAAGTTGCCGAATACAAAATCAATGTACAAAAATCCATTACCTTCCTACATGCTAACAATAAAATATCAAAGAAAGAAATGAAGAAAATAATTCCATTTGCACCCACAACAAAAAGAACAAAATACCTAGAAATAAACTTAACAAAGGATGCAAAGGACCTATATACACTGAAAATTACAAGATACTATTTAAAGAAATTGAAGAAGTCACAAAGAAATGGAAAAATATTCCATATTCATGGATTAGAAGAATCAACATAGTTAAAATTACTATGTTACCCAAAGCAATATACAGATTTAATGTAATCTCCATCAAAATTCCAATGGCATTTTAAAAAGAAATAGAACCAAAAAAAAATCATTAAATGCATATGGAACCACAAAAGACCCTGAATAGTCACAGCAATCCTAAGAAAAAAGAACAAAGCCAGAGGTATCACACTGCCTTACTTAAGATTATACTACAAAGCTACAGTAATCAAAACAGTATAGTACTGGCAGAAAAATAGACACACAGACCAATGGAACAGAATTAAGAGTTCAGAAATAAACCCACATGTATATGGGGATAATTTTTGACAAAGGAGCCAAAAACACATAGTAGAGAAAGAAAAGCCTCTTCAATAAATGCTGTTGGGAAAATTAGAAAGCCATATGCCAAAAAAAGGGGGGGTCTAGACTGCTATTTGACACCATACACAAATTAATTCAAAGTAGATTAAAGACTTAAATATAAGACCCAAAACAATAAACTACATAGAAGAAAAAATAGGTACTAAACATATGGACCTTGATCTCAGAGAAGATTTTATGAACTTGTCTGGGAAGCTCTTTATCTCCTCTTTGATTCTAAACAATAGGCTTACTGAATAATCTTGATTGTATATCCTTGCTTTTTATTATTTTGAACATTTCCTGCCTATCAACTTCTGGCCTACAAAGTTTCTGTCAACAAATCAGCTGACAATCTTATAGGAGCTCCCTTGTAGATAACTGCTTTTCTCTTGCTTTTAAGATTCTCTTTGTCTTTAGCCTTTCACATTTTAATTATGACATGTCTTGGTGTGGACCTCTTTGGGTTCATCTTGTTTGGGACTCTGTGCTTCCTGGACTTATATATTTGTTTCCTTCACTAAGTTAAGGAAGTTTTCAGTCATTATTTCTTGAGATAGATTTTCAATTCCTTGCTCTCCCTCTTCTCCTTCTGGTACCCCTGTGATGCTATCCTAGAGAGGTCCCTAAAACTTTTCTTTTGGGGGAAGGGGGGATTCTTTTTTCTTTCTGTTGTTCTGACTGGGTGCTTTCCACTACTTTGTATTCCAAATAGCTGATTCAGTCCTCTGCTTCATCTAATCTGCTATTGATTCCATCTAATGTATTCTTCATTTCAGTTATCATATTCATTTATGACTGGCCTTTATTTTCATCTCCATTTTTATGTTTCTTATCTCTTTGTTGAAATTCTGAGTTTATCCATTGTTCCCTTAAGTTCATCGAACATCAATATAATCAGTGATTTCAACTCTGCATCTGGTAAATTGTTGGCCCCATTTTGTTTAGTTATTTTTTTTCTGAAGTTTTGTCCTGTTCTTTCGTTTGGAATGTGTTTGTCTCATTTTGGCTGTCCCCCTGTGTTTTTTTTTTTTTAATATATATTAGGTAGATCTGCTATGTCTCCCATTCTTGACAGAGAGGCCTTCTGTAGTAGGCGTCCTGTGGGTGCCAGTGGCACAGTCTCCCCTTTCACCTGTGTGGTTGTGTGTGCTCTCCTGTTGTAGTTGAGCCTTGATTTCTGTTGACTCATCAGTGGGTGAGATTGTCCCTCAGGCTTACTGGCTATGAGGACTGGCCGTGATGTCAGTGGACAAGCTATTGTGCGAGGGCTGACCCCATAGAACAGGTTTCACTTTAGCACAGCTCTAAGTGCCTGCTGAATTCACAGTTTAGGTATGTTGTTGGTGATGCTACTTGGCTGGTGCCCTAGTGTAGTCTGAGGCCAGCCATCAAGAGTCTTGATTCTGGGGCCTCTTGGGTGGGGCTCTGATGCAGGCCAAGGTCAGCAGCTGCCTATGTCCAGCCTAGAGCCACCTGGGAGAAGCTACAATGTGATCTGTGGTTGGTAGCTACCTGCCACCAACACCTGGAGACACCTGGGTATGTTCATGCTGTGAACCGAGGCCAGCTGACACAAGTGCTGGCTATGGGGCCACTTAGCAAGAGGTAGAGAGCACACTGAGGCCAGGTGCTACTTGTTTGAGATTGTGGACCTTTGAGAAATTTTAGGAAAGTCCATAGTGTGGGCCTGCCACTTGTGTGGATTAGCCTCTGAAAGAGATTCAAGCAAGGCACACGAATTGGGTGAGTCTCAGAGAATCCCCAGAGTGGAGCAAGAGAGGTGTTATCCAGGTTGATTGAGACTCAAGTTTGGTGCCCACCCGTGCCAGCAGGTGTGTGTGGGGAGAGCTCAATGAAGGAACAGTGGTGCTTTACTTTACTCTTGGAGAAAGCTGACTCTTTACTCCAGTAAACTGACCCTTACTCTTGGAGAAAGCTGACCCTCCAGCCCTCGCCCTGAAGCCAGACAATTTAGTCCCTCCCACTATGTTCCTGGTGCTTTTTGAGCTGGTGTCCCTTTTCTGGAGCTTAGGGCAAGTGTTTGTGAGCGAGTGAGTCTGTGAATGGGCCCTTTAAGAGGATACCTGGGTCTACAGCAACCTTCTGTCTCACTTGAACTGAGTCCTTGCTGATTTTCACAGCCAGCTATTGAGGGGACTCCTCTCCCTGGCACTGGTGCCCTGGGCTGAGACCCCTCAACTCTTTAGAGACCTCTGCAGGCAAGACATCCCTCCCCATTCTTAACAGCCACAGTCATTTCATGTCTCTGTCACTCCTACCAACCTTGATGTAGCTTCTTCTTTATACCCTTAGTTACAGGAATTCTGTTTAGCTAGTCTTCAGGTATTTCTCAAGGGTGATTGTTCTATAATTTATTTATAATTCTGATGTGGTCATGGGAGAAGGCAAGCACAGAGTTTACCTACTCCACCATCTTGACCTAAAGTTTCAGATGTCTATGTTTTAAATGCTGAGCCCACGGGATTTGGGGGACAAGATGTGGGTTAGAAGGGGAAGAGAGGGTTGAATATGACTTCAACTTTTGGGGCCTGAGTAATGGAGTGAGTGGATAAGTGAGGGTGCCATTAAGTGAGATGGAGAGGCTGGAGAAGGAGCCATGGAAAGTGGGGGAGGAGTAGCTTTGTTGGGGGAAAAATCAAGAGTCCAGCATGAAGGCATGTTCAATTCATGAGGTTTGTGACCACATCCAAGGGGAAATGTCAAGTCGGCAGCTGGGAGAGGAGAGAGGGATATGCATTCGGGTGCTGTCAGCAGACAGATGGGATTAAAAGTCATGGGAATGTATGAAAGAGAGGAAGGATCAGCAACCAAGCGCCCACCACCGAGGTTTTACATTTTATTTGACACTTGTAGATTCACTCTTTGCTACTGACTGAATGTTTCTGTCCTCCCCAAAGTCATATATTGAAACCTAACCCCCAATGTGAGGTATTTGGATGTGAGATTCGTGCCATTATAAGAGACCCCAGATATCTCCCTTGCCTCTTACCGTGTGAGGACACAGCTGAGCCTCCCCTAAAATGATCCTCTGGCATTTAAGTACACTCCCCACACAGAGTCCTGCAACAGTCGGATGTGACAGTTCTATGCAAAGAAAGGTTCTTCAGCATAAAAATGGTGGCAGTCATCATCATCATCATCATCATCATCATCATCATCATAATCAATAACAGCTCACATTTATGGAGCACATCCTGTGAGCCAGGCCCTATTTTGGTGCTTTGCAGTTTATTTCTCACCAATCTTCAGAAGAACTTACAAGGCTAAACCATAATCAGTGTCAAAAGCCTGGATTTGCCACTTCCTCTTTGTGAGTTCTGAAGCAGATCTTTCTGCCTCCATTATTTATAAAATGGGGATCAAAACTCTCCCCTGCCCTTCCCCCGGGCCTCTATGCACACACACGCTTGAGAGTAAGCTGCCCCGCAGCTGAATTTTCATTCCCTTTCTCTCCCATGCCCTGCTCCATGGGCTTGGGAACTGAATTTCCCACATTCCCTTGCCCTCTGGCTTCCAGGAAGGTTCAGCCAATGGGAGGCATTCACAGGAGATCTGAGGGCAGGTGTGTTCCTCCCTTTTTCTTCCAGGATGCTCTGCAGTGGCTGCATCTCTTCTGTGGCTTCAGCTCCCACCCGTGGTCACACTCCAGTTTATACCACCCAAAGCCTGCAGAAGCGTAAAAAATAAATGTTTGCCTCTGTCTATACTACCTCTTCTATCTGACCCTCAGTCCTAGGGGGATAGAGGCTCTCTGCTATTGCTAATCTCAGAATTTTACCTCTATCCTCTGTTCAGTTTCTCATCTCTTCCATTACCTTTGTAACAAATTCCCTGAATTAAAATCTCTGAAAGGCCTAGAAGAGATCTTTCTGTTTCTCTAGTCAGCTCCTGAGGGGGTATAGTAGCTACTCAATAAATACCTGTGCATGAACAGGCAGTTGTAGAGTTTAACATCTCAGGCTGCTTGAGTCCAAATTCTGATCTTCTCCTTCCTGTGTGACCTCGGGTAAGTAGCTAAACTTCTCTGTGCGTTTTTTAAACTCTCCTCTGCCTCATCTGGAAGTTGGGATCATCATGGCTGGGCTTCACATGATTGTCAGGATGATGACTAGTATGTCAGTCACAGTGCCTGGCACTCAGCATCCAAGGGCTAGCGACTTTATAGCAACTCGCAGAACCAGCGCCATTCTAGAATTATTCCGTGTCCCCTGCTGACTTTCTTTACATAAACTTTTTATTTTGGAATAATCTTACATTTACAGAAAAGTTGTGTAGATAGGAAGGAGGCCTCTCATGTGCCCCTCACCCCATTTTCCTTTTTAACATCTTACACATCCATGGTACGTTTGTCACAACTAAGAACCCGACTTGTTGCAGCATTATCACTGGATTTCCCCAGCTTTTCCATTCATGGCCTTTTCTTTCTGGTCCAGAATCACATGCAGAATTCTACATGGCAGTGAGTCATCACATCTCCTTAACTTCGTCTGGTCTGTGACCGTTTCTGTCTTTCCTTGTTTTTCATGACCTTGGCTGTTTTGAGGACTAGCTGTCAGGTATTTTGTAGAATGCCCCGCTGGCTTGCAAGGGCAGAAACTGGGTTCTAATCTGTCCCTGTGGTTTCCGCAGCTCATGGCCCCATGCCTGGCACGCAGTAGCTGCCTCACAGACACTTCCTGAATGAATGAATACATGAATGGCAGTCGTTTATTTCTTTATCCTCCCACACTCCATGTTCTGTAGACATCCCTGCCAGAGGCTAGATCTAGAAAAGTTCAGCAAAATAAAAGTCCTCCTCTCAGAAAAGTTCGTTTTTGATCCTTTTTTTGTAGACATCAAAGATTCGTTTCTTTAATATGTACCAAAGAGAAATGGCTACATTTGCATCAGATGTTTCAGTTTTCAAGGCAAGCAAGAGATCTTTCTAGAAAGATGGGGTTTCTTCCTTCACAGAGCTGTCACTTGATTTCTTTGCTTCTTCCGCCACCTTTAGGCCACTGGCAGGGGGCAGAGTTGGGCTGAAGGGCTCTGGAAATATCCACAACTTGATTTTCTCTCTGCTAGAACCCAAGGAAGCTTAATTAGAACCTTGCAAAGTTGCCGAGACAGAGTCAGGCCTCAGGAGCCGGTGCAGGAGCCTGGAAATGAATTAGAAGCTTTACTTCCAATCCCTCCGAATGGCTCAATATTTGCCACAGGGACCAAGAGGCCTGCCTTTGAGTACACAGAGTGTGCCCTTTTTCTAACATTAGCTGGTCAGAAATGGGAATTCCCTTTAACCACCAGGCGCACAGGTCTGGCTGCTGTTTATTTTTCAGCCCTGGGTAGCAGAGCTGCATGTAGAGGATGTAAGAAAAATACCCACAGTGAGGTCATCTCCCCACCCACCACAGTCCCTGCTGCTAGAAGACACTGGCCCATGTTTAATCTCTCCACTAAAGTTTGTCAGAAGTAAAAATGAGCCTGGGTGAGCTTTTCAGACACTTCCCTCGACTTACAGGAATTCAATTTCTGGCATGGGCATAAATTTGCAGCCATCAGCGCCAGTGGTGGGGGCTGGGGATGGGCAGACCGGCTGGGGATGGATTTCTGAAATCAATCCGTCAGAGCGTGGAAAAGGTCGTCGTGGGGTAGATTCATCTTCTGTGGCTAGCAGAGGCATTTCATTCCAAGAGTGGGGGCCACCCCTGCACAAAATGGAGGTGTCTGCCGCAGGGTTCCCAGGCAGGGGCTAGAGAGAGGAGAGAAAGGCCTCGAAGTCTGCAGTGTGACCAGGAGGTGACAGGGGACTAACCTGCAGGCCAATAACTCACAGGAACAGCCAGGTGCCAGCACTGCCTGAAAACTCACTTCTGTGAGCTCTATATATGCCCCCGGGGGTGGCAATTAATTTGGATCCAAACCTTTATCATGTGGCTGCACCTTAACACACATTCCAGGGTTTCAAAAAAAATGATTTTCAAAGGCATTCAGTTCCCCCAGCCAAGACGAAGCAACGAAGCTTGTTGTTTAAGGAGCCAGGTTGCTGGAGTTCAAATCCCAGCTCTACTATGTGACCTTGGGCTACTGACTTAACCACCCTGGGCCTCCAATTCCCCAGTTGTAATATGGGGCTAAGAATAATGCTGATGTCACTGAGATGGTTGTTAATATATTCAAATGGCTAAATACAGATGAAGCAACATAAAAGTGAGCATGATAAAATTGATTACAGATTAAAGATCGGCAAATGGGCGCTGACGGGGAGCACAGAAAGGCAGCCTAGTAGCTGGGGACCAGACGGTCTGCATCTAAATCCTGGCTCTGCGTTACCTTGGACGGCTCACCTGCCCTCTTTGCGCCTGTTTCCTCATCTCTCAAAGGGGAAAGGGGTGATGACAATGTTGGTGTTTCGAGGGTTAAGTGAGCCAATGTATTTGAAAGACAAGAAAGAGATGGTTGTGAAGTGGTGTGACACAGTGCTATGATGAGGGCAGAGCGGGGGCATTTGGAGGACGGAACCAGGTTGTGAGGCTTCAGGAACAGCCTCCTGGGAGAGGCGGCAGCTAAACAGACTGGATGGATGAGCCGGAGCCAGCAGGCAGAGGACAGGGTTCCAGGCAGACAGAACAGCATGGGCAAAGGCCTGGAGGGGAGAGTGCATCTGTGCAGCTCACAAATATTTACCGAGCACCTACTATGTGCCAGGTGCTGCTCTAGGTGCTGGATAAGCAGCAGCCAAAGAGACTAAGATCCCTGCCCTCGTGAAGGTTCCACTCTAGTAGGAAGAGGCATGATGCAACTGGAAAGCATCCAGTGAGGAGCTGAAGCTCAAACTGGGGCTCGTTTGCCCTTCTAGACCCTCTGCCCTCACTTCTCCATCGCAGCTGACCCCTGCAGCCTACACATCTCAGGGTCTCCTGCACTCTAGCTTCCTTCAAACTTTGGCCAATGAGAACGGCCACAGGAGATGGGGGCAGAGGAGAGAGTCTGGGGTATTTACTCCCCTCATTCCCTTCCCACCAAGCCGCAGTCCCACAGTGGATGTGTTCCTCTCCTGAAGCTGGCAGCTCCTCCTGGCAAACTCCCTGTCATGGACTGAGTTGTGTCCCCCACAAGTTCACATGTTGAAGTTCACCCACAGGACCTCAGAATGTGACTATATTTGGAGAGAGGGCCTTTAAAGAGGGGACTAAACAGAGCCATTAGGGTAAGCTCTGATCTAGTATGGCTGCTGTTCTTATAAAGAGATCAGGACCCAGACATGCAGAGGACAGACACAAGGATAAGGTGGCCACCTCTCAGCCAAGGAGAGAGGTCTCAGAAGGTGCTGACACCTTGTTCTCAGATTTCTGGACTCCAGAATGGTGAGAAGTTAAATTTCTGTTTAAGCGCCCAGCCTGTGGTGTTTTGTTATGCAGCACGAGCAGACTGAGAGAGAGAATATACTCTCTTCCAGCCACGGCTCCCTCTGAGGCCTGAGGGTGGCAACAGCTCCCTCAGCTGCTGATCTCAGGGGTCTTCAACACTCCCTTGCTGGTTCTCCTAACCTTGCCCACCCCTTTGAAAAGCAGCTATTTTTTTAAAGTCTCTTCACTCATCCCTTTTGAGGGAGCCATGCTTCCCACCGGGACTCTGACAGACACAGTCGGGTTGAGCCTGGTCACACAGGGTCTTAAAGTGAACCCAGAGTTCACTCCGAGGGGGTGGTAAGCCATGAAGGGCGTGTGTATTGGTTTGCTGGAGCCACCATAACAAAATCCCCTAGACAGGGATGGGGGCAGGGCGGGCGGGGCAGGGGGAGCTAAAACAACAGAAATGTAATTTCTCACCATTCTGGAGACTGGAAGTTCAAGATGAAGGTGTCACCAGGGTTGGTTTCTCCTGAGGCCTCTCTCCTTGGCTTGTGGATGGCTGTCTTCTCCCGGTCTTCACCTGGTCTTCTCTAGGTGCGTCTCTGTGTCCTAATCCTCTCTTCTTATAAAGAGGCCAGTCATATTGGATCAGGGCCTACCCCAATGAACTCATTTTAACCTCATTACCTCTTCCAAGGTCCTCTCTCCACATCCTGAGGTCCTGGGAGTGAGGACTTCAACATATGAATTTGGGGAGGGGGAACACAACTCAGCCACAACAGTGTGAGAGCAGGGGAAGGATCTGGTCGGACAATCATGGAGGGTGGACTGGCCCAGGCAGCACAGAATCAGAGACACCCACCAGCAAGCTCCAGGTGAGTGCCTGAGGGAGGGGGTGGGCAGGCTGACTCAGCCCATCCTAGGAGTTTTCCAGAGCTATCAAAGAAATTAATCTCATAGACAAAAAACAGCTCCAGCCGGCTTTAAGGCACGTCCTCTACTCAGAGGGGAGGGGGCAGTGATGGCCACCTGGGTCACTGGAGCCCTTTGTTAGTGAGAATGGACCAGTTGAAAGGAAATCGATTCTGGCTAAGCGTTGAGCAGCTGCTCGCAGCCAAAGCTGCTAGCGAGGGGCCCTATGCCCCTCTCCTCCAGGGCTGGGACAGGAGCCAGCAGGATTCTGAGGATTGTTCTTCCAGGTGCGGATTCCTGAAGGGCCTTCAATCAGTGTGCATTGTGGCCGCCAGTGCCTGCATCCATGTGAGGTGGAGTTTCAGCATCACCTCCATCCTGGGCACTCACCAGAAACCAGCTCCACATGTAAAGATTATCCTTATCCCCAACCTTGCCAAGTGGCGCCCATATGCCAGGCACCTTACATGCACAATGCATTCATGAGGAATCTCCTAGTGCCACCTCCTAGGCATGTGACTTTGAGCAAGTGGCTCGAACCTCACTGTGACTCAGTTTCTCCGTAAAACAGATCTCACCTCTTAGTGTTTGTCTGGAGGTGAAATGGGTGCCTGCGCAGTTTCAAACCATACAAATAAAAACCGTGTAAGGTCGGCTACTGATAGTATTGTCTCCATTCAGGTCACGACAGCTCCAAGACGTCAGGGGTGTTACAAACTGAAGGTCAGGGAGGAAAAGTCAAGTGGCACATGTCATCAGTCTGTTAAGGGAACAGAGGCCATACTTAACATTCCATGGAGAGAATTTAATACGGAGAGTATGATGCTAAGGAGCCAGAAGGGCTCAAAGAGGGCAGTGGAGAAGGTAAAATGATCCAACGAATAGCAACTGCAAGGAGCTGTAGGGCTGGCAGTGCAAAGGGAGGAGGGTATGACCAGAGCCCAGAAACGGGGTCACCAAGCAGGGATCACGGCTTCCTGAGTGGATGCCAGGTGGGAGCTGGACCCAGGGAGGAGACAGGCCACTGCCTGCAACAAAGAAACAGGGAGAAATCCCTGCCTTCTCTTTCTCCTACCACCAAACTCCCACTGCGGCCTCCCATTTGCTGAACCTGACAGGAAGCCTGTGAGTAAAGGAACCTGGGAAATGTAGTTTTTAGGGGTCAACTCCCCTGAGATACAGAGAACAAGGAAAGGGGGAGGAATGGATCTGAGGGATTCCAGGTAGACGGCCAGCTAACAGGACTCTCTCTTAAGCTGTCTTAACCACCAAACTACACACTCAAGAAGCATTTGCTCATGTCACCTACCCTGTTTCATCCCCAACAATAAGCCTTTGAAGGAACACTGATAATGCCGTATCTTTCTTGTCCATAATTAAGAACAAAGTTGAAAAGTAACCTCCTCAGTGAAGCCTTCCGTGACTGCCTCCTTAAAGAAGCCCTTCTCAGTCCTCATCTTCCTGCCTGGCATTTGTCATGACAGATACCATACTGTATATATTTGTCGGCTGGTGTGATACATGACCCACTAGGAGAGACATGCGCAATGACCTCATGTCTTAGAAACTATCATGTTCCCAATGCCTAGAAAAATTACTTGGCACATAATAGGTGCTTGATAAATATTTGTACAGTTTTCTTAAAACTTTGAGGTGATGCTGCTTGCTCTACATATTAAGTGGTAAAGCCAGAACTACAAACCTAGGTCTGTGGCATTGTACGGATGCTGCTGTTTCTTCTCTCCTGCCCTCCTGCCAGCTACCTCAGGACTCTCCAAACTCCACGCATCCTTCAGGACCCAGAATAAACATCACCACCTCCAAGACGCCTTCCCCATCCCTACAGACAGGTCCTCCACCTCTTGTGTGTGTCGCCACAGTTCCCTACCCCTTCCTTCTCACAAGTTTTCTTAGATTGTATTCTCTTTGTTACTTGGGTGAGAATCTGTGTGTCTTATTAAACTGTGAGATCCAAAAGGGCAGGGCTGAGGTCTTTCTTCTTTTTCACTGTGGCCCCAAAACCAATACATGCTGGACAGAGTAGGCGGGCATCATTAGGACATGAATGGATGAATACCTCTTGTACACTCCAACTCCTCCATTTCACCTCTTGCCCCCCGGTTTCCACACACCTATTCTATTCTCTCAGGTTCACTTCTTTCCTTCCCTCCCTCCTAGGGTGGATGCAGAAGCTCTGGGTTTTGAAGGAGTCATGGGTCTAAAGCAGTTGAGTGTAGCTCTTAAGCACATAGACGCCAGAGCCTAGTGACTTGAGTTCAAATTCTGGCTCCTCCACATTTCAGCTATGTGACCTTGGGCAAATGATTTAACTTCTCTGTGCATCCATTTGTGCATCTGCAAAGTGGGGATGATAGCAGTGCCTTCCTACAGGGCCATGTATAATTAAATGAGCCATTCTGACCTGTTTCAGGGCAGCATCTCTTCCTCTTAGCTCTCTCGGCAATTTCCAGGCAAGTTTGGAAAGCAGAGGGCTGAGGTTCCGGCAGTTAATAAATCCGGAAAGGATCTCAGCTGTGTCAGGGGAGCCCCGGTGCCAAGCTGGCCCAATTTTCATCCCAAGAGAGCTGAGAACAGGCTCTGGTGTCAGACATCCAAGCTGTGATTGGCACAAATGCCTGGTGCTCCTGTGACCCTCTTCGGTGGAGCCTGGGGCTCTGCCCAGATCTCCTTAGTGACTGGGCACACTTGCCCCGCAGCTGCTGGGAGTGGAGGCTCACAGCCAGTACCTGTGACCTTCTCCAGAGTCCTGCCCTGGGCTTATGGGCACCAGCATACCTAGGAAATATGTGGAAGGTGTCCCCCACCCCCAGGAGAAGACAATGACTGATCAGTGCAAGGGTGCAGAAGCACACCCCCTCTGTGATACAATTTACCTTCTGAATTGGCCCACAGCCCTGTGGATCAGGCCAAGCCTGGACCTTACCTGAAACCTCACCCTCAATCAACCCATTACCCTCTCTTAGCCTCCACTCCCAGCTAATCATGCACTCGAAGTCCCCATCTCAGGTTCTGCTTCTCGGGAACCCAACCTAAGATTGGGGGTAACAATGAATGTTCAATGTAAGGGAGTATTCATGTGGGTGTCCCTTCAAAGCTGAAATTCACACCCAGGCACCATGTTCTGTGCTTTTCACCTACATATTCAGTTTGTCAGACAATCCTGAGAGAAGTTGCCACTTCAAAATACATCCTGAATTCTCCCCAGTCCACCCAGTCTACACATGCAGCCCACGAGTCTCCAAGGCTCTCTGCTGCATTTTTCTGCAAAAAACTCCCTACCCCTTGACCCTAGGTTAAAATTTATCTTGATTCTTGCCTGTCTCCCCAAGGGCAGGATGATTATCACTCTGTTCACTGCTGTGTTTCCCAATCAGAACAGTGCCTGGTACATAGTCAGTCCTCAATAAACACGTCTAGAACTAAAGAATGAATCCCTAAAATGCACTCATCTGGAGGTGGCTTTAATTGTCTCTGTCTCATATAGCTTTACAATCAGAATCTACTCACTTCACCTCTCACTGGCTATCTCCCCAGTTCAGTGCCCTCTGCCCTGGTCCCCACCCTCTAACTCCACAGTCTGTTCACACCAGAGCTGCCTGAGGGTGCCTGTGAGCACCTGAGTCAGTCACATTCTTCCTCTTCTCAAAACTCTCCATGGCTCCCACCTCACTGGGGGTCAAAAACCAAAGTCTTTCCAGGAGGCCAGCAAGATTGGTCCCAGCACCTCTCTGCCATCACCTCCTCCATGCTTCACTTCACTCTCTGCGCTCCAGCCACACGGGCCTCCCCACCATTTCTGCAACAGCCAGAGCATGCTCCTTTCATGTCGAGTCTTTGCATGCATTATTCCCTCTGCCGGAATGTCCTTCCACCTCCTTCAAGTCTGTCCTTAAATGTCATTGTTTCAGGAGGACGTCCTCAACCTCCCCCTCTCCCAGTCAGAACTACAAGTGTCTCGGCACTAACCATTCTCCCCCGACACACACACTTTATCAGTTTCCACATTAATTTTGCATATTATCTTTCTTCCCCTCCAGAATGTCAGGCCGGGATTTATTTTTTTTTATACCTGTTTGTGTTCACTGCTGTGTACAACAGGAACTTGGTATCCATTTCTTATTCTTAAAAAATCTGCACAGCTGCCGTGAGGTAGAGAATCTTGGCACCACCCTTAACACAGATGAGAAACACAAGGCCCGGAGTGTGGAAGTGCTGCACTAGGGCTGCGGGTCCGGGAGTGGCCCCCCTCCCCCGAGCTGGCGTGCGTGTGCACATGTGTGTGCATGCACATGCACATGTGTGTGTGTATGCATGTGTGTGTGCACGTGTACGTGCATGTGTGCATGTGTGTATGTGTGCATGAATTCTGTTTTCCTGTGTGTATGCATGTGTGTGCACATGTGTGTGCACATAGGCATTTGTGCATGTGCATGTGTGCATGTGTGTGTGTAAGGGTAGCTCCGCACAGCTTGGATGGGGCTTGAGCTACAGCTGAAGGAATGTGCTGGGTGAGGGAAGAACCCCGTCAGCCACAGGCCTGTTATTTATAGTCGCATCCTGGTTCATAAATTCCAATGTTTTTTATCTCCCTCACTGCCAGGGCACTATAAATATTCATGAGTTTCCTGCCTTGGAATATTTAAGTAGCTGGAGTGAGGAATGGGGCAGGCCTTGGGAGGAGGATAAGGTCCCAGGTGGTGCCAGGATGTACAGTGTGAAGGGCAGGGGTCTCTCAGGATTTACCTTCTCTCCTCTGGGCTCCCCTTCCAAGCTGCAGCTGGCAAGATGGGGCAGGTTCTCAGCCAATACAGAGTTATCCCAATGCCTATTATGATTCTTCCCCAGCGACTGTGGAAAAACACCGCCCACTCTGGGGGTAGAGAAGGTGTCTGTGCCGTTTTCTCAGCTCTGACTCTAGCTCTGGCTTGGAAATTCATTATCCTGGGACCCTCAGCTCAGGAAGGAGGGGAAGACCCCTCAGATGTACCACAAGGCAAAGGCACTCTGCAGGCAAACCAGGCAGAGGGTGAGTGTAGCCTCCCACCTTGACTCACAGAGAGGAACAAGTCACAAAGACCAGTCTATACGGGAGGGAATAAAGTGTGTATGTGTAGACTGCATATAGGAGTGTGTAATTCTCTGAATGTGTAAGAGACTGTGGCAGTCAATAGAACTGTTCACAAATTTTCCAGTACTCTCTTGGGTAAAATAGGGCCTCATAACTTCCTTTGGCCAGTGCCATGTGAGTTGAAGTGACTTCTAGGTGACAGCTTTAAGAGAGCCGTGTTCTTGCCTCAGCAATTGTGGAAGTGTGTGCAGATGAGAAGCCTCCTTTGGCTGGGGTCTCCGAGTCACTACACTGGGCAGAGACCCCTGCCATCCATGAATGTAGCATGAGCAATAGCTCATTTGGTTGCACTAATCCACTGAGACTTGGGGAATATGTGTTATGTAGCACACCCTCGCCTATGCTGGTAGCACAGAGCCTGTGAGTGTATGAGATGGCTGTGTGGCAGGTCTGTTTGTGCAGCCAAGAACACACATGAGTGTGTGGCCATTTATAGACCTAAGTGTGTGAGCATCAGCAAGCATATAAAACTACACATGTGAGTGTATAAAACCAAAAATGAGTAAGAGTGTGAAAGGCTATGTATGTGGGTGAGATGTGAATGTGAAAGGTAGGGTACTACATCGCACAACCCCAGGAGGTACTATTCTCAGAGAACATCATGTCCCCTAGAGTTGGGCCACTATTACAGATGTGAAAGTATCATGGTGTGGGAGGCTGTGTCTGAACGTGCTGGCTGGCCAAGCTAGGTAAATAGTAATGTGCTCTGTGCATGTGTGTGCAAAGATCTGTGTATGGCTGCTGGGTCAATATGCATGTTATGTGCAAAGTATGTTGCTATGTGTTTGAGGTACGCATGTGGATTATGGTGCTGTGTGAGTGTATGGGCCGTGGTGTGAATATGTGAGCCCGTGTGTGGTGAGCCTGTGTGGGGTGTGGATATCACTCTAGTCTGTATGAGAGGTCACAGACAACATGGATGAAGGGATGGCCATGCTGGGCATTCCCAAGCTGTCAGCTCTGCTGAGCATGTTTCCAGGTTCATGGGCCTGAGCTAGCTCAAACTTGGGTTCTAGGATGACTTGGCACTGGAAAGTAAAATTCACTTCCCCTTGTTAGTCCTGGGATAGTCCACATCATTTGTAAAGGAAATTCATCCTAGAGGTACTCAACAGTTTGAGCAGACTGGCTCAGCAAGCAGGGAGACCCCCACAAGGCAAACCTATTCTGCCCCACTTTCCTCAAGATCAGTCAGTTTTCTGGTTCAATCCTCATGAGCTTCGCTCTGGTCCATTTCAAGACTCAGGTTCATCTCTGATCTATTCTAGGACCCAAGTCTAGCCAAACTATCTCAAGCTTGTATTATGATCCTGCTTTTACCCAGGACTTGTATTTGGTCCTGGTCTCGAAGGTCTCCTAGGACCATGTTTATCTTTGGTCTATCCGTAAGTCCAGATACAGCCTTTGTCTATCCAGGATTTGGGCTTGACCTTAGTCTTTCAGAGTCAACCATGGAGTATCTCAAGACCTCAGGGGTATATCCCGGTTCTGTCCCAGGACTTGAATTCATCCCCAGTCTCGGGGCCTTAGCTGATCCCAGTCTATCTCAGAACCCAGTTTCCCCAGGTCTGTCTCAGTATGAGTCCACCTTGCCCTCCCTCAACTTTTACAATCAGGTGAGAAACCCATAGCTAAAGTTTATTTTTCCTAAGCATCTCCCCCTTGTGGAGCACTTACCCCAAGTGCTCAAGACTCTTGGATGAATGTCCACTGCAAATGACTGGTGTGACTTGGGATTAATGAGGGTAAGGGGATTTTATTTTTCCAATGTCATTATTTAAAATTCATTAAAGCAGATTTTATGGGTCTTTTTCAAGGATGATTACAAGGCTTTCTTGATGGGCTATTACAAATGGCATTAATTTTCAAGAGTTGGGAACCTTTACAAGAACTCATAGTGAGTCTTACCTCATAAATACTGGAGCTGGTCATCTCCCATTTGAGCCTTCTCTAGGCCCAGAAACCAAACCCTAGGCCAGGAGTTTGGGAGGGGGCTTTCAAGAGGGCTTTCTTCATGGGTGTGTGCCATGGGGAAGGCCAGCACATTGCCATGGGGCAATTTGAGCTGAACAGGAAGACTCAAAACATTCTCTATTCTCCTCCATGCTTCCCCAACCTCCCAAAGAAAATAAAAGCCATAAAATAAAATCCCTCTTCTCCCTATCATAATTTACAAAATTTTGCCCTATCCTGGTCCCTCCCTCCCATTACAATGGAGGTGTGGTCCTTCATCTTGGGGTTCCTGCAGCTGTTCTTGCTTTGGGCCTCTTCTACCTTCTTGGGAATCTCAAACAATCAACATCCTATCTTGATCTTGCATGTTCAACCTCTTGCTTGCAAACAGAACTTTCTCACTGGTTTTCAAATAAACTTGAGTCTCTCCTACCAAAAAGCAAGACACCATACTTGACTCCCTCTTCCAGCTGTTTCCCATTTCTCTTCTCCTCTTCTTAGTTGCCTATGCCAAATGCCTCCATTTCCTGGCTTCCTGAGCTTGCCGCTCCACCATTTCTATCCAGTTTCTGACCCCACTCTTCCACCAACACAGCCCTTGCCAAGTCCACCGATGGCCTCCATGTTTCTGAATCCAGTGGATGCCTTTCGGCCTGCCACCTTTCTTGACCTCTTAGCAGAATTTGACTCTGTTGACTGCTCTTTCTTGTTACATTTCCTTCCCTTGGCCACCATCACGTATACTTGTATGTTTCCCTCCCACTTCAATGCATCTCCTTTGCATACTCATCTTCCTCCACCTAGTTATTAAATGTTACTCTAGACCCAGGTTTCTCAACCTGAGCACTATTGATATTTTGGCTAGATATTCACTGCATTCCTGGCTTTTACCTTCTGGACATCAGTTTTGCCTTCTCTCAGTTGCAACAAAATATCTCCAGACATGTCCCCTGGGTGTAAAATCACCTCCTGGCTGAGAACCACTGCTCTGGACTCAGCCTTAGGCTCTCTCTTTACCTCAATCTTTCTCTAAAGGTTCTTAAACTTGTCAACTCTCCCATCACCATTTGCATCCATACATGTCCTCAGAACTCCAAATCCATATATACAGCTAACCCTTGACCCCCACCCATGGATGTCTCAAAAGCATCTCAATTCTAACATGCTCAAAATAAAATGCAACTGTTGAACCTAGTTCTCATCCAGTACTCTACCTGTCACCATCCCCATTCCCCCAGGACTGTGGTTCAGATGCCCAGGCATTATCCTCACCCCCATGTCCAACTCCTTCACCTAGTCTGGTTGACTTTAACTCCTAGATAGTTTTACAACCCATGCATGGTTCTCCGTCTCTATCACCACTCAAACCATCCTCATAATTCAGAAAGTCTTTCTGATCTGCCTTGATCTAACCTTTATCTTACAAGTCCACTCTATACATGAGAGCCTCAGGGAAGTTTTATGATGCACATCTGATCATATCCTCCTCCCAACCAAAGCCTCATCTGTAAATTCCTTTATTCTTGGGATACAGATAAAACTCCTTAATGTTGCCCCAAGGCCCTGTGGGTCTGCCCTTTACTTGCCTCTCTACTTTCATCCTGCACTGTCTTTCCCCTCCAAGGCCTTCTTTAGTCTATCACACCGACTACACTTCTCTCACCCCAGGGCCTTTGTATAAGCAGTTCTCTCTGCCTAGAATACCTTTGCTCTCTGCTTCAGATATCAGCTCTTACTTCCTCTGAGAACAAATCCCCTTCTTAGAAGCTCCTATAACCCCAAGGATCTTCTCCTCAAGCTGTTATCACAGCTGCCATTTATACCTATTTGTGAACATTTGATCATATCTGTCTCTCATTTTGAAGGCAGCTCCACATACCCATGTGTTCTTGGCTCACCATCTTATCTCTTGTGATGGGCACATAATAGGTCCTCAAAAGTACTTGTTGGCTAAATACATGGATAGGTAAGTGGCCGCCACTGCTTTCAAGATCAAGTTCAAGAAACTTGTCCTGGCATTCGAGGCTCTCTATCACCTCCACTGTAGGATGTGCACTGTAGGGTGTAGGTTTAAGCTCTCAGTCCAGATAAAGATTACAGCAGAGACACAGGGCAATAGATGCCAAATGGGGAGTAATAATCAGCAGAAGCAGAAAGTTGGAGGCAGAGATGACCAAGAGAATATGGCCCCCCAGGGAGTGGGGGAAACACTGGGCTTCTAGGGAGCTGGAAGGGGTTCAGGCCACTATCTCTCCTTGGCTATTAACAGGCAGGATGACCCAGCTGACACTTGGTCTGCTCTAGCCATCCCTCCAGGAGTATTTTAGAAAACTTCCCTCAGCCCTCATGCTTCTTTTTAGTGACCACTCCATTTCTCTGTTCCTTTCTTTCTCTCGGTTCTCATATCTAATCCATCAGCAAGTCCTGATGGCTCTACTACAAGGACATGAGCCAAATCTGCCCATTGTTCACCATTCCAGGTGCTGCTCTCCAGGCTCGGCCACCACTGGCTTTTGCTTGGACTATCACAGTCACCTCCTCCTTGATCTCCCTGCTTCCACCCTCTCTCCCTGGAATCCATTACCCATCACGGAATGTAGAGGGATCTTCAAACAGTGGGAACCAGATCATGGCACTCCTCCCCACCACAACACGTCCAGCAGCTCCTCACTGCATTTAGAAGAAAAACCAACAACTCATTCTGGCCTGCGAGGGCCCTGTGTGCAGTGTCCCCTGCCAACCTGTACAATCTCAGGTTCTCTCTTTCGAAATGGCACCAAGCTCATTTCTGCATCAGGGACATTTGCATTTGCAGTCTCCTCTCCCAGAATGTTCCTCTCCTGTTCTTTCCATAGCCGACTCCTCATCTGTCAGGTCTCTGCTCACATGTCACCTCCCCAAACTTCCGATTATAAGATGAGTAAGTTCTGGGGATGTAATGTACAGACTATAGTTAAAAACATGTAATGTACAGACTACAGTTAAAAACATTATACTATATACTTGGAAGATGCTAAGATAGTAGATCTGAAATATCCCCCCCCACACACACACACACAGAGGTAATTATGTGAGGAGATGCAGGTGTTAACTAACCCTAATATGGTCATCATTCTGCAGTACACACATGTACGAAATCATTTCATTACACACCTTAGACTTACACAATGTTATACGTCTATTATATCTTTAAAAAGCTGAGAAATAAGCCACCTCTCCAGAGAGCTTCCCCAATGTCCCAACAAAAGGCTTCCCAGTCACTTTCTTTCACGTCTTCTTGTTATTTCCTTCACAGCACTTATCTTTCCAAAACAAGCATGTTTCTTTATTTGCTTACATATTAATCACGTCTCCCATATAAATACACAACGCAAAATGGAGGTAGAACCGTCTTACTCACAGCTGTGTCTCAGCATCTACAGCAGTGCCTGAGACTCTAGGCACTCAACCAGTTTGTCAAGTGACTGGATGAATTAATAAGTGAGGACATCCGTCGTTGCCTCTCCTCCCTGTGCCCCTTCCAAGAGAATGCTCCCACCTGTAAATCCCTCCCAAGAGTGAAAACTCCATAACGATGTTCTCAGGTACCGAAGGTGTCCAGGCTCAGTGATGGACAAGCAGATTCCTGACACAGGATGACAGAGACACATTCTCCAGTCCAGGGAGATGGAACTAGAACTTGGAGGTCAAGGCAATGAAAAGGTGTGGGGCAATGGAGCTGAAGGTGTGTGGGGGACCAGAGGCTACAGAAACCCAGAGTCACAGGCAGGCTGGAGTGAGAGGTGCAGAGACAATGGGTCCTGAGAGTAGGGGAGAACAGGAAAGTGGAGACCTGCTCCTAAATCCAAAGCAGCCCCACCTCCACCACTATCCATTGCCCTGGTTTAACTCTTTGCACAGTGTTATTACCGGGTGATAATTTCTCACTTGTTTGTTGGTTACTGGTTTCTGCCCACTAAAATGTCAGCTGCATGAGAGCAAGCATCTTGTCTACCTCATCTACATGGTATATAGTAGATACATAATAAATATTTGCTAAATAAATTGAGAAAGAAGTGAATGACGGCTTTCCAAGTCCCCTGAGCCTCTGCTGTTGGGTTTTGTGAGATTCCCTGCATTCACTGCATGAAGCTCCTATTTCACTGGGTCACTGTAGGGGTCTTTCTATTCCAAACAGATTCTCCAACACTCACCCACCCCCAGGTAGACAGACCCGAACTGTGATGCTTAGAGGCAAATGAGAATAAACAGAGATGTCAGGAAAGAGCCCCCTGGTGAGAGAGGAAACCAAGGCTATCAAAGACTGACTCTCAAGTGAGAACAGCAGCAAAACAGATGAAGCTGGAAGGCTGGAGGGATACCAGGGTGGACACCAGGACAGACAGGGGGATGAGAGGAAAGGCTGGAAAACTAGACACAAAGGACCAAAATCTCTCTGCACCTCAAGAACATTCACAATGGAATAACAATTCTACTGGATGATAAGTATAATCCCTACCAGGCACTGGGCTCTTCCCTGTGCTGGGGACCATGCTATGCCATTTCTGAGCACTGGCTGCCACAATTAACTCTGATGGGAGGAAGGTGTCAACAGAAAACAATCTCAGCTCATACAACCTGGTGAGTGAGGCTGGGCTCAGAGCTCTGTATTCCCAGATGGCATTGCACCCATTGGATTCTGTACTTTTCCTCCATGGTTCTCCAAAAAGGGCCTGGGTAGTTCTCAGGCCACTCTTGCTGGTTTTGAAATTTCACTTTGCCAAGAACCCAGGGAATATAAGGGGAGTTTGGTCACTTATGTCCTAAAAGAGTGGCATGTGGGTATTGGAGCACACAGGGGTTCTGTGACTATCTGTGGACTTCTATGTTTATCCACAGGCACCTGTAAGCATCCTTCTGGACACATGTGGAACATGTAGACACATCTGTGACTAGCCACACATATAGGTGCATATTCATGTAAACCCAGATATATGCATCAGGAAAAGTGCAAGAATATGTGCCTCTTGCACTATCGCCTATGGCCACGAATATTCCCTTCATTTAGACATGTTCACACCATACTATTCCCACATACTCTGTATACAATTCACAAGCCCACAAGTCAATCTTGATATGTGTACAATGACGTTTCTGTGTCGATTCGTCTCTCTCCTCGAGCATTCATGTCCATGTGCCACCCTATAGCCATGTATGTAAATGCACATTGTCTATACCCATAAACGACTCTGCCAGAGATACACAGAGATCCATCACACAGATAAACATCTCTCTGTAAATAATACCCATGGCCCTCTCTGTGCTATTCTGGACAGCCATACACACATGTGCATGTCTATATAGAATCCACAGACATGTTACACATCCGAGTCCATTCAAAAAACCCCACACCCTTCCATGTATAATTCTCCAAGTCTATGGGTGTCCACCAGCTATATCTGCAAACATTACTACAATCTTCACAGAAAGTGACATCTGTGTACATTCCGTCAGCTGCCCTCTGAGGTCTCCCCAACTAACTCATTAGCATTGCAATAAGTCCTGAAATATTCCTGCAGAATTTATGCTTTACTAATAAGCCTGGTGTCCTGCTGAGGTCACATGGCACTTACAAGGGCTAATGAACCCAGCCTTGCCCAGCAGGCGTGGGGAGTCCTGGCCTCTTGGACTAGCCAGAGAATGCACTCACCAGAATGAGCAAATTCCCCTTCTTTCTCACTGCACCAAATGTCCCAGCCAGTGCCTGTCCACAGAACCAAAGTCACATTTGAGATATGTTTATGGCCCCAACACTATCCTGGCATCATATTAAGGGCTGCATCACCAGATTTGTCATTATATTGACAGCTGCATCACCTTGGTGGACATGACACTGAGAGTTGCATCCAGTATCTTCATGTGAAGACTTAATCACCCTTTTGTCAGACTGCTGAGGGCTCTAGGCTGAGCATTATACTGAGGGTTTCATAAACTAGAAAGTATAATTTGAGAATCAATGTCTTTCCTCAGCACTGATAACTCCTCTGTGTGGGGTACAAAGGGGCAAGTGGAGGTGAGGCTGAGAAGTAATCTTAAAGGAACTGGTAAGGCTATAGCAAGGGGAAACTGGGACCCTGAAGCTGTGCACTGTGGAGGGATGCTGCACAGGACAGAGGAGTGAATAGAGCTGAAACTCAACCCTCCTGACCCACCAGTGCTGAAGGGGCTGGGGAGATTGAAAGTGTGCAGCTGGAGGTGGCAGGGGGCACGGGGAATGAGAGATAGGCAATGTGACCAGTTCCTCCTGGAAGCTACAGATATTATCATAGCTCTACTGTCCTGGCCAAGGGACCTGCAAGACATACCTTCCATGTTCTTGAGGAGAGATGCTCCTGTAAGGTGTTCCAGGCTCAGACATTCCCTCCACGAGAGGCACACCCTGACCTGCTCCAACATGTCCATGGGCTCAGATGTGCCCAGTGGCCACCAGACTCTCCTTATATAAAGGGGCATGCCTGCCACAGAGACATGCCATGACATGATCAAACATGCTACAACCTGCCCTGACACGCAAGGCAGGCTCCAACATATACACACATTCCCCAGCATGCTCAGGGGAGGGGGCAGCAAGTCTCTAGCCCCTGCCCCTGAGTCTATACGCCTGTGACCACCTTGCCCTTCCAGATGGATTGACGGGGCTTGGAGAGGTTATTATAAATTAAACATTGAGAGCACCAGACTGCCATCTACCCATTGGCTGGTTCTCTCCCAGGAGGCTGTGGGACCACAGGGTGGGGAAGAGGGCAGGGGAAGAGCAGCTCGCTTAATTAATTAGTCCTCATTGAGATATCTTTGTAAATATACCTTTCCTGAAGGACATGATCTCATTGTTTCCTGGGATTTGCCATCTCTATCTGTCTCTAGCCCCTGATTATTGCAGAAATGACAAGAAAAAGGCAAAGCAGTCTTTGCTTCTGATGATGACAGCACCAAGGAACAAGCATGAAGGCTCAGAGATACACAGAGATCCAGGCAGAGAGATGGAGAAACTGAAATACAAGGCAGGAGGCAGGACAGCAGGCAATAGGAAGACCGAGTGCCAAGGGCGGAGCCAGAAATACAGGAAGAGGGAGACACATGCAGAGAAACTTCAGGACAAGGGAGACCAGAAGTGGGGACAGAGGGATCCACGGCTGGGCGGACAGACCTCTCTCTGCCTTTTCTTGCCTCACCTGGTCTCCCTTCTCCTGGACAAACCACCCACTGCGGCAGCAACAACAATCAAGCCTGATTCTTTTTGGCCCTTGCCACCCTCCCCTTTGCTCTCCCTCCTCCAATCACTCCTGCAATCATTTCCCTTGTTCAAAATGAGCTTCTGCAGCTGCAGCCCAGACAGCTGTTCCATCTTGGATCCAGTGCTGGGACCAGTGGCTGGGTCCTAGAGGGACACCTCCTGGGCTGCAGGGGGGCATGGGAATGGGGGTGGAAGGGAGGGAGTCACCTGGGGCTTGAGGATCCACCCACCCCTCATTCTGAGCTCCCATCAAAGCTCCTCCACAACATCCCCAGGGAACAAGACACCCTGCAACCTCTCTGCAGCCTTCAAAAGCTTCTGCTGGTCTGGATCACCCCATCCCATTCACTGAATCTTGCCCAGCACCCAACACAGCTCCTGGCTCTGTCCTGTCTTAACAGCCCTCTTAAGTCTGGGAATCCTGGTCTCTCCCTGACCCTGTCAGGGTCCTAGATTGTGATGTAGCAACTCTGACAATATGGAAACAGAATCTCAGGGAGACAGACAGACGTACTGAGAGACAGAGATGAAAGAGACAGAGACACCAAAAGACAGAAATGACAGAGTCAGAGTCAAGAGAGACACAGAGATGGAGAAAGTAGCAAAGACACACAACAGAGAGAACAAAATAGACTCAAAGATACAGAGACAAGACAGAGGTAGAGAGAAGACAGACAGTATGACAGAGACAAAGAGAGGCAGATGGAGAGATAATCATCAATATTCACTCAACAAACATTTATTGAATGGCTACTATGTGTTGTAGGTACACAGTTAAGTCAAAGAGAAGGTAAAAAGATAATTAATGAAACAAAGATGAGAGAGAGGGAGTAAGGAGAGGGGTGGAGAGAGGGAAGGAGGGAGGGAGGGAGAGAGGGATGGAGGGGGGAGGGGGAGAAAGAGAGTGGGGAGAGAGAGAGAGAGAGAGAGAGAGAGAGAGAGAGAGAGAGAGAGAGAGAGAGAGAGAGAGAGAGAGAGACTGGCTGACTCTTAAAAGACAAGAGTTTAAAAATAGAGGTGTCAAGGCTGAGACAGAGGCAAGGACTTGAAACCAGCTTGGCCCCCTGAGTGTCCCAGTGGCAGACTCTTCACTCCCACACACAAACACATCCAACCCCACATCAAGCTCTCAAAGCTCCCGGGCCTCCCCCAGACGGCTGCTTTTCTCCCACGCCCAGCTTCAGCAGCTGCTCCCCACTGGAACTTCACAAAGAGGCATTAACTGCCCAGGGCCAGAGGTGAGCAGGATGCTGGGGTCATTAAAGGCACCAAGAGGCAGAAATCAGAGCTTTCTTCTGGAAGAGGAGGAAGCCAGTTTTAGCCACACTCAGCAGTCCAGACCATCTTGCCTTGACCGCTGTCTGTGGTCCTGACTGGTTGGGCAAAGGCCATTTCTATATGTTGGCATCAAACTTGGGGTGGCCCAGGTTCAGGGAGGTGCTCAGCAACCCCCAGTGGGCTAAGGCTCCTTCCTGCCTCACTAGATCCTCAAACACATCACCTGCTGACCCACCTCAACACACTCACACACCCTGTTCTCCCGGCCTCTCTCTCTCTACTTTACCAGCTCTGCCTTTGCCCAACTCTTACTCACCCTTCATGTCTCAGTGCAAATGTCATCTCCTCAGGGAAGGCTTCACAGGCCATCCCTTCCCAATGGCACACCCTCCAAACTCCACATCTTCTCTGTTGTCTCTACCACTGTAATTATACAGCCATATGCACAATCCCACGCTCACTACATCTCCCTGTGAAGCTTCATGAGGGAAGAGACTGAGTTTCTCTTGTTCGTTGCTGAATCCTCAGCCCCCAGCACAGAGCCTGGCACATAGAGGAGCTCAACTGTAGCTAGTCAGGGATGACTGTTCTGCTCTTTATGGCAAGACCACTCCATACTTCTTTGTGGAACTGAAGTTGGCCATGTGCACATTTTCTGGACGTCCATTCAAACAGAGAAGCATTGACAAACTAGAACACAAAAATAATGCTTTAAGAAACAGATGCTTCCGAGCCATGGGAGAAGACTCAGGGGTCACAGAAAAAGGCTCAGAGATGTTTCTGGGAGGAAGAAGGGGTTGTGGTCTCATGGGGGTAGGACTGAGACCATTCAGAAAATCCCTACTGCTTGAAATAAGATGATCCCAGTAATAAACTAGAGGGACAAAGTTTTTGCTCACATAGCACTTTCATTCTATTGGTGGTAAACAAACAATTACCAAGATGATTTCAGATAATTATGAGTACCAGGCAGAAAATAGAACAGATTCAAATCATAGAGTGGGGGCATTTTAGCTGGGGTGGTCAGGACAGGTCTCTGACATCTGAACTGGAACCTGAAGAGGAGCTGGCTAGAGGAAGAACTGGGGGAAAGGTATTCCCTAAGGATGGCACAACAAGTGCAAGTTCCAAAGGTGGGAACAAGAAGAGCAGCGAGTGACAGGTGAATGGTCCAAGAGCTGAGACTCAGGCATGTGGGATTTTGTATCAATAATGGTGATGATAACAGCAATAGCTGACCTTTACAGGCGCCTTCCAGGTGTCAGGCACAACGCTATAAGGAACATGCTACTATTATCCCTACTTTATAAATGAAGAAACTGAGGCTCGACAAGTTGGGCCAGGTTAAGGAGTTCAGATTTGGTACAAGTGAGGTGGGCGAAACTTTAAAGGGGACAGATTTCACACTCGAGATCTAGAAGGATTTTCTAACACAGGTTTCTTGAAAAATGCAGAACAGCCTCATATTCCTTTCCTGCTCCAAACCCCTCCAAGTCTCCCAAACTTTGACATTCAAAATGAAGTATAGGCACCTCAAGCCAAATCCCTTCATCACATGGACCCTTCTGACCACTCAGGCCACTTCCACACTCCTCCCAACCTAGCATGTAAGTCTCCAGCAACTCCTGAACTGCCTGCAGCCTCTCTGCCCACGGGGGTGCTTCTTGCCTGAGCCTTTTTCTGTGCTATTCCTTCCTTCTGGAGGGTCCTTGCTCTGTCTTCGCCCATTCCTTCTCGACTTTAAGACACAGTTTGGGCATCACCATCTCCAAGAAACCTCTGTGGCATCCCAGTTTGTTTCAGTTCCCTTCCTCTATGCCCCCGTAACACTCCAGAAATATTCCTATCACTACACATACCACGTCTTGTCACAAGTACTGTTGATGAAACTGTGCTCTGACTGGAATTGGAGGCATTATTCATCTTTATATTCCACAGTCCAGGACCCTTCCCCGTAAAGTAGGTACCTGATAAATATTTCCTCACACTTTGAGGTGTTTGAGCAGAAGCTGTAAGTCCACATTGGAAGCAGGTGAATATGGCAGGTGTGGTCAAGTCCATAACAGACCTACTTTTCACCTCCTTGGCCTCCACCCTGGTCCAGCCCCCATAATCACTCACCTGGCCCAGTGCAATCTCCTCCCTGGTCTCCTAGCTCCTGCCATCACTTCCTCCAGTCTGCTCTTCCCATGGGGAGCCATAGGAAAAATGAACTCCTGAGTCAAGTCCTGCCCCACCTCTGCTCAGAAGCCTCCTTAACATCCCATTTATTCACTTATCAAGTATGTATTGGACACCTACTGTGTGCTAGGCCCTGAGCTAGGCACTGGAGCTTCAACAGTCAACAAAAATTGATTTTTAAAAAATCCCTGTCCTCATAGAGCTGACATTATAGTGAGAAGAATCAGACAACAAGATAAGTAAGTCAACTGCACAGAGTATATTAGAAGTTAAAAGTGCAATGGAGAAAAGAAAGCTCGAAAGGAGGACAGGGACTGCAAGAGGAACTACAAGTTAAATCTAAAATTCCTACAAAGTCCCCTCCACCCCAAACGTGATGTGGCTCCCACCACCTCCCCATCCTCACCCCCTCTTGCTCTCCCCCCATGTTCACCCTGCTCCAGCCACACTAGTTTCCTGTTTCTCCAACATTCTTCCAAGCATATTGCCACCTCAGGGCCTTTCTCCCCATCCTTGCCCTAGAATGCCAGCTCCACGAGGACAAGGATATCTATTTTGCTCACTGGTATATCCTTGATTCATAGAGTAATGCCTGGCACATAGCAGGCGAATGAATGATTGGAGATACCCTCTAAGAAAGTTTTTGTCACTTAGGATAAGAGGAGGAGGGATCACTAGGGTGGGGCAGTGTCTAGGGCTGTTCACACATACCTGACCACGCCTCTCCATCCAGGGCATGGTAGGACCACACTTCTCACCCACTTTGAGGTTAGGCATGCCATGTGATTTGCGTTGACCAATGAAATATAAGCAAAAGTAACATGTGTCACCTCCAGGGCAAGGCTTTAGAAGCCGGGGGTGGGGAAGGGAGGTTTGTTGTACCCTCCTTTTCTTGTCTGAAAGGTCATGTCACCAAAGAGCCTCTATCATTCTGGGTACCTAAGTGACCACCATGGACAGAGCTCCCCAGCCAACTATGGACACAGTGCTGAGTTAAACAACACAGGGGGCGCTGCTCTTTACCAGGCATAACTCCGCCTCTCTTCACTGATACGAAGTATCTGAGGCCTTTTCCCCTAAAAAACTGTCAGGAAAAGACATGGATTCTACACATTGGCTCTTTATAGGAAAGTCTTCAAAGAGCCTTTTGTTGATAGCTGCTCAGCCCCTCCCATTCCTCCCAAGAGGAAGAGGGTCCTCCATGAAAAGAATACCCCTCCTCTACTTCCCCTTTCTTCTCTCCAGCCCTTAAGGATGAGGGGATGAGCAAAGACAGAACATATAAGAGGCAGGTAACTCACTTCAGGCCCCATAATGACAGCAGCTGCTAGCAATAGGGCTGACAGCTTTTAGTCTGGTTCTGGATTTATGACCCCCAGGTGAGGTGCCATTCCACCCCACAGAGATGCTTTATGCCTGGGAGTTGGCCAAAGGTAGTAGCGGTGGCAGCTTCCTCCCCACTCCTTTGCAGGGATGATCTGTAACACCATCTCCTATAATATCTTAGAATGCTACACTGCTCCTCTACATCAGAGCAGGAAGGAGGAGCCAGAGACAAGAATGGCCAGATGGTCTGGGCTCAGCAGCCCCCATACCTCACCACTAAGATCCTTTATTAAGCCAAACACCAGCATCCAACCTTCTGCCTAGTGACTGGGAATTCTCGCTACCTGTGTTCCTGAACCTGTTAGCTAACCCACGCTGGCATTCTACACCTTCTTACAACTCCTCCTTACTGAGCACCTTCTCTGTGTCTGGTCACTCCCATTTGTTCTTCCCAATCTTTAGGGAGGTAAATTATTGATTTAGACACTAGACAAATATTTATTCCAGGCCTCCAAGCAGCTACAATGGCAAGCAAAGCAACTCCTCCTTGCTGAACATGTACTATGCACCCAGCTATTTGTATTCATTTGAAGGTGGAAATCATGGTCTTGTGAAGATGTGATTGTTGATTCAGTCATGTGATAAATATTTATCATCAGGCCTTAGGGTTCAGTGGTGAGCAAAACACAGATGTCCTTGTGGATCCTACACTAATCGAGACTCTAAACTCCCCTTGACTAATGAGGATATTGAAGCTTGGAAAGATTAAATAATTTCCACAAGGTCATAATGTTAGCAAATTGCAAGGCCAGAATTCAAACCAGATATGTGTGACTCAAAGTGCTGTCACTAACTGAGCATCTACTATGTCTAGCACTGAGCCGGGGCTTTCAAGCATATATACATGCTTAACATAAAGCAGGCATTCAATATTTTTGTTGACTAAATAAGATGGACTGAAAGATGAATGGATAGAGATGGATGGATGGAAAGATGAATATATAGAAGATAGATGAAAGGGCTAGATGATAGATAATGGATGAATGCAGGGATATGTGGTTGCATGGAGAGAGATGGATGGAGGGACAGATGAATGGAAGGATAGATGCATAGATGAATTATGAGTAATAGCTGAATGGGAAGATAGATAGGGAGATGAATAGAGATGAATGAGAGAATAAAGAGATAAATGGATGGGTGGGTGGATGAATGGATGATGGGTTGGAACGTGGATAGGTGGATAGAGAGGTGAGTAGAGAGATGGAGAGAAGGAAAAAGAGATGAATGGATAGGTGGATGGAAGGACAGGTGGATGGGGAGCTGGACAGTAGATCTCTGTTACCCACATCAGTTCTGTGAGGTAGGAATTATCATGCCTGTTTTCTAGATGAAGAAACTGCAGTTCAGTGATGAAGTCACTGGTCTAGAGTTAAGAGCAAGTCATAGGGCAAGTCTGGAGAACGTCTGGATTCCTCTTGGGTCAGTCAGACTCCCAAGACCCTTCCAGAACACCCACGTCACAGTCCCCTTCCAGGTCCCAGCCTGCGTCCCTTGGCATATCACTCCATAGAGACCTTCTGGCAAGGCTTAATTAGACGGAGGAATTCGAGAGCTCTTAGCCATCAGCGGGCCATTTTATGGAGGCATTGGTCGAGGCACTGTTAGCTACAGATGGGCCAGAGTGGAGACCAGGCCTGTTTGGGTACACACACACACACGCGCGCGCGCGCGCACACACACACACACTCATACTTAACAGAAAATACATGGTACACACACGGAATCCACCCACATGCATATAATACAAGGCAGGCACACACATCATTCATAGATACATGTTTCCACATATATGCACATGCTTTTAAAGACATACATGTTTATACTTTATGCACACAATACTCACACATTTATGTATATATTTGCACAGATAACAGGCATGCACAAAAACGTAACTGAGATACATACTCTTATACACTTATGTATACATCCCTCAGTCACACCATGTGCTCTCATTTACATACCATATGCTGCACATAATACATGCACACATTTACACAAACTCACACTCCTTAGGTGGTGGGGGAGGGGAATCTGACTTCTGATGTCAGTGAGACATCTTTCTTGCCCCTTGGAAGGCAACAGCAAGACAAATGTCTCAGACTCGTCAGGACAAACGCATGTGCACACACGCTGTCACATAACACAAACCCACAGTCAGGAACATACAACTGCAGATACACACTTTGATGTGCCCACATTCGGACACGCTCGCTCAGGGGCAAACTCACAGTCATCTGGGATGCACCTTCACACAGAGGAAGATACACTTGGACCCTCACTGCTGGCAAAGCACATAAAGTTTCTCATAGCCCACTCTCACACACCCCCACAGCACATGGAAACTCATGCATAGACAGACACATCCGACATACTCTTAGACACACAGAAAGACACTTTCACAATTGGCTTCAAGTCTGAGAATCCGGACTGAAAGCCCAGTGCCATTTCTTCCTGAGGGCTGGGCAATGCCTGGCACAGTGCGTCGCACCCTCTCTCCACTTGCCTGCAATCCCTGGGAGTAGAGAGCCCTTTCCTTCAGCGAGGTGAGAGAAGGAAGCGGTGTGGTGGCTACCGGGGGCTGAATAGGGGAGCTGGCCAAGTTGGGGAAACATCCAGCAGGAGAGGGAGCCCACGCATCCCAGCTCCAAGGGGGAGGAGTCTCGCAAACAGACTTAAGAGGGGAAGGGTGGGCGGGGCATATCTGGAGGAGGCTGAAGGAAGCTGGCTGTGGAAGATGTCTCCTTCCCTCTCCTCGGGACTCCAGGACCACCACTAGTAATCCCCACCCCCGATTGCGTTCCACTCCCCCCACCTCCCCAGATCTGTGGCAGGAGAGCTAGAGAATGAAGGTGATAGATGGAATGGCATGGGGGAGGGGACAATACTGGAGCTTCTGCCCCAGCCCGAGACCCTTCTAACTCCTAGACAGGGCAAGTTATAGAAATAAATATTCAGTACATGGTGAGGCAGGTGATGAGGAGGAAGACGCTGAGGCGGGGGGAGAGAAAAAAAGAGACAAAAAGAGATACAAAGTCAAAGACAGCAACAGAGAGAAAGAGAAGCAGAGAGAGAGAACTAGAGAAGCAAACCAGAGGAAAAGGAACAAGAGAGAGACAGAGAGACTGACAGGCAGACGCGGGACTAACTCAGAGACCCGGAGACACAAATAGGAGTGGAAATGCTCGAAGACCCCATTCAGAGGTAGGGTCCCTCCCAGCCGCCCGAATCTACCCTACTCACCCCGGACCCTCGCCGTCTCCTCGCTGGGCCAGAGCGAGCCTAGTATATTATTGCCACTCGGACCCTGCCCACTAATAACAAGAAATAATAATAATAACAATAATAACCGCGCGGAGGTAGCTGAGGGTCCCGGGGCTCCTTCACTTCCACGTCCAGCCCTCAGCCCCCAGCCCCCGGTGGGCGCCCCGGGGCCAGGAGACTGTGGGGCGGGGGCCCTCGGGGGCTGCAGCGGCGGCGCGCGGGCACCACGCCCCCCGGGAGTGCCCCCCGCGCAGCGGCCACTCACGATTTTCTCCGAGGCGCCGGCGCGGGATACGGTGCCGTTGAGCCCCACGAGCGAGGGCAGCGTCTGCGACATCCAGTTGGTGACCATGGCCATGGTGCTCAGCACGGCCCCGATTTTGAGCAGCGGCACCGACATCGCGCCCCCGCCTCATGCCCCGCGGCCGCCCGCGGAGCGTCCCTTCTCCCGCCCGCCGCCTGGCGCTCCGTCCGTCACCGCCCAGCCGCCCCGGGGACGCGAGCGCGAGCCGGGGGCTGGAGCCGGGCCAGCCGGGGGGCTCGGGGACGCGGGCTGCAGCTCCGCGCGCTCGGCGGGCTCCTCTTATAAAGCACCGGTTCGGCCCCCGCCCCCTCCCGCACCTCCGCGCCGGGCACTTCCAGCCGCCGTGACGTCACGGCTCCGGCCAGGAGCCCGGCGGGGGGCGGGGGGCGCCCGGACTGCCCCACACCCCTGCCCAGCTCTCTCCGACCCCTACCCAGGAACCGCCCCCCCGGGAGAGGGACCACCCCGGGGTGGCATCCCCAGCGGCCCCGGCCCCACCCCCACCGCCGCGGCATTCCCGGCCCCGCCCCCAGCGGTGTTCCCGCCCACCCCAGAGGTGTTCCCCAGCCCCCCATTGGTGTTCCCGGGCCACCCCCGGCGCTCGGCCTACCGCGACCACCCAAAGCTGACTGAGGACCAAAGTCACAAGTCCCCACCCACCTCCTGTTAGGACACCGACCCCGACTCTCTAAAACCCGCGAGCGCAGGTATGGTGGGGGGGCTATGGGGAGCAAAACTCTGGTGCGCTCCCATGAATCGGGCAGCCTAGGGTCTTTTCCTTAGGGAAGGGGCTCTCCCAGGACCAGAATCACTCTAGAAACCCCCGGTTGTTTCGGAACGAGGAAGCCCAGAGCCGCGGGTCCGGAGCCAGCAGACGCGGTGACTTAAATGTAGGTGCGGTTTGGGGGTCACTCGAGCAGCGGGAGGATGCCCCAGTACGCCAGGGACGGCATTATGACCCGGGACGGCGGAGACAGGAGCTAGCCTTTGGCAGACAAGTCCCGAGCGGCTCTCCACTCACAAATTGAACTTGGTGGGGGTGGGGGCGGGGAAGTGACACTTGGGATCATCCTTCAGGCCCCAAGACTTCGGGGCTGGGCCCTTCCGGGAGGGTGGTGCAGAGGCCCTGCACGTCCCACCCACGCAACGGCCGGCGGCAGAGGCGGCGGGGGCGACAGGGGCAGCGAAGCTGCGGGGAGGAGCGCGCCTGGCGGGTTTAATTTCCTCTGTTTTCCCCGCGCTCACGCCCCCTCCTGGCGTCCCCGCATCACCTCGCACCACCGCCGCCGCCGCCGCCGCCCTCAGCCCGCGGCCGCCGCCGTCTGGAGGTGGCGATGACTCAGGCCTTTCCGAGGGCTCGCTCGCCTGGGAAGAAGCCCTGAACATGGGGGTGCGGGTCTTGAAATGTCCTTTTTTCTGAGCTCTTCAGAACCGCGAGGCAGGTTCTGCCCGTGTGACGTCCAGGAGAGACTTCTCTCCGCCTCGGTTGTCTCATCTGCAAAGTGGGTGAATGTGAGGACTACAGGCCTAATATGTGTAAAGGCCTGGGGTGTCCTGAGAATAAAGTGAAAGATTTATGGAGCAGCTACTGCGTCCCAGGCACTGTGAAAACAGACAAAATGACTGCTGTTGTGAAGCCAAACATTCTATGGCGAATCATACAAGGAAAGGAGGGGTGGTAAAAGATCAGGACTTGAGAGGGGCATAGGAATAAATAGGGGAGTAAACTTTAAACGAGGTGGTTAGAGAAAGTGACATTTGAGCACAGAGACCTGAAGAATGTGAGGGAGGGATATCTGAGGGAAGAGTTTCAGGCAGTGGGGACCCAAATGCAAATGCCCTGGGGCACGAGCATGGGTGTTCAAGAAGGGGGCCAGAGTGGTTGGAGCAGAGTGAGCTGAGGGAGAGTAGGGGGAGATGGTGCTTATTAAGCATTTTGCAGGGTGTCTAGGACATGGTAAGAGTTTCACATATAGTAGCTGCTGTTCTTAATTATTTGCAACTGATTATGAGCTTTAAAAAAATGAGATGTATCCTTGCCTACTTGTATACTTGCATTTATGAGTGCTGAACACTTTGCAAATGTGCTTGCTGAGCAGTTGTTGCAAACTCCCATGAAAACTACTGGGCTCAGAGAGGGGAGAGGACCACTTCAAGGTGACCCAGCAGGTAAATGGGGGCCTAGCATTTGAACCCAGGTCTGTCTGATGTCAGGTGCCAAAACCACTGGGTTCCAAGGCCTCCTGGCTTAGAGAATTTGGAACCTAATGATACTCTCTCATGCACTCCCCACTGGTGCTGTGGGAAAAGGCCCTAACTCCTTAGAGCCAAGCTTCTCCAAGGAGCAGTGTCCATCACATCGGCCTTTGTCCTAGGTCCCAGCCCCTCTCACTCTGTACAGTGTCTAGACCATCACACCCACTCCCAGGGTTTTGGTTTTGGTCCTGGCCTCAGGACCTTTGCACTTGCTGTCCTTTACCTAGACCACTATTACCAAGATACACATATGGTTTGCTCATTTACTTTATTTATATCCCTGTCCTATCATTGTGTGGATGAGATACATGCCCTACCCTTCCCCAGAAAACTGCATTTCCCGGGTTCCTCACACGCTATCTTCTGGTGGGCTCAATTAAAGGGAGGCACTGGAGGGAGAGTGGAGAGTGGAAAGGAAGGGAGAAGCCAGGCTATTTCTCTTCTCTCTTTCTGCTTGGGGTGGGAGTGTGTTCTGACAGTAGCTGCACCCCTTCATGGTCCCAGGTCCCACACAAGAGCCCCTTCCTCATCACGCCATCCTTTGCCATGTTCCTCTGACAGCTTTGCAATGAGGTTTATTGCTGGATTCCCTGATCAGTTTGGCTTCTCAACTCTTCCATCTCACACTTAATCAGGTTCCTGTACTAAACGCCTTCTCTTTGAAACCCTAGAGTCATTTGTTTCCCTGACTGGACCCTGAGGAATATGGCCGTCATATCCAAAAGTCCTGTCCTGGCTGCCTCATCCACAATAGCAGCCCCCACCACTCTCTGTCCCCGTCTCTGCTGTAGTGTATTTGGAACAGCATTTATCGCCGTGTGACATTATTTTATACTTTTTTTTATGGTCTGTCTCCACCTCTAGACTTACAACTTCACAAGGGTAAGTAAATGTCTGTATTTTTCATAACTGCATCTCCAGGACTTAGTACAGTGTTTGGCACATAGCAGGCACCCAAGAAATTGTTCTTGACTGACTAAATGAATCTACAGCTAAGGACTCCCAGAGGTATACCCACAGCCCAGATCTTCAACCCTTATGGCCATCTGCTTCTTGGACTCCTCCACGTGCGTGTTTCACAGGACTAAGCATATGCACCCAACCAGAATGACCTCAACCAGAAAGGCAGAACTGAGGATGAGTGATGATGTGGAGAAACTGAGCCCAGTGCTAGTGGTAATATAAAAGGTTGTAACCACTTTGAGAAACAATTTAGCAGTTTCTTTAAACGTTAGAAACTTAGCATAAGACCCAACAATTCCATCTACCCGAGAAATAAAAGCATATATCTGTGGAAAGACTTGTATATGAATATTCATAGCAGCATTTTTCATAATGGAGAAAACAATCCAAATGCCCATCAACTGGTGAACTGTGGTCCATCCATACAATGGAATGACATTCAGCCATCAAAATAAACAGCCTACTGACACACTCTACAGCATGGGTAAACCCCAAAAATATTCGGCTAAGTGGAAGAAGCCAGACAAAAAAGGCCACATTTTGTATGATTCCATTTATACAAAATGTCCAGAAAAGGCAAACCTATAGAGACAGAAAGTAGATTAGTGGGTAGAACTGAGGTTGGGAGTGGGGATGGACTGCAAATGGGCACAAGGGCTCTTTTGGGGGTGACAGAAATATCCTAAAACTGGATGGGGGTGATGTATGCCCAATTCTGTAACAGGTGGGTTTTATGGTATGTAAATTATTCCTAAATAAAACAGTTAAAAGAGAGGATTATTCTTAAATTTTCCCTGTCAGCCCTTACCCTGAGTGGCCCTGTGCTTGCACAGACAAGAGAATGAGTTCCTCCTTAAATTTTGCACCCTAGCTTCCTTGCTTCCAAAGAATCTGGGCCAGATGTACCTTAGAAACTACAGATTTTGCTCCCTTTCCCCGCTTGATCTCCCTTCCTGCTCCTCCATCCAAGCCAACCCTGATGCTAATTTGATACAGAAAATTATCCAGAAAGTATCTCCTCCTCTCCATCATTATCATCACCCTAAGCATGGTTTGAGAGTGCTGAAGATTAAATGTTGTGTCCTCCCAAAATGTATATGTTGATGCTCTAACTCCCAGGGCGATGGTATTAGGAGGTAGGGTGCTCAGGAAGTGATTCGTTTATGAGTGTGGAGTGGTCAGTGAATGCGGTCAGTACCCTTACAAAAGAGACCCCAGAGAGCTCCCTCACCATGGGAGGACACAGCATGCAGACATCGTCTATGAACCAGGGAGTGGGTTCCCACCAGGCATGGGGTCTGCTGCACCTGGATCTTGGACTTCCCAGCCTCCAGAGCTGTGAGATATAAATTTGTGTCTTTTATAAACCACCCAGTCCATGGTATTGTTATAGCCTCCTGAATACATTAAGACTGGGAGCCATGGAAAGTAATGTGTTTTTTTTCCCTGAAAATTCCCAGGAGGAAAAAAAGTTCATAGCTGTCAGAAACAGTAACAATAATTGCTAAGGTTTATTGAAACTTATCATGTGCTAGACACCATCTGCAGTGATATACATGTAATAATTCATTTATCCCTCAGAACATTGCCATGAAGTAGACAGAATTACAATTCTCATTTTTTAAATGAGGAAACAGAGGCACAGATATGCTAAGTAACTTTCCCAAAGTCCCCCAGGATTCTATCCCAGACAGACAGGCTACATGGCATTGGGTCAGTCGGATCTATTCAGAGGAGAAAGAATAAATGTTGATCCCTACCTCACATCTCAAACAAAAATCAATTCCATGTCGATTGTACCTCTGAAGTGAAAGGTAAACAATAAAGCTTTTAGAAAAAAAGTATAGAAAAGTATCTTCATTACTCTGGGGTAGGCAAAGATCACTTAAAACACGACAGTAATCACTAACCTTGAAGGAAAAAATTATTTGAACTACATTAAAATTTAAAATTTGTATTGATCAAAGACACCATTAAGAGAATGAAAAGACAAGCCACAGAGTAAGGCACTTGAAATCCTCATGTCCAATAATGAACTCATATCCTGATTTTATATTTATGTAAAAGATTATAGAGAATGGATGGATAGATGGATGGATAGAGATTTAAAATCTGGATATATGCGCACACATATTCCTACAAATCAATAAGGAAAATGCAGACAGCCTAATAGAAAAATGGGCAAAAGACTCGAACGGGCATTTCACAAATGACAATGCCTAAGTGGTTAATAAACATGTGAAAAGGTATTTAGTACTATTCATCACCAAGAAATGTAAATTAAATTCATAATGTAATAATAGGTACACATCTATTATTGGAATGTCTAAAAAAGATCACACCAGGTGTTGATGACAATACAGAGCAACTGGAACTCTCAGACAGCTGGTAGAAGAGTAAATTGGTAAACTCTGAAGAGTCTTTGGAACTTTGGGAAGCTGTTCATCTCCTAAAGCTTGATACATCCCTCGCCCCACAGCCCAGCAATTCGACTCCTAGGTATATACAGTTGAGTCTCACTATTCATATATTCCATATTGGCAAGTTTGCCTACTCATTACAATTTATTTATAACCCCCAAGTCAATACTTGCAGGGCTTTCTTGGTCATTCATGGACATGTGCAGAGTAGCAAAAATTTTGGTCACCCACACCCAGGTTCCCAACCGAGGTCCAACATGGCCATGCTCTGCCTTCTTGTTTCAGCTCTAACTGTAAACGTGTCTCTTTCAGTCTAGTGCCAAATTCTTCACATGTTCGCACTTTTATCTGGTGATTTCTCTACTTCAAGTGGCCCCCATGCATGGTGTTGAAGTGCTGTCTAGTGTTTCTAAGCACCAGAAGGCTGTGATGTGCCTGCAGGAGAAAATACGTCTAGTCAATAATCTCATTCAGGTATGAGTTACAGTGTCTTTTGCCGTGAGTTCGGTGTTAATGAACCAACTATATATATTAAACGAGGTGTTTTTAAGCAGAAACACCTTTAAAAAAGCTGCATACTTTTTGGTCCACAAAAATGTTGTGACCAGAGAGGCTTACAGTAATCTAACCGTGATGATTCAGCATTTGCTAATTGTCCATGAGGTCTTTATGGATCATAACTACTGTGAATAAAGAGAATCTACTGAATGTACGTACCCAACAGAAATGCAAACAGACATTCTCTACAGACGTGTCAGAGTGTCCATACCAGCACTTAGTGTCAGCCACAAACTTCACCAACCCAAAGCCTAGAAATAACAGAACAGATATGGTGCTGGTAACACTATATCCAAGACAAAAAGAGGATAGATGATAGATAGATAGATAGATAGATAGATAGATAGATAGATAGATAGATGATAGACAATAGACAGAAAATTTATCAAGCTTCATATTTGTGATCTGCATACATCTCTGTAGCTAGATTTCATGTTGAGAAGAAAATTTACTCAAAAACACAAATTAAGGTAGCAAGCATAAAATGTTAAATTCCATCTCTGTTTAATGGGCAGCAGGTAAAAATGATAGAACTCTCCGGTATAGAAAATACAAACAAGCCAAGCAAAACTAAGTGTCCTTTGCAATAAGCCAAGTGGCCTCTGTCAGTTGGGCCATCTCAGCTCCCATAGTATTTCATTCACACACAAGAAAGGCATGAATTCATGTCCACACAAACACAGCTTTGCATCCCTCAGAATACAAATGGCATGAGCCTTCTAGTCTGTGGCTTATTTTAGTTTTTCTTCTTGGTTACAGCAAGTTTTGTGAAATGGTGTTGAAATACATCTTTTTTCCCTTAGGAGAGCTGTATTTTCTCTCCTCTCACTGCAGCCTTTCTCCTGTCATCTCTGCTTTCCCGCCTGATGCAGAATTCCAAGAGGTGGTTGGGAAGGAGACAGTGGGATGTGTTAAGAACTTCAGACACCAGGCAGTGAGAGATACCCTCCCTCTGCCCCTCACATGTCGTCTTGCTATGCCTCTGGCTGCTGCTCATCAGGACTTGTCAGCTCCTGAAATAATTCTGTCTTCATCCTTTAATATTCCCAGTCCCATCTGTTTTCAATGTTATATAGCCAAAAGATCTGTCCCTCACACAAATTCAGCCATGTCTCATTCCTGGCTTTAGAACCTCTTTAAACAACAATTCAAAACTGAACAAAGGACTAGACTAGACATTTTTCCAAAGAAGATATACAAAGGACCAATAAACACATGAAAAGATGCTCTACATCACTTACCCTTAGTGAAATGCAAATCAAACTTCATACCCATTAGGATGGGCTAGAATCAGAAGTCAGATAATAACAAATGTTAGAGAGGATGTGGAGAAATTGGAACCCTGTACACCTTCAGTAGGGATGGAAAATGGTACAACCACCATGGAAAACAGTATGGAAGTTTCTGAAAAAAATAAGAATAGAGCTCTGGATGGATGAGGCTGTGAGGGAGACCAGGCTTCCACTCTGGAGACAAAGTCTGCTCCTGTCACAACTCCCTTCTCCCTGGCACAACCAGACTCAATGTCAGAGAAGTTAAATCTTCCATCCCACCCATCAAGAGCTCAAATGGTCACCCAACCCTGAGTGTCTGGTATAAGGCTCAAAACACAGAAGGCTCCCACTGAGTGCTTCCTAAATGAACACACAAAGGTGTAATTAAGTGAAAATAATGTCCCCTAAGCAGTGACATGAATTCTGGGGACACAAAGTCATTGCTCACACCAGCTGCTGGGTTCACACAGGCCCACATGGTCACCCATAAGGACACAGAATCACTGTGTGCACACATCCACGGACATGATTATAGTACATGCATGTCTCTATGTCCAGCTTGGCCAATGCAGAGTTCACGATCCCTAAATATACACACACCCATAGACACTACAGTCACACTCCTACAGGGCCAGGGTTACGGTGAGGGGAGTGATGTGAGTTGTGCAAGTGGAGGGTTGGATCCTGTCTTTACTTAAAATTTTGATACTTTGTTCATTATAGATTTTTGGAATTAATTTTGATTTTCTTAAAATATTGCATTAAGATATTTATTTTGATGTTGGAGTTTTGTTTTTGTTTTTTGGCATCCCCTTCAATTTTGCACCTGAGGCACCCACATGCCTTCACCAGTGTCTGTCTGTCTGTCTGTCTGTCTGTCTGTCTGTCTGTCTGTCTGTCTCTCTCTCTCTCTCTCTCTCTCTCTCTCTCTCACACACACACACACACACACACACACACACACACACACACACACACATGGTCTCTGCACAAACCTCATTTTACCACTAGGTGTCGCCCCAGCTCCTCCATTGGGACTCAACCCCAATCCTGCTCTTCCGTAGGAAGAAAAAAAAACATCTAATTCACTTATTAACCAGGAGTCCTTAAGATTTCTCTCTGCTTCCCTCCAGCTGAGACACTTGTATTTGCTAAAGGTTCCCAGGAGGATAGTGACTTAACCCTGAATAATGGTGCCCTATAATGTGGAATTTTAGGCACAGATGAGGAAGGGTTTTCCTGATTCTTCATATCCAGGAGCAGTGGTTGACTTGAAATAGGTATGGGATGGTGCAAGGGGAGGGTTGTTTCTCCCGACCCTTCCTTGGCACAATATTGTCTGACAGTTTGAGAAAGAAAAGACTGTGGGAGGAGAAGGATCCATCCATTCATTCATTCAACAAATATTTGTTGAGCACCTATGAATGAATAAACCAACCTTGAGAAGGTAGTGACGAAGGCTATGAAGAAAACTAACAGAGAGAAAGAGCTCAGGGATTGGCGGTGGGAAGGCTATTTTAGACAGATGTTCAAGGTGGGCCTCTTGGAGGAGGTGATATTTAAGCAAAAGGAGAGGGGATCAAGTAGCCTCCTAGGAGAACAGCATCCCAGGCAGATGGAATGGCAAGTGCAGAGGCTCTGAGGCATGCAACACAAATTACTCCTACCCCACCTGTAGGGACTTCAGGAGAAACATGGCCCCAAACTCAGTGCCAAAGATGTAGCTAGACCTTAGGGAGGACTAGCCACAGTGGTAGAGAAGGGGACATCTCTCCCACGGGGAAAGCTCTCTGGTAGCTTCAGAGCATTCACAGGCCACAGCCAGAACATCCGGGACAGACCCTGGATGGATGGATGACTCCTCTGACAGGTGCTACTCCCCTGCTCTCAGGGTCAAATCCAGAGTCCTGCCCACAGCCCACAGGTTCCTATCTGATCTGGCCCCTCCCAACTTCCCTGGTCTCACCTCCCCACAACTCCCTCTCACTCACTCCTCTCCAGCTATACCAGCCTCCTTGCTGCTCCTCAAACTCACCAAGCTTGTTCTGCCCTCAGGACCTTTGCACTTGCTATTCTCCTGGCCTTGAATTCTATTCCCCTGTATACCCAGAAGATTCCGCTCACCTTTTTTTAGGTGTCCCCTCAAATACTACTTCCTTAGAGACACCGTCCCTGACAACACTTGCTAAGTAGACCCCACTCCACCACCATCACCCGATCCCCTTTTCCCTATTTGTTCTTCATAACACTTTCATTGTATGATACATTTTGTTGTTGTCATTGTATTATGCATTTATTCTGTTCTTTGTCTCTCCTGCTAGAAGGTCAGCTGCAAGTGGGCAGGGATTTGATGACTTGCTTCACGGCTGCATCCCAGTGCTGAACCATATCTGTTGATTGAATGAATGAATGAGTGCTTTCTAGAAAGGACCCCTGGTGGAGCCCAGGGCCCAGTAGAGATAGAGGTGGGGGGTCTGGGGAGGGTTGGAGGGGGCAGAGAGAGGAGAGAGCATCCATTCTTCAAGGTACCAGGCTGGTGGGTAAGCTGGGGCTTGAGGTTGGTTTACCACACTGCAGTGGCAACCCCCTGGTAGGACTTCACCAGCCCCGCCCCAACTGATTACCCCAACTTAGCTCCGCCTTATCCACCATTTAGCCACGCCTCCACTGATACCATTTTAGTCCGGCCCCCAGCATCCCCATTTAGCCCCGCCCCCAAGCAACTCCCTCTCCACCCTGGGGTATGTAGGACATAGAGCACTCTCCCGCACCCCTAGACAATCTTGGCTGGAGAACAGGAAAACTGGAGTTCCCTACAGGCTAGCAGGGGTGGGGGAGAATCCCCAGGTGGTAGTTCCAAGGATCCTTCTTGGAAAAACCAAATTCGACTTCACTCCTGCTGCTGCGTTTTTGTTTTTTTTTTTCAACAGATTCTCAAGTATATACCTCTTTCCATCTCAACTCTTTCGCTCTCAGCCATCACTCTTCTCTCTGGCTCACATATCAATTGAGCACCTACTGTGTGCAGCCTGATGCTAGGTGCTGAGCACCAGTCCTATCCTACCCAGTGTATGGGTCCTGAGATGGGGAACCAGAGAAGTGAAGAAGTGACCCCACAACCTCGCCTTGTGGCCTGGAAATCCCTCCATCTAGAGCCTGATCTCCATCTCTCGCAAAACCGCCTTCAGGTCGGGTGCAAGGGTCTGATTCCTTTCTTCTCTTGACCAGGAAAGGGAAGGTGCCAGGGCTGCTATTCCTTGGAGCTTCTACCTAAAAACTCCTCCTAGTGTCTACACAGGCACTGTCCACACCCGCGGAGTGGATTATTTTATAAAAGAGGTTAAACATGTGGGCTCAGAAACCAGACTGCCTCTGTTGAATCCTAGCTCTCCCACACCCACGCAGTCCGAGCTTGAGCAAGTGACTTCACTTTTCGATGCCTCAGTTTCTTCATCTGTTAGGTGAGGGTAACCAATAGCACCTACCAGTGGGGTGCTGAGAGGATTAAAGGCATTACTTCATGCTGTACTCTTGAAGTGGTGCCCAGCACATAATCACGTAACAAATGTTAGCTATGATTACCATTATTTTATTTTTTTCGATTTTGGCTTCCCTCGAGCTCTTACAGACCTTAGAACATAGAGGTGCTCCCAGCCCCAAGACAGACAGGGAGATTTCCCAGTAGCTAAAGAAAGCTTGGAACCCAACATTTTGCAAGGTGCCCCAAGCCTGCCCAAAAGATGGGGTAACATGGAGAGGGAGGCCTTTTTCTGTGAAAGCATGAATGGCTTCTCCAAGGCACCACCACCACACACACACGCAGATGGATGTACATGTTTGCACACACAGCCCTCACCCTTCACGTCCCCTTTTAAGGAATTTACTCAAAGGCACAGAACAGCACACTGTCACCCCAAAGCTCTCGCACAGCCATACACCTGGTCGCACACATTTCGTTTAACACCCAAGCAAATGGACAGAGTCATGGGGACACTGTCACATACAGTCCTTTACACATAGCTATGGCTGCCCAAATACCGCCAGGATTAACAGTCCTCACTTGCTGTCACATCACCAGTCACACACAGACACACAACTCCCAGTCACAAACAGGCTCACACTGTCACACCAACCCTTTAGTCACAGCCTCCCGCTGCCACAGACTCTCCCTCACGTACAGCCTTCCAGATCACACCCAACTCACGCACAGTTGGACACACACCAGCACAGCCACACACACAAACTCTCAGACACACCCAGCCATCACACAAAGACACGTTTACCCAGCACCCCTCCACACCTCACACATGTCCCCGTCACTCACTCACACGTGAGTCCCGCCCCCTTCTCCACGTTGGGGGTGCAGGCGAGGACTGGGGGGCTTCAGAGGCTGGACATCTCCAGCCATGATGGGGGAGTGAAGGGTAAGATACACCCCAAAGCCCCCTGAAGTTCCCCCCAACCCCACTCAGCTCCAGTGAGATGGCGGGTGTGGTGGGCTCTGGGTCACCGAGGAGTTGAGAACCCGAAGCTGGGGTCAGAGTGTCCCCCAAACCATCCCAGCTTGACGCTAGATTTGAAGCCCTCCTTTTCCCCAAAGCCAGAGTGGACGTTTCAGTGCCTCCCCCGTTGCGACCTCTGCGCCCCCCGCAGCCCCGGGGGGGCTCATGGAGCCCCAAACCCCGTTTCTGCGGGAATCTTCTCGGTCCCCCTTACCTCCTGGAGCCCCCTGCGCCCGCACCTGCCCGTCGGGCCCCTACCTGTCCGGCGAGGCCTGAGCACAGCAGCAGCAGCAGCGGCGGGACCATTAGCGGACACATGATGCGCCCCCGGCCCAGCGTTCGATCCCCCCGCCCGCCCTAGCGGAGCCTCGGCGCGGGGACCGCCACCTGGCGCGACCCCGCCCGCCCGGCCGGGCGACCCTGCGCCGCCGCCTACCCCGCCTCGCCGGAGGCAGGGATTCCGCCCCGCCCCCGCCCCCCTCTCCTGCTCGGAGTCTTTGTTGCGGGCTCCGCCCCCCAGCCCCGCCCCCAGCTCGTCTTCGGGAGCAAACCAAGCGGGGTCTGGGGGCGGGGAAGTGGGTGAGCAGGCCCTGGGGAGGGTAGCAAGGAACAAGACCTGGAAGTCTCCCAAGCCATTATGGACCCGGGTCACCGGTCACGGAGATGGGGGAGGGATTTCATCACGTGTTAGTAAATTTCACCCTCCCTGGGCATTTTCCCCTTTGAAAATGGGGGTTGGAGGAGGAATCAACGGGTAGAGGGGAGTAGGAGGAAGGCCTGGTACCAAAGAAGAGAAATTGAGAGGCTCCCTCCTTAAAGAACTCAAGAATCATGAGAGAAACTGAGGCAGAACCTGTGAAATTGGAAGTTGGGGGAAAGGGGTCACTGCTAGGACAAGAGGCGTGGGGCAGAGAAGGGAGTGAGAGGCATAACAGGGGCGGAAGACAGACCAGAGGCCAAAGTGGATGGCCAGCCAGGAAGGCCTGGCCCCCAAAGGGGGCATCTTGTTTTCACTCTCTCCTCCCCACTCCCCATCCCCCACGGGCCCTCCAGCTCAAAGTATCCCGTCCCCCAGCACACCTAGACAGCCGCTTACTCTCCTTCCAGTGGCCCAAGATGAGAGACCAGATCCTAAGAGAATCAAATTATTAATACCGCCTCCACGTGAATAATTTGCACACGAAGGGCGTCTTTGTCCTGCCTCCAGCCTTTCTCTGCCTCTCCCCAGGCAACTTCCCTCCTCCTATACCCTAATGGCTTTTTTTAGGGAACAGCGAGCAAGTCAAGTTACAGAAGAATCGGCCATAAAATATGGGCGAGCTTCTGGCATTTTTTGACCCTATTGGGCGCCAGACAAATAACACATTACGGACGGTTCTGTCAAAGCAAGGAGGAAGAACTTGGTGTCCAGTGGAACCGTGGGTTCAACCTTGGTTCTGTCACTTCTTGGACATGGGACCTTACACAAAGAGATTTCTTCTTTCAGGGGACCTGTTTTCTCAGAGTTGTTGGGAGACACCTGTGACTCATGAGTAAATTGAGCACTTAGCCAGCACTCAATCCCCAGAGGGTATTACTACAAAGAAGCATGGAATTAAGGACAGTGGCCATGGGGTTGTGGACAGTGGCCATGGAGTGTAGGACAGAAAACAGAATATGATCCAGGGAATGCATCTCATCCATCTCTATCCACTCTTCCTAAACAGGTGCCAGTCTTTTGCTGCAGTATGCGTGGTGTAGGAAAGGGATGCTGGTAGGAGCAACCAGCAAGCTCTTGACCAAGAGTGGGCTGTGGTCAACACTGGGGTGGGAGAGGGTCCTGCTTGTCCCCCTACAGAGTGGTGTCCTTGTTAGTACTGTGTTTCAGGGCTATGAACAATGTCCTCCTTGATCACTGAGCTAGATGGTCATCATCATGGTTAAATTATGGCCTGTTTTGTGTGGTTGGTATTTGTCAATATGCCCTTAGGTGCATTCTCCACCTGCTTTCTCTATATTCGGGGAGAAAACTACATTTTTCAGACTCCCTCAAGACCCTACAAACCACACTTCCCAGACCCCCTTGCATCTGAGTAGGCTCAGCCAGCCAGTAGGAGGCCTGGAGGGAGATTGGCAGGCTGGTGGGGGAGGTGGGAGAGCCAGAATATTGCTCCCTCTCTCCACTTCAGGTGTCTCTAGCCATGACCGTTTGGTCTCCTCTGTGCTCTCAAACCCACTGGGAAGTCTCCACCATGGGTCACCTCCTGGCAGGTGACCACAGCCCCTGGACTTTGGTAACCACCTCCTCCTTTTGCTGCTTTGGCCCTTGGGAAGATGGCAGCTTACTACTCTAGAGTATGTTCATCTACTCCCATTTTGTTCTTAAAGTTTAACTAACATTTCTGAGATTAAGTCCCCATATTAAATTTCTGCTATCAAACTACCTGGTATGAGCTTTGTTCCTCTAACTGGACATAGACAGTACATTCAGTGCTGTGGTCATGACCACACTGCGGTCAGTGGCAATCTCAGTGTCCTGATCATACTGTGGTCAGTGTCCTTTTGAACTGTGATATGTGCTGCCATCAACATCTTAGTTCTACTATAATCAGCATTGTGATCAGTATTGTGGTCTCCACTGGTCATTCTTGGTTGTGTCGTGGTCAGTGTGGTAATCAGTTTCTTGGCTGTGTTGTGCTCAGATCACAATCACTGTCCTGGTCGTTCTGTGGATATTGTTCTGACCTTGCTTTAGACAATGGCCTGGCCATGCTATGGTCAAAATTATGATCAGGTCGTACTTGGTCAGGGTCATACCCAGTGCCCTGATTGTACGATTGTCCACTTCAAGGTCAGCACCATGGTCAGTGCTATGATGAGCATGGTGTCTACCTTCTGTGATTAGTGTAGAAGTCAGAATTGTGAACCATCATGGAAGAGAGATCAGCTTCTCAAGGACCTTGTGCAGCAAAACTGATGGGCCAGGTGGCTCAGGGTCTGGCACTGGGCAAGGTCTGCTTTTCATAATGTGCAGGTAGAGTGGCACTAGATTCCCACCAATTCTTGCCACCTTACTTAGGTATTCCTAATTGGCACTTGGGCAGCCATTGCCTACACTCTCCTGTGACCCCTTCATGTGTCCAGCCAGAGGCAGATACAGTTTAGGCCTTTTTGTTTTCCCACACCCTGCAGAAAGCCTGACACAGAAAAGATGATCAAGAAGAATTGAATGAGTGAATGAATCTACATAAATGTCTACACAAGCCTATGCTCTTGCTGATCTCTCTATACATTACTCAGGGCTTCTTTGGTAGCAAGTGGCAGAAAGGCAACTTGAACTGTCTTAAGCAAAGAAGAGCATGTATCAGCAAACATGGAAAATGAATTCAAGCAAAGCTGGATCCAGGAGTTCTGTTATATCATCAGAATTCTGTATCTCTCCATTTATCATTTCTGCTATTCTCTACAAAGTATTCCCTTTAAGCCAAGAGGGGACAAAGATGGTCCCCCCTGAAACTTTCATCTTCAAGGTCAACAGCTTCAGCAGAAAGATAGAGCTTTCAAAAATAATGACTCTCATTGGTTCATCCTAAGTTGCGTGCCCATCCCTAAGCCAATCATGGGTGCAGAGCAATGAACTATGGCTTGGCCAGACCTCGCTTGTAGATTAGCCCCCTGGAGCCAGACAGTGGAGTTAGCTTCATCTAAACTACATTGGATAGAAAATAAAGGTAGGAGGGGTAGATACAGAACTTTGCCATCGAAAGACAGAAAGAATGCTGTGAAAACAAAACCAAAAGATGGCAGGTGCTGAGCCACCATCCCAACATCCTAGTGTGCAGGCCTATACTGCAGAGGCTGCAAAGATAAAAACTATGTTTTCCAGAATCCCTTGCAGCTAGACTTCTGTATGCTAATTAGATTCTATCAAGTGGAAGCATGAGATATGAGTGGGAAAAGTGGGCAAAGCTCATCTTTCTGCTGCATTGCAGTGGCATATGGCAAGCACATTGTGGAGACAATGGGTTTTCCTGACAGTCTCCAGTCACCGGTGCCACCAGCTTTTGTTGAGAGGCAGTTGCAAGTGACAACAATGTTGACTTCTAGATCTCTAAATTGCAACTACGGTGATGTATTGTGTTTTTTAAAAATGGTTTTATTGAGACATAATTGACATGCCATACAATTTACCCTTTAAAGTGGTTCCTTGGTTTTTGGTATCTTATGTTATTAATTTTTTAAGTTGTAGTAAAATATATATAACATAAAATATGCCATTTTAATCACTGTCCAATTCAGTGATATCAATTACTTCTGCAGTGTTGTGCAACCATCAACCCTATCTATTTCCAGACTTTCTCACCTTCTCAAATAGAATTCCATAATTATTAAGCAATAACTCCCCATTCTTCTCACCCCTCACTAGCCCCTAGGACCTTTAATCTACCTTCTGTCTCTAAGAATTTGCCTATTCTAAATATTTTATAGTAGTGGAATCATACAATATTTGTCCTTTTGTGTCTGGCTTCTTTCACTTAATGTTTTTGAAATTCATCCATGGTGTAGCATGTGTCAGAATTTCTTTCATTTTTATGGCTGAATAATATTCCATTGTATGGATAGACCACATTTTGCTATCATACTGACTCATTCTTGAAGTCAATAGTTCCCAGTGGATGATTCCCCACCTTCCTGTGAATAATAGAGGCAGAAGGTCCTGGGTGGGCCAATTTAGAGGTGATGTTCTGTAGCAAGGCATCCTATAGGCTTCGTTTGGAGCCCCATCTGCCAGCCTTCCAACAGTTTTCTAAGCACCAAGTTCCCTGGTTTGGGTCCTTGATTCCTGATTAATATGTGCTTGGAATTTTCATTCCCCTTACCTGTGTGAAGAGAACCTCGTCATTCACAAAGCCCTAACACCCCAGGCTATGGGTGATGACCTACTCAGTGCTACATATCTTTAATGACATCCATCCCTACTCATGAGCTCCTGTTAAGAACTCCACAATAGGCTAAGTACTCTCCGTGCAGTATTTCCTTAAATTATTATAATAACCCTGTGAGGTAGGAATTATTATCCCCAACTGAAGAGCAGAAAATTCAAGGCTCAGAGAGGGAACTTGACTGAGTTCACTCAGCCATAAGCAGCAGACACAGGATTCAAACTCAGTTCTGTCTGACTCAAAGCCAACCTATTGACCTCCATAGTATTATATGGTGTTATTCATTGGGTATATTTCCTGTCTCATCAAATTCATGAGGGTCAATCCTCTCCCCTGGGAGAGATGGTTAAATCTATGCCTCAGATTTTTCCTACATGAAGGTGAGGGAGGTCAGTGTCTATTCCCCAAGGTCTGTATGTCACCAGGGGAGGGCTGCTCCAAGGGCGTCAGCTCCTCAGCATCCCTGTGAGCTAAGGCACCATGAAGCTGGAAGAACAGTGCCCAGGAACATGTGAGGACTTGAAGGGATGCAGTCAAGGAACCAACATCAACTGCCTGGGTCCCATGTTTCAGCTGGAAAAATTGAGGCTCAGAGAATATAAGACACTTACTCACGGCCACAGAGAGGGTGTACAGAAGAGCTTAGATCACAGTTTGGTTCATGTCTAACTCCAGACGTGAGGCTCATTATGCTGTGGTTGCAGGGGGATACTTGGGCCAGACCCTATGATTTTCACAAGGCATTGAGAAGGCCTGGCCCTGTCCAAATGAGCTGGGATCCCCATCAGCTCTCCCTAGTCCCTGACAAAGTTCATTCCAGTGCCTTTCAGGTCCAGGCCTCTGGATTCTACCCTCCAAGTGCTCACAAGGAATGCAGCACAGTCCCCTTTTCACATCCAGAAAAGGGCCCCTGAGGGGGCCTTGGTTCAACCCTCAATTCTTGGAGTTTCCCACATACTGTCCCCACCATTCAGCCCTATTCTTTTCTTCTCTTAGACATTTCTCACTGAGGAACTGCTGCCACTTGGACTTCCTCCCCTCCAGGCAACTCACTCTCTCTCTCTCTCTCTCTCTCTCTCTCTCTCTCTCTCTCTCTCTCTCACACACACACACACACACACACGCCAAATGACATAGCTGTGGGAATGTGAACTTGCCTCCCAGTTACCCAGACAAATTGTGAACTGATACTCAAACACTCAACATGAGGACACCATACCTGGATACATGGTCCAGGCACAATGTTACACCCACCAGAACCAACAGACACAACCACATGCAACACACAGCCAGATATACATCTCAGGCAGAGGGGGCCCACAGAAACACACACCCACCATCAGATGGTGGAAGAATATCAGAGATAAACCAGCCACGGTTACCCAAGAACCAGCACTCACATGTACAGTGACCCAACACACACAGAGAACCCCTCAACACAAAAAGTACACTAACTTCACAGTTCAGGCACATGGCTCACACACAGAGATTCCCTAGTATAGACATGTAGTTCACACATCAGTGCACCCATAGACTCACAATATCATCACACAAACACACACACAACACAAGCACACACTTCACATACATAGTCATAAAACAGACATGTAGTTAACATATTAATAAGTACACAGACCTATAGATAGTCACACAAAACAGACAGGCATTTCATATGCAAACACACACAGGCACACAACAGAGGCACATAGTTTGTACAAAATACACACAGACCTACAACTCAGACACAATCACACACATAAACACACAGTACAGATAGTTCACACACACAGAGAGACCCACAGGAATCCACACATGACACAACACAGACACAGACACCCTCTGAACATGAACCCCAGGCCCGGGCAGCGTGGGAATGAGGCTGTGAGAGGGAGAAGGCAAACGGGATGACTCAGGGGGCCTCTCTAGGGGAGGAGGAGGGAAGGAGGGAGGCTGGGCAGGTGTCCAGCACATGTGGTTCTCATTACAGGCCTGGGAATTGAGGGATAAGCTGGCGGGACAAGGAGACCCAGCACTGCTTCCCAGCCCCGCCAAGCCAGGAAGGAGCAAGGCCCGAGTCCGAGGTTACGGGGCCATAACTTGGCTCAGAACCACAGTAGCTCCTACCAGAAGTGATCTGCCCTTTGCCAGGCCTGGCTAGGGTTCGTTCTAACCCCCTCAACAGCTCTGGGAAAGATTTCACAGGAGAGGGAAGTAAGGGGCTCAGAGAGGTTAAGCCACTTGTAGGAGGTCACACAGCTGGGCTGGAAGCCTAAGTCTTTGTATAGCCTGTGACACAGCCCCAAGGTAGACACAAGGACTCCTCCACTCATCCGCAAGTAGAGACCAGGTACTCACTCTAGGCCCAGACTGCGCTGGATTTGTGGAGATGAACAAGGCAGCCTCCATCCTCAAGTGATTGAAAGTTCGGAGTGTGATACATGCACAGGTGAGCAGGGTTTCCTGATCCATTGGGGCATTGATCTAGCCTGGAGTAGGGTCAGGGTCAGAGAGTGACACCAGAGCTGAAACCTGAGGCATAAGTGGAAGCTGGCAAGGGTGTGGTGGACAGAAAGAAGAGGCAAAGGCCCCAAGACCACAAGGTGCAGGTGGCTAGGTTTTCTGGTGAGGTATAGTGACAAATGAGGCCAGGTAGAGGAACTAAACTTTCTTTTGGGGCCAAAAGGAAGGCTCAGGAGAGTGATGAGAGGAAAAGGACATAATGAGGTTTGGGCAACAAGCACGAAGATCCCACGCAGAACAGCTGAAACTCCACCTTACCCATGACACAAGATTTCCATTCTTATATGTCATGCATGCCAGAGATATTCTTCCATGTGCACAAAACACATGCTGCGATGTGTGGAAAGGAGCAAAATGGGAAACACCTAAAATTGCATGAGTAGAAGAATGGGTAGCTGTGCTGAAGTAAGCATTTAAAACTCAATTAAAAACACAGGGCTGGAAATACTCGTGTCCACATGGAGAAGATACAGAACCCCCCAGTTGAGTAACAAAGCAAGTTGCAAAAGAACACTTTCAATATTGTACCAGTTATAGTTTAAAAACTTGCCAAATCATGCTGTGTATCCTCCATGGATACAGCCCCCTGCATGCTGTAAACATAGAGAAATCTTCTGAGCGCAAAAGTTCCCACACTCAAGGGAAGGAGAAAAATAGTTAGTATTAATGGGGACCAGAGTTTCAGTTGGGGATGATGAAAAAGTTTTGGAGATGTTTGGTGGGGATGACTGCACAACAGTGTGACTGTACTTAATGCCTCTGAATTAAACACTTAAAAATGGTTCAATGGTAAACTTTATCTTACATATATGTTACCGCAATTAAAAAAATTTTTTTAATTCTCCACACTCATCTACCTTCAATGAGGAAAGGAGAGGGATGCAATGGCCAAAATGTATACAGAGGGCATCAACTTGTATAGGATGCTTTCTTTCTTAGGCTGGGTGGTGGGCATACACATCATTATAATGTTCTCTCTATATGTTTTTTTTTTTAAATAATAGCAACACTTTGATAGCATTTGCCACATGGCAGACATTATTCTAAGTGTTTGATCTATTTTAACTAAATATTTTAACTAATTTAACCTTCGCACAACATGATGCTTAGATGATATCATTCATCCCACTTTATATGTGGAGACTCAGGCTCAGAGGGTTGAAGGTCACACCTGTCATCATGGAGGGCTGAACCTGGGACCAATTGGCTTGCCTCTAACCACTACACTGCCCTGCCTCTATATTTCATTTAACGATTTGTCACACTAAAAATGTATCCAGAAAGAGCTTGTGTTTTGGAGGGGGTATGGGAAGGGCATTCTGAATTTTCTGGGGTGTGGAAACAGTCTACTTCTTGTCCAGGATGTGTAGAATGTTATCAAAACTCATCTAACAGAACACTTAAGATCGATGTATTTTATTGTATATCATACTCCTCAATGAAAACAAATTTTTAAGAAGAAATATGCTCAATCCAGGAATTCTACTTCTGGACATATATCCAAAATAATTAAAAGTAGGTTCTTGAAGAGATGTATTTGCACACCCACTTTCATAGCAGCATGGTTCACAGTAGCCAAAGGTTGGGAACGATCCAAGTGTCTATAGATGGAGGACTGGATAAACAAATATGGGATATCTATACAATGGAATATTATCCAGCCTTAGAAGGGAGGGAAATTCTGACATGCTACAAAGTGAATGACCCTTGAGGACACTATACTAAGTGAAATAAGCCAGTCACAACCTTTTGTACTGTATAGTTCCACTTATAGGAGGTCGCTAGAGGAGTCAAATCCATAAAGACAGGAAGTAGAATAGTGGATGCCAGAGGCTGAGGGAGGGGAAATGGGGAGTTAGTGTTTAATGGGGACAGAGTTTCAGTTTTGCAAGATAAAGAGAGCTGTTGCACAGTAGTGTGAATATACTTAACATTACTGAACTGGACATTCAAAAATGGTTAAGGTGGTAAATTTTATTTTATGTGTGTGTGTGTGTGTTTTTTTTTACCACAAAAATAAAATAAATCGTAAGGAATATACCAAGGAGGGAGCATGTATAAAGGAGATGAAACCAGCATCAAAGGACAAGGCAGCCTCTCAGGGTCAGCCTGGATCTGTCTGCTCAGCTTCCCTTGTCTCCCCAGTATCTCCACTGTCACCTCCCCAGTATCTCCACTGTCATTTTCCGGCTCACCCTCTCAAAAGGAAGCTTTGATGTCTGGGACACTCAGAACACATGGCAGCATGTCTGCCCTTCTGAGGACGGGGCCCTCACGAATCTGCATGGCACGTGCCTGGGCATAGCTGTGTGAGACATCCCATGGCCTCTTCCTTCTCTCTCTGTATGAGCAGCTGCTTCAAGGACGCCTCCTCCAGGAAGCTTTCCCTGACAACCCTGCCTCAAAGAACATCCCTTTTTGTCTTCCTCACTGCCTCAGTTTTTTTAATAGCACCACCGGACATATATATGTGTTTGCTTACTGCCTGGCAGCCCCATTGGAGTGTTAACTCCACAAGAGCAGGGATCTCTGCCTTGTTCACTACTGGACACCCAGAGCCTAGAATAGAGCTTGGCACATATTGGGTGCTCGATAAATATTTGTTGCATGTATGCATGCATGAATAAATGAATGTGTGGGGACGGAGTGGGGATTTCTGAGATCACAATGGAGTTTACCTGAGTCTGTGTAAGTAGCTTATGTGTTGGTGACAAGTCTCTGTGCAGGGCAGTGTGTCCCTCTGTGTGCCGAGAATGTGCCAGGCCCCAGCATGCAGTATTTCTGTATGTGACAGTGGGGGTCTCCCTGCAGGTGTGGCTCCATCTCTAAGTGTGGGTTTATGAACACAGTTGTTTGTGGGGGATGGGGCTCTGTGTGTGTCCAGGGTACGTGCAACTGCGTGTGTGGCATGCTATGCATGTCAATGTGTATGGATTTGGCTGAAAATGTAGGGGTGCATATAACATGAGTTCACCCCCTGGGAATCTGCCTATGGGTCCAGGGTGTGATTTGCAGCTTTGGCGGAAGGGAGGAATGGAGTGACAAGATGGTTTGATTCTGTGAGCTCTTGGTCTATGTATGTCACTGTTTGTGGATATCTCTCATAGCATGAGTGTGTGTGTTTGTGTGTGTGTGTGTGTGTGTGTGTGTGTGTGTGTGTGTGTGTGTAAAATCACCTACTCCACCCACCCCCCCAACTATGTCTGTATAAATCCAACAGATACCCCCACACTGGCTACCCCGCCCATCCTCCAGATCAGATCAGTGGGTGTAATTGCTCGGGAAGCACAAGCAGTGATTAATTATGGCCACTGAATATGCAAATCAGCTGGGGGCTTTTCCAGCAGCCGCCTGGGTACTGGCAATGATGCTGAGTAAATATTCAGAGCTGAGCCTGCAAGACCCAGAATTCCCTCCTCACACCTTTGTCAATTACCCTTTAATTTAGCAGGGCCCAGTTTCTAATTCTTTAATGAGCTTTTAGCTCATTAAAGAGTCCTCATTACACTGTTTAGTTGTTTCTCCCCTCCAAAATACCTGCACCAGGGTGGGACTGGAGTTGCAAAAGCTGATGCCAGCTGATCTGCATTCAAACCCTGGGCTGTGTATGGGATGTAATTTTTTAAAACAATGGGGAAAAATTCCACTCAAGAAGACGCTAGTTTTTTATTTAGCAAAATTTCTAGCTCTAGATGCTGAGCAAGCCACTGCACATCTCTGTTCCTTAGTCCCCTTACCTGCAAAACGGGGATTGTAATGGAACCTTCCTCAAAGGTTGTGATGAGGAATAAATAAATTCATCCAGGAAAAACATTTGATAAACAGTGTTTGACGTGTAGACACTCAGTTGACAGTCATACATCATGTAGGCATGAAGATATGGTCTGTAAGAACAACTGAGTGAATGGTTCTTCATAAGGAAGTGAGATAAATTTCTTCTGAGTAGAGACAGCCTTAGAGGAAGCAGATGTAGAGGGTAGACAAAGAGAAGTGCCAGGGAGGGAGAGATGGGAGAGGGCAGCAGAACTGTAGGAGATCCAGACTTGGCAAATTTACAGTGATGGGGAATTTTGAGGATAAGGATATTTAAAATTAAAATTTAACTTGTTGATTTTCTTACAATGAGACACACTTACATGCCAATCTTCAGTAAAAGTTAGATTCATTCACTGTATTATTCATGATAGCTAATGATAGCTGTTGTAACAAGCAAGCCTTAAAATTCTCAAGAGTTTAAAACAATTGAGTTATTTCTTGGTCATATCTGATGGAGGTCTCCTTGGTAGCATTTCTCCTAGCAGTAACTTGGGGGATAAAGCCCTTTTCTAGTTCTGTAAATGACACCACCATCTTACACATGTGATCTCCAAGGTCACCATGCAATGTGGAGAAGGATCACAGAGGACTACGGAGGACTACTCACATCCCATTCGCATGGCCCCAACCTAACCTGCAAGGGGAGCTGGGAAACGTGTTCTCAATCAGATGTGTCCAGGAAGAGGAAAACAACACACAGCACTGGTGTTACCATATGCGTTCTTGAGTTAAAGATGTTTGGGAGAAGAACTAAAAGGAACGCAGGCCCAGCTCTACATTTAGGTTGACAGAAGAAAACACAGGATTTAAAAAATCAGCAAAAGCAATAAATCAGTAGAAGAGGTGACCAAGAGCAACACCACCCCCTCAAGAGCCCTCATCGGTATTTGAAGGTTTTTGAGTTCTTCACTGTGTGTGGAATACTTTCTAAAGACCTCACATGGCTCCTCTCATTCTTCAGGTCTCTGATCAAATGTCACCACCTCAGTGAAGCCTCTACTAATCACCCTATTTCAAACTCCCGAGTCCATCAGTCTTTATCCATGTAACTTGTTTAGTTTTCCTTCACAATACTCACTACTACCTTAAATCATATTTATGTAGCATTATCATCTTCCTCAGGAGTAAGATTCTGAAGGCAGACACATCTCTCTTCTAGCCCCAGCATCTGGAACAGTGCCTGGCACTGAGGAATCCCTCAATAGAATGAAAGAAATGAACAAGTCAACGAATGAGTAAAGCAACTTCTGGGTACCAACATCCTTCATGGAGTTAAGACCCTTGGTAATGTTTATTGAATAAGGGAATCCAAGACAAGTATTCAGGTGACGTTAGTTAGGGGGGTTGGTGGCCGTAGTAGTAGGTTAAGTTCTAGGTTTTGGGGAAGCATTTACCTCAACCCACAAGCTCTACCCACCCAACTCCATCTGACTCAACTCAACTCACACACACACTCTGTCACTCCTAACTCACCTTAGCAGTGTTAATCAACTGATGATTGGGTAAACAAAATATAATCTGTATAGACAATGAAATATTATTCAACAATAGAAGGAATGAAGTATCAATGCGTGTTGCAACATGAACCTTGAAACTACTATGCTGAATGAAAGAAGCCGGACACAAAGAGCCATATATTGTATAAAATGTCCAGAAGAGGCAAATCTATAGAGACAGAAAGATTAGTGGTTGCCTACTGCTGAGTGTTTTGGAGGAAGTGGAGAGTGATTGTTAATGAATATGGGGGTTTTTTGAGGTGATGAAAATGATCTAAAATCGGTTGTGGTGATGGTTGCACAAGTCTGTGAATGTACTAAAAACCATTTAATTGTATATTTTAAATGGGTGAATTATATGGTGTGTGAATTATATCTCAGTAAATCTGTTTAAAGAAAAAAACCTCAACCCAACAGCCATCCCCCAGTTCAAGCTACCTCAAACCCAATTCTCATCTTAACTGATCCAATCATTTCTGGGGGGAAGTAAGCTTTTTTCCCCCATTTTTAAAATCAATCAATTATTTATTTATCTATCTATTTATTTATTTATTTATGGTGACATTGGTTAATGAAATCCAATAAGTTTCAGCTGTATTAACTGATCCAATCTTAACTTACCAAACTGTCAATTCTCACCCCTATTCATAACAACCACTACTTATCTCTACTTAATTCATCTTATGTCTCAAATCAGCTCTAATTCAATTCAACCCAACATCCAATCCCAAACCTTTACCTCAATCCAATCTCTTACTCAGCAGATCTCATCATTAATTCACAACCCCAAACTCCACTCACCTCAAACCTACCTCCAGTTCAATGCATCTTCAATTCATTTGCAGTGAAACTCATCCATGCTCTAACACTCAACCCTCAACTCACTTTAAGGCTTCACTCCTCACTCAATTCTCTTCACCCTCAACTCATCCCCCAATTTACCACCCAGACCTTTAACATCTAGTCATCTCCTCTCAGACTAAAACCACATCCATGTCATCTCTTGATACATCCTCTAAGCTCAGTCGGTGGCTAATCAGGATCAACATGGAGATCTGGCTGTTTCTCTTTTTTTTTTCTTCCTTCCCTCCCTTCCTCTTTTCCTTTTTTTAAAGTTTGATGTCTTCCTAATGGGTTCACAATGTTTCCAGCTTTACTGAGATATAATTGACATATATAAAAAACATATGTAAGTCTTAAGTGTACAATGCATTGATTTGACCCACTTAACTATTGCAAAATTAGCTAACACCTGTGTCACATAATGTAATCATCACTGTGTGTGTGTGTGTGTGTGTGTGTGTGTGTGTGTGTGTGTGTGTGTGTGTGTGTTCGTGTTCGTGTGTGTGGTAAGAACAGTTAAGATCTACTCTCTTAGAGATCTGGCTATTTTTAGCTTTTCCTCTAGGGGCCTGAGTTAATAAACAGGTCCATCACCTCTAGTGAGTCCCCTTATAATTGAGTTCCCCCACCCCTTAAAGCCATCTAAGAGACACAATTAATTAAGACAGGTGGTGACAGAGACCTCAGGTGAGACAAGAACCAGGCCCTAGAAAAGATACAGCCAGCACCAAATGAAGGACACAGTCAGGGACACAGTTTACTGGTTTATTCTCAGACTTGAGATGCCAATTATGCCCTATGGCTCGGGGGATGGGGAAGGATCATGCTAGAATCTCTCGTATCATGTCCCAGTCTTCCCTAAGGAGGAAGCAGATTAAATATACAACAGAGGGGATTTTCCCTTTTAATCCAGACCCAGGTATAAATAGGGCAGCACCATTAGGATCCTGATTTACCCCCTACATCTTGGTCCCCAAACCATCTGGCATGGCAAGGTGCATTTGGGGATATATGAGGGGGCCAGTATTCAGAGCTGGGCTGAGGCAGAAAAAGGAGCACTCAGCTCAGTCCAGGGAAGTCCCACTTCCCTCTGTAGTCTGACTTCTGTTCCTTCACTCTGAACCCACCTAAAGAAGGAATGAGCGAAGGGGTCCCAGCCTGGGATCAAGAGCTGTCCAGTGCTTAACTATTGGGAAGGATAGCACCAAAAGGTGTAGGAGGCACTGACTAAGGAGGGGAAGGAGGGCATGGGGTGGGGCATTCATCAGCCAAGTGAGAAGTTCATGGCAAGTGGGATAAGGGGTGGGAGTTGGGAGTTGAGTGGGCACAGAGGGGAGAAAGAGCCAGACTACAGTTATTCCAGCAGGGCTGTGGTGAGGGAGGCTGGACTCTTGGGCCAGGAAAGTCCAGCTCACAGCCCCCGGGGATGGAGAAGGAATATCATTTGACCATGATGACCAGACTCTCCTCTGGCTCCACAGTCACAGGAGACGATAAATATGGTGGCTTCGAAGCCTCAGCACCAAATGTGCCCTCTCTGGGGCTCCGTCGTTGTCCCTCCCACCCCTGAGACTCTCAGCTGCTAAAGCACACAGGGCCCAGTTCAAACCCAAACTTCTGGTTTGCTTGGCCAAAGTCAGTGGCCGCCACATCCAACAGGGGCAGAAACCCTACTTGGGAAGAGCTGAACTCCAAGAGGGTCTTCGTCTGTCCCTTCCGGAGCTGACAACAGGAAGACACAGATGGTGAGTAGGGTAGTCGAGGCCTCCCTTCCCCGCTCTGGTCAGCCCCTGCCTCTCGCCCTTACCCGGCAGCCATCGTAGGGAACGGTGACCGTGGCCGCTGCTGTCTGGTTGAAGGACAGCTCCTCCCCATTGGCTCCAAGGAAATGAAGGGAGCGGCCATAGTCGCCAGCCACTTCGTCCAGCCAGGCGGCCGAGTTCTGGCAGGAGTAGGTGAAGCTCTGGCGGGCTGTGGCACTCAGCAACTTCAGGAAGGTCAGCTGGACCACGTTCACCGGGGACCCATCAGCATCCACATAGGAGAACTGAGGTTGGGAGGACAAAGCAGGAGGGGAGGGTGCCTCATTCACCCAGCCACCCACCATTTTCTTGTGAGCCATGGGTACGTGTGGCTACTGAGCCCTTCAAGTGTGGCCAACAAGACTGAGAAACTTTTTTTTAAACTTGATTTCACTTTAGTTTTGTATTTAATTGTTTAAATTTTTTACTTCAATTCATAACTCATAATCTAGCCTCCATCTGCTTATAATCAGAATACTTAGGTTTAGAACAAATTGAGTATGCAAATCTACTTTTTCAGCTGCAGGTTTTATAAAATCTAAGTATAGATCAAGTATTTTCAATGAAATTTAGCATTCAGATTACCATGTCCTATAAGTGTAAAATTATACAAGACTCTGAAGAATTTGTATAAAAAAAGAATGCAAAATGCCTCTATAGTCTTTACATTGACGTGCCAAAATTTTGGATATATTGGACTAATAAAATATATTATTAACACATTGCTGGCTTGAGATAACATACTTGGCCATGCGTCCTTTTGGCTTCCTTCTCTTCCGTCTCATTTCCACATTCTCCACCTGATGTTTTCTGGGATCACCTCCCTGATAAACTACTTGCAATTGAATCTTTGCCTCAAGGTCTGTTTGGGGGGACTCCAAATCAAGATACCTCCTCACATTATATTATAGCTTTATTTGTTGCCTTGGTCTCTCTGTTTCCTTGGTTATATTCCCAGTAGAATATCAACGTCATGAAGTCAGAAACTGTGTTTAATTTGCTGCTATATTCCCAGGGCTTAGCATATATATATATTACATAAATCAGTCCTGAACTGAATCCAAGACACTTCTGCACCTTAAACCTGCTCTTCTTCTCATTTACATGTCTCAGAATCTCACCAAACACCAGTCCCCCAAGCCAGGAACCTGGGCATCATCCCCGTCTCCTCCCTCTTCTCAGTCTCATCAATTACTAGGTCCTATTGATTTGTCCTCTTTGATATTGTTCTAAGTCACACTCTCCTCTTCATCCCCATACCACCAACTGCAGCCTGGACCACCTCCTCCCGCTCCTTGATTTACATATCTGTCTGTTCTGGTCTCACAGACTCCAGTCTCACCACCACCACCACCAGCCCCAGAGGCATTTTTCTAACACAGAGATTTGATTTGGGTCCCTCTCTCACTTACATACATTCCATGGTTCCCTACTGCTCACAGGTCTTCAGGAGAAGATGGGCCTAGCCCTCACCTACCTCCCCAGCCTCTTCTCCAACCACATTCCCCCTCACACTCTCTGAAGCAGAGCAAGTGGCTTTTTCTTCTTTGAATTTACCAGACCCTCTCTTGACTCTGGGCCTTTGCAAACATGCTGTTCCCTCTGCCTGCAATGCTTTTCCTTGTCCTCCCAAACTTGCTAATTCGTCTTATTCTTTAAGCCTCAGCTGAGCTTCCCCCATCACACACTGGATGCTGCCCCACTCACTCTCCCTTCCCCAACCAGTGATCACAAGGAAGGCAGAGGCAAGCCTGTCCTTTCCTCTCATCCCTCAGACTGCCTCTCCCAACTCCCCATGCTGGTTCCCACAACTTTCCACACCACCCACCACTTCAGCCTTTGGCAACTCACCTTCTTCCCTCGACGGAACGTGCTGTACCAGCTTCCTGGCTTCTCCCTGGACCAGGAGGCCAGTTTTACCTGGGGAAGAAAGGGAGGATCTGTGCCAGGTGCCCTGAGTGTCCACTGTGTCCTTTTCACATTTACCTCCCCACACAGAAGGCTGCAGACTCTGAATATCCAGGATTCTCAGGCTGTTGTCTGGCCATGGGAGTGGGCTTGGTGGGTGCACAGAGCAGGCCCAAGGGGAGGGACCCCACCGTCTGAGACGGCCTTCAACCAATGACTGACAAGAGTTGGTGGATAAATGCCCCCAGCTCCCTCTCCACCAGTGAGACAACTTCTAGGTGCTTGCTCCACACTGTCTTCCGGAAGTCCTCCATGAAACCAAGCCTTGGGTGCCCAATGGTGACATTTTAATGACATTGACTGCCTCCCCCAGTCTCTCTCACATGCCCCTCTCCCTTCCTGGTGCCTCCTAGGGACACCTAAATCAATAACTTGTCCTCAGATCCTTGTCTCAGGGTTTATGTCTGGGGAATGCAAACCTAGAACGTTTCTCATTTCTCTTGGAGTAGGAGGAAGGTGAGCTGGTGCGAGATCAGCAGCTGTTCAGAGAGCAAGTGCTGCTCTCCAGCCCCTATGGGGGTCTGAGCATCCACTAAACCAGCACTCTGGTGAGTCAAAAATATCGACACCTCAGGAAAACATGACTGTGCACGTTTGCAGGCCCTGGGCTGGCCACGTGTTTTACCTGCAATAGCAGTATCAGCAAACAGTCAGTGCCTAACTGGTGTTTCCCAACAGGTACACTGGTACCATGAATGCACAGCCAGTCTATGGGACTGATGCCTGTCCCATTCTACAGGTAAAAACGCTGAAGCGGCAGACCCGGATTCCAATCCAGGTGGTCCAGAGCTGGTGCCGCTCACCCACTGCCCTCCGCTGCCAAGCCTGGTGCTTGGTGTAAGGGTCTATTAGGCTCGGGAATCCCTGATGGAGAGCCCCAAGATTTCCGGAGGATCAGGTGATCTCGCCTCCCAGCCCAAAGCCTGGAGGGCAGTGATCTCACAGGCCTACAGCTTAGCAGATCAGGAGGCAATGGAGTCATGCGGTTAAGGCCTGGGACTCTGGAGCCAGACTGCCATAGGTAATCTTGTCACTTCTCTGTGCCACAGTTTCTCTATCTGGGGAAACTGAACTGCCACATCAGATGATTACGGCTCAGTAAGTTAATGCATCTAAGTGCTTAGAACAGGCGTGGCACACGTAAGAACATTTAAAGGTTCTTCACCATTCGAAATTTCTTTACTAGCTTTTCTTGTCTTCCTCATAGGTGAATTGCATAAAAGCAGAGATTTTTTTTTTCTTTAGATTCTCTGCTGTAGCCCCAGCACTTGGCATACAGTAGGTGCTCAATAAATCTTGGTTGAAAGAAGGATAAGGTACTCGACACAGCCTGGTACGAGGACAGCCCTTCCTGGGGGGTGGGAGGTGGGAACAGTGTCCAGAGCTCCGTTCCTCCATCCACCAACTTCTGCACCGCCAGTGGCACTCACAGTCTCAAACTTCTTGTCAGGGTAGAGGCAGGTCTCTCCTCCGGCCGTGAAGTTGCAGAAAACCCTGAGGGCGTCCCGCGGGCAGCCCTGATTGGGGTCAATCCAGTATTCCCCTGCCGCAGAGTCATGGGGGCAGGTGAGCAGGGTCGTGAACCCACAGCTCCCTGCCCACCCAGGGAGCAGCCAGATCTCACCATCTGGCAGTTTGGGGTGGTTGCGGTGTAGCTCCCCACACACAAGGCCGGGGCGCTGGGCAGTGCCAGGAGGGCGGCGCAGCTGCTCCAACTCGAAGCTCAGTGATGTGAGAGAGGCCAGTATCTCCTCCAGGCCGCCCTCCGGGGCCTCCAGCATCCCCAGGCCCGGTACCGATCGCCGGCGCCGGCGCAGCCCATGTAGCTCCGCAGAAGGACCCTGAGTAGAGGTGGGGATGGAGAACAGAGACCAGGGAGGAAGAGACAGAGAGAGAGGCAGAGGTGAGAGACATGGGAGGCAAAGAGACAGGAGTGGGGAAGATGAGAAAGGCAAGGAAGAGACACAGACAAGGTCAGGGACAGGGGAAAACAGACACAGAGAGACACACAGGAAGGAGAGAGACAGAAAGACTCAAAGATAGGAAGACATAGGAGTAGAAAGACAATAAAAGAGAGAGAATTACAGGGTCAGGCAAAGAAAATGAGACAGACAGACAGACAGACACAGAAATACACAGACGCAGAGATGAAGACAGAGACAGAGGCAGCAAGCAGGAAAAGAGAACAGACAATAAAATAGTGGAACAAGTATTTGGAAGAGACAGAGAAAGGCCAGGAGAGACGGAGGAAATGGAGAGAGAGAGAGAGAGAGAGAGAGAGAGAGAGAGAGAGAGAGAGATGGGATGAGGGAGATGCAGCGGAGACAAAGCTCTGTCAGCAACCCCATGAGTATCCCCCTAACCCCCACCCTCACATATACACAGCCCAGATTCCCCTCAGCTTTTAAGGCCCCTCCCTCCCCACCTGCATCTCCTGAACATCTGGTTCTTGGCCCTGGGAATCCAACCTAGTCCCTGGGGAACTTACTGGAGGACCTGGGGGGCCTGGAGGTCCAGTGTCTCCACGGGGGCCGAGGGATCCCTGTAGGGAGAAGTCACTTGGGGGTGAACTCTGTCTATAGAGACCTCTTCCTGCCAACACATGCACACACATGCAGAACCCTGGTGGGGGGGGCAACATGCAATTTCCTGCACCAAGCATAAAGTACATTTTCTTCTACATTTTAACATCTCTGAAATCAGCATCTTAACATCTTTGGCAAGTCATAGTTTACTTGGCAGAATTGTTTTCTTTCATAGCAATTTATAAAATAATAGTGCATATTACAATTGATGTCATCTGAGACTTGATAAAGTACAATGGTAAGTGTTGACTGAATCAATGCAAATTCATTAAGGGTTCTGGTACAGTGGAGGGGAGTGGGGAGCTGAAATGTGGGAGCCCAGGGGAGCTGGGAGTACTCACCGGGGACCCCTTTGAGCCCTTCGGTCCCAGAGGGCCCTGTGGTATAGAGGTAGAGAGAGCTAGAGTCTTGGCTTTCCCATCACAGTGACCCCCACCCAACAGACCTTTCCTACTCACCGCCATGCCTGGGGACCCTGGGTGGCCCAGAGAGCCAACGGGACCAGGGGGACCCTGGAGAAAAGAGGTCAGGGTCATCATTGCTGGAGCTTTTCCATATGGTCCAGACAAACCTCCAGCCCCTTCAAGACCCCAAACCTCCAGACACAGCCTCTAACCTGCAAGTCCCCAGACAGAGTGCCCATTTCCCCAGACACAATCCCTGTCATTCCAGACCCAGGCTTCCCTAACCCCCACAGTCTCCAAACACACCCATCTCTGCCTCCCCACCCACCCCCTTCTTTGAACACATTCTTCCCACTTGGGGCAAGACACACACTCACAGGTTCTCCCTTGGGGCCAGGAGGGCCCTGCACGCCTGGCAAGCCCTGGTCCCCTTTCTCACCAGCCTCCCCAGGGGGGCCAATGAGGCCGATCAATCCAATGTGGCCCTGGAAGACAGAAGCAGTATGTGTTGGGAAAGTAGAAAGGGCTGCTGGGAGGTTTTCTCCTAGAGCTTGAGGGTAAGGAGTTTGGGAGCAGAGAAGACCCCAATTTCCAAGCCTGGCCAGGGAGGAGATGGAGGCCAAAGTGGGAGGGAGATAATGGAAGGAGATATCCTTACCTTTTCCCCCTTGAGGCCAGCATCTCCCTTCAGCCCTGGAAGGCCAGAGGGCCCCTGGAAAGAGAGGCTGCGTCAGTCAGTGAGTCTCAGATAGGAAATTTTAAGGTCCACGTGGGTGATTGAGGGGTCACCCAGATTTTAAAGGGGATTACCAGAAATGTGATCATGGGGACTGTCAGGAGAGGAAAGATGACAAAGGACGATGAAGGGGTGGACTGGAGAATGGGTCAAGATCTGAATGGGTAGTCGATGTAGACTATCAAGATCAATGGTCAGTTGGCTTATCATGATAGAGGGTCACTATGGTTAAATGATCAAGATGGAGGGTCAGCATAGACCATCAAGATGAGTGGTTAGAATAGATGACTGGTATACATGGTCAGGGTGGACCATCAGACAGACAGTCAGCGAGGGGTCAGCCTGACTATCAGCACCCATAGTCACTAGACAGCCACTGGGTGCCTAGTGTGGTTCTTAGTGCAGGACCTCAGGGAAAAAGAAGTCTCTTACCAGGGGGCCAGGAGGGCCCATCTGCCCAGGAGGTCCCAGGAGGCCTGGTTCACCCTGGGATGAAACAGAACATGGGGGAATTGCACCCCACCAGAACCCAGCGTGGATGCCCCTACCCCTCACCAGGGTTAGCCCCTCTGCCTTAAGGTGAGAAACTCTAAGGCAAGGGCCTGACCCATCCCAGCTCCTGCCCCACTCACCGCAGAGCCGGGGACCCCTCGAAGACCCTCAGGCCCAACATGGCCCGGGGGCCCTCGTGCCCCCACTGGGCCTGTCCTCCCTAGAGGCCCGTCAGGACCTGGCTCCCCCTAAAATGGACAGAGGCAAGGGAGGAGGCAGAGAAGGTCAGGGGGTACCTGCCTCCTGACCCTCTAACCAAGAGCCATCAGGGACGGGGAGGGATTTGAGGCATCTGTGGTGGTCACAGGCTTCCTCCCCATTCTGATGGCCCAACTGTTGGCTGAAGGATCGGGGCAGGGACCCCTCCTGGGCAGGGTCACTCACCTTGGCACCTTTTTCCCCTTCTCTGCCTTCTCGACCCATGTGGCCAGAAGGACCCTGAGTAGGGAGAGATAGTTAGAGGGAGCCTGTAGGAGTGATGGGTGCCTGTGGAGGTTAGGGGGGCCTATGAGGGTGAGTGAGGGCCTGTGGGGTTAAGTGAGGGCCTTTGGGGGTGATGGGTGCCTGTGGGGGTGAGTGGGACAAGGCTGGAGCCAGGACAGCCAGGAGGCAGGTCATCACTCACCCTCTTGCCGGGGGGCCCAGTGGGGCCGGGTTCCCCAGAAGCACCAGGCGGACCCTGTGGAGATTGTAACAGCACCAGGACAGAATTAGCTAAGGTTGGTTGAACATGATTGTTTCAGGATGCCTTTGAACTAAAGACTGCCTCCCCCGAACATTGCCCCAGCCTCGGCCATCTCCCACCTCAAGCTTCTCACGTTCATGGTGAGGCCCCAGAGAGGCAAAGCAGGCACACTTACAGGGGCCCTGGGTACTTCATTAAGCCACTTTTCTGGCCCCTCAATTCACCCACTCACCAGCCCCAACCCCCTCTTCCAAGCAGCACATCCTCTGCTTCCCCACTCACCGGTCCCCCAACATCACCAGGGGCTCCTTTCTCCCCTGGGGAACCATCTAGACCCTGCAGGGAGGAGTAGACAGAGTTGGGAGAGGCCATGAGGTCACATGGGAATTTGGGGGTGAAGCTTAAAGGATAATAAAAGTTATTTGCTCCCACAACCTTGACCAGGTCTATGAGGGGTAGGAAGATGGGAACAGAATTAGGGTACATGCTGGGCTTGGTGGGGGAAGGAGGTTTATACTCACCGAAACTCCAGGATCTCCAGGGGGTCCTAAATCTCCTGGGAGCCCCATGGGGCCCTGAAACACAGAACGATGAATAATCACATCTCAGAATTTTTTAATATTCATTAACTCATTTAACAAATGAATGATGTCCAGGCACAGTTCTGGTCACTGAGGATACGTGATGAATAAAACATAAAATCTCTACCCTGGTAAAGAGAATATCTAGTGTCCAATGCCTGCAGGCACTAAGCTAAGAACATTACACGCATCATCTCGCTTCATCCTCCCGGCAGCCTCCCAGCTTGGGACTCACAGACTCACAGACAGGACTGACCCTCGGAGAGGGACACAGCAGGTGGTGGGGTGGAGAGATCCAAATCAAGGCCCCACAGACTCTGGAGCGCCTCACTGCACCCCCTCAACCCCAAGCCCCATCGCTCTGATAGGAAGGGCTCAACCTCCGCCTGAGGGCAAATCCCACATCAGCACCATTCCCCACCCTGGCCTTCCCATCGTTGTTAGAGTAATTCCACGCGGAAAGCAGGTTTCATGCCCTACAGTGATATGGAACCACTGTATGTTCATGTTGATTGACTCATTCAATCAATCAAACAATCAGTCCGTCAATCATTCATTCATTCAGCCATGTTCTGGGTTGTTCACAGAATCAGCACACTGGAAGATGAGACCACCGACTGGAAGCTGGAAAGCAAGTGTGAGTGGCATGAGTCCCCTCTTCACCTCTGCCTCAGCCTTTCCCAGGACTCACCACGTTCCCTTTGGCTCCATCTTCTCCAGGAGGGCCCTTCTTGCCTGGGGGTCCAGCAGCCCCAGATGGGCCGGTATCTCCCTTTTCACCAATTTCCCCTTTGCGCCCCTTTGTAGAAAGAGAGGTCAGAAGTCACAAGAGCCTGGACTCTCCAAGGGTCAAGGTTAGCATGACTAGACTTAGAAATCTGGGTAATCTGGGACTTTCCTGGGGTCAGGGTCCAGGGTAGCCTAGAATGCCCAAGGGTTAGAAATCAAAGGGATCTAGGGCTTATAGGATCAGGGATTAGGATGGTCATGGGCAAGGTTGGTCTAGTCCATGTGGCACCCTTGAGTGAATTAGTAAAAGGGATCACTGTGGGCAGCTTATCCCAAGCCAGGGTTCATGTTGGATCTGAGCCCGCATTACTCCCTTGGTCCCACACTCTTGTGCAGTGTACGACCTGGAGAACTACATAGCAGCCCTGACACCTTCAAAGGTTCTGTCATCAAAATAACCCAGGAAGTGCATAGGTTCTGGGTCAGTGGGTGATCTAGGACTGCCCAGAGGTCACGGCAGCCAGAGGTGCCAAGGAGTCAGAGGTTCCCTGGGATGGGTACAGGAGTACAGGACACAGTTACTCACAGGAATGCCTGGGGCTCCTGAGGGTCCTGGGTCTCCAGCCTCCCCTGGTTCACCCTCAGGAGGCAAAGCGAGAGTAAGAAGAGATCCCATCCTGTCAGACAAGGAGAGGCTCCCCCAGAACAGCCACCCTCGATTGGGACTTGTGCCTCCTGCACCCTGCACAGTCCCCTGCCCTCCTCCTCTCACCTTCTCACCCACAGCACCTGGCTGACCAACTCCTCCGGGCAACCCTGGAGGGCCCTGGAGAGACATCAAGGGGTAGGATGGGGACTATGGGATCCCATCCTCCCCTTCTTGGGAAATGGATTCCCCACCTCTGAAGCATCCTGGGTGACTCCTCACTACCGGAGTCCTCACCTCTGATCCACTGGGGCCATGGGGACCTCGAGGACCTGGAGCTCCATGGGGGCCCTGTGGGACAGTTAGAATGTCATCCAGTGACCCTCTGCCCCCCAAAAGCTCCAGTAACCACAAATATCACCCTTGATGCTGGTGACCCACATGATCCTTAAAATGGCAATGTGTCTTGTGACACCCCCCATCAATCTTATGGGAACCCCCACCCTGTCCCTTCCTTCCCCACACTGTGCCCCCTGTTGTCCATACCATAGACCCCACATCTCCAACTTCCCCTTTTTCTCCAGGAGGGCCTGGCAGTCCCTGTAGAACAAAGAAGCAAGATTGGGGCACAGGATGGGGGGAACCAGAGGTCATATCCCCAAACTCAGACACCCACCTGCAGGCCAGGAGGGCCAATCACCCCCACGAAACCTCTCACTCCATCATCACCTTTCTGCCCAAAGAGGCCCGGGGGTCCCCGGCGTCCTTGAGCCCCATCTGCTCCCTGGGAGAAAGAATAGGGTAGGGCATAGTTAGGGTTCAGGTCAATGGTTAGGAGTAGGCTCAGGGTCAAAGCCAGGTTTGAGGTTAATAGTTGGAGTTAGGGTTAGGATTAAGTTTGGGGGGAGTCAGGGTTGGGTTTGGAGTTGGGAGTATGGGTTAAGAGTCAGAGTTTGGGAATGAAGTCAAGGGTTCTGTCAAAGTTTTGAGATGGGCATTGGGTGATGAGTCAGGTTCAGATTGAGGTCAAGGTCATGAGTAGGATTAGATGGGGGTCAAGATAAAATTTAGTATTGAGTTTGAGGTTGGGGCCAAGGTCAGATTTAGAGTATAATCTCAGGTTTGGGGTCAGCATTGAAGGGTGGATCAGGGCTGGTGTTAAGGGTAGGACTGGGTCAGGGTTCAGCAAAAGTGAGATTTGAAGGTAAGATTTGAGTTGGAATTGAGGTTCAAGTCACAAATAGGGTTAAGATTAGGGCTGAATTGGGGTTCAGGGTTGGGGCTGAAGTTGGAACTCATTCTGGGATGAGTTCATACTGAGTGTCAGCGTGGAAGAGTAATCAGAATTGGAATTCAGGTGTAGGGCACTATCCCTTCTCATCAGGGATCCAGAGGTTGGTCACAAAGCCAGGAGCACCTACCGGGGACCCTGGGTGTCCCACAGGACCCCGTATTCCTATTGGTCCAGGTGGGCCCTGGGGAGGAAATAGAGTTGAAAAACCCCTCAAGTTCAAGATTGGGGGGTGGGTGGCACTAGAAATATCAATCACTGCCCCCTGCTCACTCTCTACACCAGGAAGCAACAACTGCACACACAACCCCCAACCCTGTCTTCTCAGCCACCAGCTGATGAGATCAGACACAGACATCTGTCCTAAGCTTGGCCCATCAGGATTTTTCTCCAGATATTCCACAAGCACCATGGACTGAGCTAGCTCACTGATGCCAGGAGCTGTGGCCGAAGTCCCAAAGAGAAGCTGGGGATGCATTGCCTTAGGGCCATGCAGAGTCACAGCCAGAGAGAATGATGTGCTATCAAGGGAAGAGAGAGCAGGGTAACCACCTCACTACCCTCCCCATTCTCTGGGGCCCTAGCAACTCTCTCTGTTGGCCCCTTCATTCCAGGTAGCTTGAGTGGCTTTTGTTACTTGCAGGTGTCAAGATGGGGCTCAGGAAGGTAGAAAGCTCCATGACCTCCCCTCCCCTCCTCTACTCCCCTCCTCTCTCTTCCCTGAGGACCACCCCTTTACTGGGCTCTCCCCACTCACCACATCTCCCTTATCGCCCTTGCTCCCCTTGTGACCAGGAGCTCCCACTTCCCCCTGCAGAAGAAACAGGATGAGGAAGGACCTAGGCTGCCCACCCCCACCTTCCCCAGCCCCTCTTCATGAACACTCACCTTGTCCCCGTCCTCGCCAGAAGGTCCTATAGCTCCTGGGGGCCCTGGAGGCCCCAGGGATCCTGGGATCCCTTCTTGGCCAGTGGGGCCAGGGGAGCCACGTTCACCCTGATGGAGGAGAGAAAGGAGGTTCATCAGGGGCCAGGGCAGGAGTGGAGTCCTGGGATGTGGAGGGCAGGGTCCTGATGATGCCTGAGGAGTGGGGTGGGTGGAGTACTTACCGGGGCCCCCTTCTCACCCGCAGGGCCCACAGGGCCTTGGCCTCCACTTTGGCCAGGAAGCCCAATGCCTCCTGCTGGGCCCAGAGGACCACGCTCCCCAGGGGAGCCCTGAAAACAGGGTTGAGAGGTCAGGAAAAAATAGCAATAGTGGTAGTTCTCATATCTGGAGGGTTTTCAAGCTTCCAGGCACCAAGGTTAAGTGATTCCCAGCACGGATCCAATCTTCCCCACACAGCAGGCAGAAGGCACTGTGGACACCTGAGTAAGGGCAGTACCTCCTCTGCCCATAGCCCTCTTGGACTCCATCCTCACTCCAAGACAAAGAGAAGTCCTCCCGGCAGCCCTCTGTGTCCTGCGTGACCTACTCCCCACCCCTCCTTGCCCTTGCCTCCTCCCACCCTCACCCTCGCTCACGGCCCTCCGGCCACATGGGTCTCCTTGATGTTTGCTCCAACATGCCATGCCCTCAGGTCCAGCCTCAGGGCCTTTGCACATGCTGTTCCCTCTGCCTGGAATGCTGTTCCTTGAGACAACCACATGGCTCCTCCCTCACCAACTCAGGTCTCAGCTCAAATGTCACTTTCTCAGGAGCCCTTCCTTGACCAGTCTATTTCTACGGCTCTTCCCTGTCCCCTCTCTGCTCCATTGTTTTGAGGTGTTCATTACCCCTGGTTTCTTGTCTCCCCATCCAGAATGTAAACTCCAGGGAAAAGGTTCTTCTATGTTTATGTGTGACAGAGAAGTAAGCATGTGTCAGATAGATCATCTCATCAAGATATATAATAATTTATGAGATGGGCTGTGTTACAGATGAGGAAACTGAGGCTCACAGAGTGACATGATTGCCCAGCCAGTGAGTGGCCGAGCTGGATGTGACCCAGGCCTATCCAACTCCCAAAACGGTGGACTTGGCCATGACAGTGCCCAGCTTCTCAGACACCCCAAGGTCCTTCCACCATGCCTCCCCCAGCAGATGGGGTTGTACTTACATTGGCCCCGATGGAGCCTGGAGGGCCCTTGTCTCCCTTCAAACCAGTAGGTCCCTAAAGGAGGAAATGATTCACAGTCAAGAGACCCCAGGTCCTGTCTTTACCCTGGGGGGCTCACCATTCCCACCTCCTTCCTGGCACTTAGGTTCAGGGGTCAGTCTCCTCCAGCTCCTCCTGCCACCATTCCTTTACTTTCATGGTTGTCCCCAACCAGGATGCCATTGTCATGTCCCTGCCCTGAGCTCCCCAGTTCCTTCTCTGTTTCACTGCCCAGACAGACACACATAGGAGGGGCTCCAAAGGACACTCACGGGTTCTCCAGGGGCTCCTTGGGGGCCAGGGAAGCCCCTGGGTCCGGGTGGCCCTTCCTTCCCAAGGGGTCCCAGTGGCCCCAGCTCCCCCTGCAGGAGGTGCAGAGAATGAAGGTCAGGCTCCAGAGAGGGGATGTCTCCCCACAATCCATGAGTCTGGGCCCCTCCATGTAGAGCTGGTTCTGGGTCTTCAGCTGGCATGGGGGCAGTTGAGGGACATTTGGGGCCACTCCATTGAGATCTCCCACAGGGCAGTATCTCACCTTGGCCCCCTCTCTGCCTTCTAGGCCTGGAAGACCTTGTTCACCAGGAGGCCCAGGGGGGCCTGGGGGCCCCCTCTCACCCAGAGGTCCTGCTTCTCCTGTCTTTCCCTGGAGAGGAAGAAGGCTCATCTTGAATGGAGGTGGTCTGGGGTGGGGGTCTGTCTGAGATCCACTTCCCCCCAAATCTGGTGCAAAACTGGAGACATCTGTGGAGTTCATTCTGACCTGAGGACCCACTACACCAACTGGTCCGGGGGGGCCTGTCTGACCTTGAAAGCCCTGGGGAGAAAAATTAAAAGGGGTGTCAAATGGGGAGAAGAAATGGAGAGCTTAACAGGGCTATAGGCCAAGGGGCCACTCACCAGTTCTCCTCTCTGTCCAGGGTGCCCAGATCTCCCGTCTTTACCCTGGGGACCCTGGGGGACAAGGCAGGAGAGAGTTAAGGCATAGATAAGGAGCCTCTCCGCTCCCAACTTCTCTCCCACCAGGCACCCCCCGCTCAATCAGGGTGAGCTCACTTACGGGTGGGCCTTTTGGCCCAGAGAATCCAGGGGGGCCTTGCAGGCCTGGGTGGCCCTGAAATAGAACCAGAAGTCATTTCTCATTCCTCTTGCCTGGCCCCCTAAGCCCCATACAATAACAAGAACTAGCACATATTGAGCACCTTCTGCATGCTAGGCATGGGGCCAAGCACTCTACACTCAGGAAGTCATTTCATTCGCCATTGCAGCCCTTGGGTAGGAACTGTGGTTATTCCTATCCATCTTATAAGGGGAAAACTGAGGGCCAGAGAGGTTACATGATATGTCCAAGGTCATATAGCCAGTAGGTGGACACGGTAGGATTGGAACTCATGGCTCTCTTACTTCAGAGGTTGTGCTCTTTCTGTTATAATGTCTCCCTACCTCCTGGGTTTGACTATTACCCAGACACACACACACACACACACACACACACACACATACTCACCTTTTCTCCAGGGATCCCAGGGGCCCCATCCTGGCCCACATCCCCCTAGGACAGAGTAAATGAGATTCAGGCCACAGAACAAACTCAACCAGGAAAGATTGGGAAGGGCTTGGTGAGCCTGGCACAGAGGGCCTACCTAGGGGGCCTGACCACCCACCCAGCCCCATACCTTGGGGCCTGGTTGCCCTGTGGCACCAGGTTGTCCCCTTTCTCCACGAGAGCCCTGAATAGAAAAGAAGTAAAGATTAGAAGTGACAGGGTAGGGAAACCTGGGAGGTGAGATCAAGTCCTCTGGGTCCCTCCCTTCTATGACTTCCCTCTTGCTCCACCAGGTACACTGAAATAACCTAAACCCTCTTCCTTGGCCACTCATGACTTCCCTGCCATCTTTCTTCTCATAGCCTCCCTTCTAGCCCTGCCCCGTAAAGGCCCTGTGAGGTGGGGGGCGCTCTCTGTGTTCTTACTGGTGGTCCTCGCTCTCCTTCCAGACCTTGCTGTCCTGCCTTCCCCTGGAAAATAAATCAGGTGAGAGGGAAGCAGAAGAGAGTTATGGTGCAAACACATGACACAAACACACAAATGCACCCAGTAATAGACCTAGAAAGATGTCTACCACCATTTATTCACAGGCCTTTCATACACACACACAACCACACAAAGATCACAGACACCTAATTACATGCATGATTGGACCTATAGGATCCATGCATACAGTGTGTTCACCCACATGGACACCTATTTATCAGAGCTGCACAGTATGCACACATGACTGCATGTTATGGCAGCATGCACTGGGAGATCAAGGAGCTCATCATGCAATATGTCCCTTGAACATGTGTATACTCGATGTAAATACATGCATACATGGATTCATCTGAGGACACAGTCCTGATAAACACAGTATATATACACACTCACATGTACATATACTATGTCCGTTTAAAGAGCAAAGTAATGCATGCATGTATATACAGTCACTGTGTACACAGAAATACACAGACGTGGGTATATCATATCCTTTCACACACGTGTACCTGTCCCTCACACACATGTATGTTCATAGTCACATGGTGTACATGCCCTGTTCACTCAGTTGCAGGCCCACAGGCTATAGAACATAGACCCCATCTAACCAGCACATGGGACATACATGCAAACATGTACATGTGCCGTAACACCAGACAGGGGCACCTGCATGTGTCTTGCATTGCACATGAGAGATATGTCCTTCTAGGCATAGACACAGATGCCCAGGGACCCACCATCATGCACAGCAGGTAAGCCCATCTCTCCCTGCCCCCTCTAATCACACTCACCCGCTTCCCTTTCTCTCCCAATGGTCCCAGGGGACCAGGAGGGCCAATAGATCCCTGAGTAGAGAAAAGAAAAGAGATGGGGGTGAGAAATGGCTGTTGGGCAACGTTGGCCCCTCAGCTCATTCAACCACCCCATCCAACCACCCCATCCTTTCAGACCTTTCCAGGCCACTGATTCCAGAGCTTCTTTGGTCCCTCCAGCCCCAGCCTCCTCCAGGGCAGCCCTCCACCCTCCTCTCCCCTACCCTTCCCCCTTTCTCGTTCCATCCCACCCACCCCAGCATCCTCAACGGTGCTCAGGGGACACGAGCGCTCTCCTGCCCCAAGGCCTTTGCACTGGCTGCATCCTTTGCCTAAAATGCTCTTCTTTTAAGTCTCCACAGAGTGCTGCCAGTCAGATGTCATCTCCTGGCTTTCTGACACCACTTCCTCCAAGTCACTTTCTGCCTATCACATTATCCTATTTTGTTTTCCCCATAATATTTGTATCAAAACAACCTTATTCACTTGCTTATTTAGTCAATGTCTGTTTTCCCCACTAGAATATACTGTTCTTATTCTCCATTACCCAGCACATGCTTCCTCAGTGTTTTTTCACTAACCTACTGTAATCCACCCTGTCCTGTTCATCTTGGAGTCATCCTCCCTCCACCTGGAGGAAGACATCACAGGCTCTGATGTCCCCTCCCACCCCTCACTGTGTTTCAAATCCCAGATCCACCACTGGACTAGTTGTGTGGCCCCGGACAAACGGTTTAAGCCCTCTGAGCATCAGTCTCCTTGTTTGTATCCTGAGGTTACTAACAATATTTCCTTCACAAGGTTTTGGTGAGGCTTAAATAGTATAATGTGTGCAAAGTGTTTTACACATTACTTGGTAGCTAGTAAGTGCTCAAGAAATGTTAGCTGACAGTGTTGTTATTTATAATTATTACTACCTGCTATGGACTGAATGTATACCCCTCAAAATTCACATGCTGAAGCTTTAATCGCCAGAGTGATGGTATCTGGAGGGGAGGTCTTCGGGGCGGGGGTAATTAAATCACAATAGTGGAGGTTTCATGAATGAGATCATTGCCTTTAAAAGAAGAGGAGGAAACTAGATCTCTCTCTCTCTCTCTCTCTCTCTCTCTCTCTCTCTCTCTCTCTCTCTCTCTTTCTCCCACCCCCTCCCCTCTCTCTCTCTCTCATTTTCTCTCATTCCACCATGTGAGGACACAGAGAGAAGACAGTTGTCTACAAATCAGAAAGAGAGCCCTCACTAGAACGCAACTATGCTGGCATTCTGAACTCAGATTTCTGCCCTCCAGAACTGTGAGAAATGAATTTCTGTTATTTAAGCCACCCAGTCTAAGGTATATTTGTGATAACAGCTCAAGCTGACTAAGACACTGACTCCAACTTAACTGACATACCATGCATTGCTTGATGCCCAAGACACACAGACCAATCTTGGCTAGGTAGCTTTGCTCTAACTTCCATGAACTTCTCCCATAGGCTGAGTTCAGTTCTTAGCTGTGGTGCCTTGAGTTTATTCCCAAACCTACTAATGTCAGTTGCCCTTGTTATTGGAGTCATGTGACTTAATGAAAATTTACAAAAAATGATAAAATACAGAAAGGAAAAGAAAGATATCTATCGAGTCTACATTAAATGAAACAGACCCAATATAAAAAAAAAGTCACTTAAAAAAATGCTATCAAATTAAGCATGGGCAAGGTAACTGTGCCAGATTGAGAGGGCAAAATCATGAAACTGTGGAAGGGTTTTCACTAAGATTTCTTCCCAAGTGTCTGCTCCACTTTATATAAACAAAAACTATAAATCATCAGTGATGTAATATGGGTGTAGCTTTGGCAGGAAGACATGTCTAATCAGTAGCCTCATCCATCAAAACATTGGCAAACAATGTACATTTTTATATAAGTACACTTTATTGCCAGTTATAACTAATTCAAGACCTGTAAGATGTATTTTTATGATTCTCCCCCTTACTAATTTTGAATCGATCTCAATAATGCCAAATAAGAAAGATCCTATAATTTTATTGTCATAAAATTCATCATTATTAGAATCAAATGGATGCAATAGATACTACTGGTATCTCCATTGTGCAACTGAAAAAAAATGGGCTCAAGTGACTTGCCCAGGGTCACATAGCAGCTAAGGGATGGGTATTTGAGCCCAAGTATGTCTGTGGTCAAAGCATATATCTTATGCTCTTTATCAGTGACCCATGGGGTGAATAGATCACCCCCCAGACCACAACCCTGATCCCCAGACGTTAATCAGTCTCTGAACCCTGCTCTTGCCCATCTCTGGCCCCCTAGCTTCTTACCTTAGGGCCTGGACGTCCTGGGTAACCTGGGAGACCTGGTACCCCAAGCTTGCCCTGTAGAAAGATTATGGAACAAAGATCAGAAATTGCAACCTGGAGATCAGAGAGGAAAGGGCAGGATGACTAGGGCATGATGGAAGAGCAACGGGGTGAGATGCAGGTAAATATGGCTCCTGCCTGCTAGGGGCCTATCTTTGGGCAGCTCATTCAAATAAGCAAAATCTCAGTTTCCTTATCTGTAAAAAGGAAGGTTAAATGTTTGTTGCATGTGACAGTTACGGTGATAAAAATCAGATAATCTGCATGAAATTGCTCTTTAATGCTAGGATGAGGAATTAAAGGAGACAATAAGCAGGGTAAACAGCCTCCAGAGGCTGGAGATAAAAGAGCAGAGGGCAGAAGGCAAAAGATAGGGGAACACCTTGACCACAGGATAAGAAGTTGGAGGGTAGGCTAGAGGGAGCAACCAAGGACCATTCACCTTCTCTCCAGCTGAGCCTGGGGGCCCCTCCTCACCAGCCAGCCCCTCCTGCCCTTTCAGCCCTTCAGGACCATCCTCTCCCCGGGGACCTGGGGGTCCGGGGTGCCCCTGGAATAGAAAGGAGAGGCCCTGATATCAGTTCCTTTGTCATTCCTGTCTTAGCCCTAGCTCACCCCCCTCCCTGTCTTCCTCAAGTCCCCCAGACGCACCAGACCCCTCATCTGGAGATCATCTTACCCGATCACCTTTAAGGCCCCCATCACCCTTGAAGCCTGGAAAGCCATCCTCTCCCTGAATGGAAGAGAGTACAGAGGCCAGAGGTCAGGGTTTCAGGGAAGAGACACAGGCAGAACCCCATATTTGGGCTTCCTCCAACCAAGGAAGGGAGAGGTCCCTTCTCACCTTCTCGCCTTTCTCTCCCTGAAGACCCCGGTTGCCAGAGGTACCCTGAAAAATAACAAAAGCTCTCAGGTCCCTCCCTAGCTTAAGAAGGGCCCCAAACTCAGTCCCCCCAAACAGACATAACAGTCCCAAGAGGATACTAAACTGAAACGGGTTGCGGGCAGCCTCAGAGGAAATTATATTTCCCCAAAGCCTGCTAATTTGATGTGCAAGAAGCTGCCTTTCCCCTGTTCCTTCTTCACTGGCAGCCTCTCAACGTCATCTGTGTGAGGATGTGCAAGGAAGGCCAAATTTCCAAGTAATTAATTCCCATCTCCCGGGACACTGTGTCCACAGTTCCCTCTGGCAGGAGAAAAGGGATGAACATTCCAGGCCCCAGCCTTACTCTAAAGGCAAAGGAATGTTCCTCATTGTGCTGGCTACAATGTGACTCTGTGCCTGGCAACAAAGCCAGTCTGTGCTTGGCTATAGCAGGATTTCTCAGTGCAAGCCCAGATGCTGCTCATACCAAACTCGGCTTGGGCCCCAAAAATAGCTGCACTTGGCTACAATGTAACTGAGCTCATAAACTACAGTTACACTAGGATACTATCTATGTGTTTTGATAATAGCATGACAATTCACTTGACCACAATGTAACTGACCTGGGCAACACTTATATTCTGGCCCTGGATACTCTGTAACTAGACTCAGCTATAACAAAGGCTTCAATTATATGTAACGGTGCCTAGCTACAATGTAACTCTGAGTTAGGTTATCCCCAGGACACTGGCCAGCTGCAATATAGCCTTCTACCTGGTTACAATGTAACTGAGCTTGCCTACAAAACAAAGATTTGGCTCTTGACTACCACTAAATTCTGTTTTTAGGTCACAGGTAATGTGTACTTGGCTATAGTGTAACTAGACTCAGCTACCGTATAGATGTGAATTCTGATGTCCCTACCATTGGTCAACAGTGCGCCACTATTTAGCCACAATGTGGCTCTCAGCTTGTCTCCACATTTCTGTGCTTATAGATCATGTGGCTCTAGGCTTGAACATAAAACAATCCTCTGCTGACCACAATGTGCTGACCTGGACTTGGATGTAGCATATGTACTTACAGTGAAATGGGTTCAGCCTCAAATGGGCTTAATTTTCTCAACTACAAGACAATGACTACACTGTAATGCTGTCTTTTGGCTGTTCAGCTCCCAAGTAACACACACATATATTGCCACTCAGACACAATCCCTGCTCCCACTACACGTTGCCTGGCAGAATGATTCCTCTCATCATACATGCAGACATTTCTGACAGAGCTGGTTCCCTTCAGCCAATGCTGACGATTTGCCCCCATTTGCAGGCCCCAAGTATTACCTACCTTCACGCCCCGAGGTCCAGGATAGCCCAGAGGGCCTGCTGACCCTGGTGGACCCTGAGATGAAGATAAGGTCAGTGCTATCCTGTCCTTTCCCCCTCTTTGTTCTCAGTGCCCTCATCTCTCTCCCCGTTAGTCCCAGACTCCTGGCCTTGTCTACCAACCCTCATCCTCTACCCAGCCTCTCTCCAGATCACTCACCTGGGCTCCTTTCTCTCCTGTGGGGCCCTCATGGCCTGGGTGACCCTGGGAGAAAAACATTCTAAGTTGTCAGAGACCTATACTTACCATCCAAATTCCCAAGCCTCCCTGTTCTTTTTCCTCCCTCTTCTAGCTCCCAGTTCTCACTGGAGGGCCATCAGCTCCTGTGAGGCCTGGAATTCCTGGCTTTCCAAGAGGACCCTGAAAGATAATGAACAGGAGGAGGAGACAGAGGGTCTCAGAGCCTGGCATTCCACCAGGAACAGCCCTCCTCAGACATGCAACAACATCACAGTTCCAGAACAAGCAGATCCTATGAGCCAGGAAATCTTTCCCTAAGCCTGCCCAGACTGGCTGTGTGACCCTGGCCAAACCCTCTCCCCTCTCTGAGCCTCAGAAACCCTCCGCCTCTGGGAAGATTGAGACAAGGAACGTAAAGACAGTGTGGGAGCCGTTTTGGGGTGAGGGCTCCCCAGCCACAGTCCTTTCTTTAAAAGTACCTCCCACCCATAGTTTCATCTGAAGAAGGATGGGCATTGGTGGGCATGAGGCTATCCTCTATGTCTTGCAAATAGTTTGCAGGTTCAGAGGTGGGCCCCGCTGACCCAGTTAGATTCTCTCCTGAAAACTGCCTCATAGAAGCTATGATCAGATGGATTTGGGTAAAGAAACTATAAGGTTGTGAGGAGCTGGGGCTGAAATGGTGACAAAGCAGCACAAGATCATGTGGAAATGAAAGTTCAGGTAAGGACAGACTAAGATATGTGCAGAAGGAAGCCTGTCTGCCAGGGGAGATGAAAACATGCAGCAGAACAAAGCTGACACTATAGGACCCCAGAGAAAAGGCTTTCCTCGACCCATGAGTCTTGGTAATACTTTCTATGACTGGCTTCTGAGGATTCCTCTGTGTCCTGACAATATCCCCTGATGTGATCTAGTTTTGGTGGCTTTCAATTTCTCCCAACCTTCCTCCCCCAACAATGACACTCTGTAACACTGAGGTTATTTAGGGAATGTCGCAATTTATCATTTGTTATCCAGGGCTAACAAAAGGGAAGGGAAGCTTTTCCTGCAGAGAGAATTGAAAGAAACAAGAAGACATTGGAGAGTGGGCACATAGAACTATCACTTACCTTCTCCCCAGGAATGCCAATGGGTCCCTGGGGGCCAGGGAGTCCCTGGGGACAAAAAAAGCCATGAGAAAGGGGTGGTGGGGTGGTGGGGTGGTGAGTGCTATGGCTGGGGAGAGTGGGAGTGATCTCTGGCTTAGGGCAACCATCACCACCCCACATTATCGGGAAAGAGAGCTCAAACCTGAGACCCAGGACTTCCCTGCTGTCCTGGAGGGCCTGGTTCTCCTGGAGGACCCTGGGGAGAAAGTGGGGTTCCCATGAAGCTGGAGGAGATCATGGTTTCAAAGTGTCAGTGAAGCTGAAATGGGGGGTCATGGGAGTAGACAAGGGTAGGGACCGTCATGGGTTAAGAGGGTCAGAAAACATGAGGGGTCAGAGGGTAGAACACATACCACATTTCCTTTGGCACCTGGAGCACCATCAATTCCAACTACACCCTGGGAAAGGAGAGGCTGTGAGATGGGGGCAGACGCATTCACAGGAGCCTGCATCTGAGATACTGCAAAGTACAGGTGGAAAGGCAAGTGGGCAGAGAAGAAACCAGGCAACGGGAGTGGACATGCAGAGGTGAAAGGTGAGAAGATAGGCAGTGAGGCAGAGAGACAGAGACATTCTCACCGGGAAGCCCAGGGGGCCAGGGGAGCCTCTAGGGCCTATCAGTCCTCGTGGGCCCTGTGAGGAAGTAGGGGTGTTATTCCAGCATCACTCTCTAAGGCCCCATGAGTCTTGGCTTCTGTCTCCTGCACCAGTCAAGGGGTCCCTGATACTCACCGGCTCCCCAGCCTGGCCAATGGGCCCTGGAGGTCCCTCTGCTCCCTGTGAGAAAGCGTCATCATTGGGGAGGGAGGAGGTATGACCCTTAGAGAATCACCTTTTCTCATCTGGGCAGCCCCTCCTAGGGGATCCCAGAGTCAGAGAATGGGGCACGGTCAAGCCGACTGAGCACATGCGATTCAATTCAGGCTCCTGACCCCAAACCTGCCATCCTGAGTCTCACATCCTATCACCTGTACTAGCTCCCAGCTCTCAGTCTGTCTCTTGGAGCCTCACTGGGGCCTCCTGGCCCTCCAGTACAGACCCTCACCTGCCCCTTGAATACTCTCCTCCCTGACTCTCAGTCTGGTTTTCTAGCTTCTAAACCATCTCCTAACTCTCTTCCAAACCTACCTTCTCACCATCTTCTCCTGGAGGACCAGGTTGTCCCACATGGCCAAAGTCGCCCTGGAGTAGGGAACAGAGGGAGTCTAGAGTGAAAAGATTGGTGTGGAGATGGCCCCCACCCCACCCCTGGAAAGAACATGAGTTTTAAAGGGTGAGGACTCAGATACAGGGAAGGAGGCTCCAACACTGAGATTGGGGGGATAGTCATGAATATCAGGCAGTGGGGAGGGGCCTCACACACTCACGGGGGTGTGTCTTGGGCATGGGGAGGGGTCTCACACACTCACGGTGGGGGGGGGGCTTGGGTGCAGGGAGGGGCCTCACATACTCACCCTTTGGCCCTTCTCACCAGGCAACCCTGGCAGGCCATCAAAGCCCCGATCACCCTGCACAAAGAGACACCAGCTGAGCCTTGAGTCCTTGACCCTCACTGGTCCCTCCAAATCTCAGTCCTGGTCCCATCACCTACCTTGGGTCCTGTGTCCCCTGGGAGGCCCCGAGCCCCATCCACTCCAGAACGGCCCTATGGGAGAAGTGACATCATCAAGATACCTACTACATTTTATTGAGCATCTTCCTCGTGCAGAGTCTTGTGCTGGGGGCTTCTTTATATGTTAATTTAACTTTCCAAATATATCTCAAACCTACCCATTATTTTTTAGAACCATTGCTCTTTCTCTAGTCCAGGTTACCATCATCATAAAAAAATTAAGAACCCCATCTTCAGTCTCCATTAACTGCCCTGCTGTATGTTTCTCCCAGCACTTAAAACCATCTGGAACTATCTTATTCATCATTTCTCCCACATGCTGTTCCTTCCTCTTGGAATGTTCTTCCTCTCCTGTTTACCTGGTTCTACCTTGGATCTCAGTTCAAGCCTCATTCCCTCTGGCAAGTTCCCCTTGACTCTGTGATCTGGCCAGACTCTTTTGTCACACACTCAGTGGAGCTGCCATTCTCTGTCCTGTGCTCCTATCCCACCAATGAAGACCCTGGGGTCACAAAGTCAGGTTCATGCTGGGTGTGAAACAATGGATAAAGGATGACCTGAGGACCTAGGCATCACTCACCATCTTGCCCTCTCGGCCAGGGGGCCCAAGAGGTCCCTGAAGGCCTCGGGGACCCTAAAAGAAAATGAAAAGGGGCAAGAACCTGTTTTAAATCATTCTCTAACGGCAATAAGTGCCAGCATAACCTTAGACCCTTTGTCCTTGGAGAAAGACCTTTCCCTGGAAAAAGACCCTTCATGCAATCCTGACCTAACCCCGCCAGTCTCACCTGTGGCCCCATTTCTCCCATCTCTCCCTTCAGACCTGGATACCCAGGGAGACCCTTGGAAGAAGAGAAGAGGTAATGTGATTAGAGTAGGTTCCCCTCCACCAATGAATCTCCCTCCTCTATGCAGCCTCCTTGCTCACCACAGGGCCTGGACGTCCAGTGAGCCCCACTGGGCCAGGGGGGCCTTTCATAGAGAGCTGGAAAGACAGAGGGAAACAGAGACTCAGGTCTCCAGCAAGACCCTCCAGCAAGACCAAAGGCATCTTCAGGAGAGAAATGTCTACCTGTCTCCCGCCTAACCCTCTATTATCCCCATCTCTGCCATTTTCTCAGTGTCCATCCACCGCCCCTGTCAGTCCCTTGACCATTGTCCACACACCTGAGCCTGTTGTAGTACCGCCTGAGCCTGGGCCTGTTGGAAGGAGACTGCGGGTCCTTTCAGTGAGCTGCTTGCAAACTGGAACTAGGGAGCAACTGGTAGTAAGGGGAGCCCCAAGGAGAGGCTCCACCCCCGAGGCTGTGCCGCCCTGTCTCCCTCTTACCGGCATCATGATCACAGTGCCTGGCAGGCCCCGGATCCCATCTATGCCAGGGATTCCTGGGAGGCCAGCCGGGCCCTGGGAGTGAGAGAGACACAGAGAGGCAGGAGGGGACAGAGAGAGACAGAGGTGAGAGAGACAGAGGAGGAAAGAGGAGAGAGACAGAGAGGGGCAGAGGCAGAGAAATGGAGAGAGGGAGGCAGGGAGAGACAAAGAGGAGAAAGAGACAGACAGACAGAAAGATGAATGAGGGGAGCGACAGAAAGACAGAGAGCAGACAAGAGAAAGACAGAGAGAGCAGGGAGGAAGGGAGGATCATAAAAAGTGGCACAGACAGACAGAAAAGAGACAAAGAAACAGAGACACAGAGACATAGAGAGAAAAACAGAGATGAGCAACACTCAGAGACAGAGACAGACAGAGGGAGAAAAGCAAGAGATGAGACCCCAGAGACAGAAGAGGAGCAAGAGTGACAATTCACAGATGAGGAGAGAGGGGAAGAGCAGGAATTCAGTACTGGCTCCAGTATGGTGTCCACAGTCCCAGCCTCTCAGACCCGTGTTCAGACATTCATGCTCTCAGCCTCAGCTCCACAGCCTGAAACCTCACTCCCCCAGAAGGATATACCCTGGGGAAGTCTCTTACCCGTAGACCAGGGTCCCCAGGGAATCCTGGGGGTCCAGGAGGGCCTGAGGGGCCAACTACCCCCTGTTGAGGACAGAAGAACAGAGGTCATGAGAAGTGCAAAGGCTGACTCCTGACCCATTACTGGCCCCTACCCCATGCTGACCTCCCTACCCCACCACTGAGCCATTCCTGGCCCCCTTATAATACACTAAGCCACATCTACCCCCTTTATAACCCAATCCCCATTTTGATTCATCCTCTGAGCCTCGAATGTCCAATAGTCTTAAAATGACCTGGCAATATTACATCTCAACTCCTCACCCCAGGGGCTCCAACTAGAGAGAAAAAGGAAGAGGGGTATGCAGGTGTAACTCACTCGGGGTCCTGGGTCTCCAGGAGGTCCCTCAAATTGCTGTCCCTGAGGGAGAAATGAGTGTGACCCCATTCTAGCCCAGGCTCCACCACTTCCTCCCAACCCCAGGACCCTCACCTGTTCAATCACTGCAGGTTCTCCTTTTGCTCCCTTTTCTCCAGAGCCCTGGGATGGGGATGAAGAGAAAACAGATGTGAGCCTTGAAACTCAGACACAGAGCTCCTGGGGAACTGACCTATCTCTCTCCTCTCTCCTCTCTCTCTCTCTCTCTCTCTCTCTCTCTCTCTCTCTCTCACACACACACACACACACACACACACACGCATGCACATGCACAAGAATCCACCCTCTAAGCTGCCCCTGCTGTCCTTTCTTCAACGAATATTTCTGAACAACTCAGCTTCAAGCTGCAGCCTGGCCATGATGAATGGGGTCCTAATCCTGGGGCTGCCTCTCACTAGCTGAGCAATGTTGGACAACTTATTCTTCTATAGCCTTCTCTGCAAAGTCGGTGGGTGAATAATAATTGTACAAATCCCATGATAATAGAAATAAGTTAAAACAATGCTTGGCACATAACAGACACTCAGGGTGAGTAAGAGCTCTTCACCTCTTCCCCTGTCCAACACCAAGGCTAGAACCTGGACCCCCTTTTCTGTCTACATTATTTCCCTAGGCAATTTCATATAATTTCTTGGCTAAAGATAGCATCTCCCTGTTAGTGAGTCCCAAGTCTTCATCTCCTTCCTAAACCTCCTCCCTTGAACTCCAGAATTTTCTAACCAATCACTCACTTGACATCTCCATTTGGATGCCAACCAGGGGTTGCCAATTTAGCACATCCAAAATGAGATCCTTGACATTTTCCACCTGTTTCTCCCTCAGGCTTCCCCATCTTTCTAGATGGTCCCATCATGCATCTACCCAGTCATCCTTGCATCTTTCTCCACCTCCAGAAGCAAGACCAAAATGTAGCATGGCCCAAATCTGTCCACTTTTCTCTATCCTCACCTCCACTGCCCTCCTCCTGGTCACCACCCTCTGTTGGAGAGACCAGTTTCCCTGCTGCCCCTCTGGCTCCCCCTACAGCCCATACGCTGTTCAGCAGCCAGAAAGAGTTGAAAACTCCATATCATATCAGATCCTGTTCCATCTCCAGTGGCATCTAATCACGCTTAGACTAAAAGTTGAATGAATCACCCTACCCACAGAGTCTTCTGTTAGCACAATGCCTGTCACATTAGCACAGTGTCTGTCAATAAATATTTGTTAACTGCGCTGGGGTGGTGGGAAGGCATTCCAGGCAGGGTAAAAAAAGGCAAGAGAGAGAGTGTAGCTGTGTGTGGCTCCTGGCAGAAGTCCCTCTCTCTGCACCTAACCCAGCCACCCAGACTCACAGGAAAGATCTGGAACTGAGCCCGCGATGATTGTTCTGCTGCCCGGAAGCCAGGGCCCATAGTGGGGCCACCTCCTTCCTTATCCTCTCCAGCTAACTCAGTCTTCAAGGTCCCTGGTTCCGTTCCATTGCCAGGGTCCAGCCCTCTCTGAGGACATCAAGACAGGTCGAAGGTCACCCCTGAACTTTTCATTGTCTGCCTCCACCCTTGCCCAGGGACCTCCGCTTCCAGCCCCATCCACTTCCTACTGACCTCTAGGCTGGTGACATTGTGGGCCACAGTCACAGTGGTGGTGATGACCAAGGATGTAGGAATCGGAGGCAGAGTTGGAGCTGGTGTCTCTGCCTTGGGGATGTCAGTGGAAATCTGGAGAAAGGACAAGGGAGTATCAGGCCTAGGGTCAGGCCAATCAAGAAGAAAGGGAGGCAAAAGAGGAGAGAAGATAGCCCTGCCCACCCCTCAGCACCCAGTCTGAGGAAGGGAACATAGGAAGACTCCCAAAAAACATCAGAGGGCTCTTCAATTTGATTTTCAGAAGTCATCATATCCCTGGCATTTCAGTACGCCCATTTTAATTAATATCTTTGTGTCCCTCTAAATACCATTTTCCATTTTTTATTCCTGCTTAAATTGAGGCAATATAAAGTCTTATAAGAGTCCCTCTTCTGGGATTTCCAAAAGTCAAACACTCTCCTTTATGTAGAGCATTCTTATGGATGTTAGAAAACTGTGCTTTGTCTCATATGATCAACTTTCAAATTAGTCTCATCAGAGAACTTTAATTCTTATCTGCTATAAGGATAAAAATGTGGTAACCCATGTTAAGTGATATGTGATGACGTCAGGTATCTTTAAGCCTGGGACATAGTCTTAGGAGATAAAACGGTGGCAGTGGTGGCAGTGGTGGCAGTGGCAGTGGTGGATCTGGGGAGAGGGAAGCGGGGGAGGAGAGATGCACACCCAAACACCAGAGGGGTGTGGAGAGGGGTTTGGCCCTGGAGGCAAAGGTGTGCTGACTGGACCAAGACAACCAGCAAGGGAAGCCCTCACGTGTGCGGGAAGTGGGGGACTGGGCCAGGTCTGGGAAGCCTGGAAAGAAAAGTGGGGCTGGTTCCAGAGCCCAGTGGTCAGGTCCAAGGTCCAGCACTTAGGGCCAGCCTCTCAGAAGCCTATTCCACATGTTCTCTCCCAAAGCAAAATTCAGTGGTCAGCCAGCCAGGCCACAGTAAGAGCGGGAGTGGTAGCTCCTCCTGGCCTGGACAGGAACTGGGTCAAGAGTATGACAAGGCAGTAGGTGTCCAGGTGAGGAGTTGGGGCTGAGGAAGGGGCTGGGGAGGGTTAGGCTCCTCCCGACATCCTTGCTCTGGGCCTGAAATAACAAGCTCTTTCTCCTTGCTGATACTGAGAGCAGATGTAGGGCAACCAGTGACCTCACCTAACCAAGGACCCCAGCCAATAGTCTTCACCAAGGACCCCTACCAGTGACCCACCAACTAACGATCCCCATCAATGACCCCTGACTAATGACCTCTACTAAGAAAACTAACCACTGACCCCCCCAAAATAACCCACATCACTGACCTGCCCACCAGTTACTCCTATAACCAGCGACCCATCAGTGGCCCCCCAATTAATAACCCCTATCAGTGACTCCAACGAGTTACTCTCCTATCCAGTGACCTCCCCAACCAACATTCCCAATCAGTGATATCCCCCACAATAAGCACTAACTAGTGACCCTCCAAACTAATAAGTTCCATCATTAACCCCTAGTCAGTTATTCTTCCCAATCAGTGATTCTCCAACAATGAATACCCATAAGTGAACTCAACTTGTCCTCCACAAACAATGACTTCCCTATTACCACACAGTGATCCCACTAACGAATGACCCATCAATGACTTCCCAAATAACAAACCAATTATCTCATCCATGAGCCCCTGAAAGGCATTCCTCCAACTAGTGCCTTCCAATCAATGATCCCCCAAGAATGATCTCCTTGAGTAATGACCCCCACTCATTAACCCTAAACTAGTGACACCAATAACACCAACAGTGGCCTCCACCAATGTTCTCCAACAATGACCCCCAAATAAGAAGCCCCCAAATATTTAGGTCAATCAATATCTCCCTACAGTGACCCTTCCAAATATCAATCTCTGTCAGGGAAGCCAAATAGTGCTCCCAATTCCTATTCATGACTCCCCAATAAATAACCTCAGCAATGACCCCAACCAGTCAGCTCCAACCAATGACACACTAACTAATGAGCCCATCATTCTCCCTGCTGCCCTTAGTCACTCTCATCAAGAGCTCTCTCTAATAGTAAGGTTCTCACCTGGGTATGCCCCCTCTCCCCAGCCCCCCAGAACTATAGGTTAGAGGAAAGAGACAGAAGAGCTCATAAGACAGGACAAGACTTCCTCCCCATACCCCAGTCATCAGTCAGCTAAGAGAAGTCAAAGGTTAGGGATTGAAGGCTATCATCAGAGCCCTTGGATGAGGTGCCAGTGGTCAGTGGGGATCAGAGGCCAGAAGTCAGGCAGTCAAAGAGCACAAGTGAGAGCCCACAGGTCCCTTACCTGGTTCTCCAGGGAGCCAGGAGATGGAACCAGGGTTGAAGTTTCCTTCTTCTTCTTTTTCCTGCCCTTCCCCTTCCGACCTCGTTCTTTTTTCTTCCCTTTTCCCTTCCCCTTCCGTCGAGGGGGAGGGGATTCTGGCTCAACCTGGGGAACCTGGGAAGAGGAGCCCAATCAAGTCCAGAGGCCCTCAGTGGAGACCCCATCACTCATGTCACCTGGGACCAAGCTGGCACATGGTCCATTGGCCCCATGTTTTAAAGCCAGGGCTCACTCAGCCTCATGACCCTCAGTCAAGGTCAATGACATGATCTGGGGACAAAAGTCACTCTGTTATGTGACCTGAGGTTGAGGTCATTCATGTCTATAATCTTTCTAAGGGCAGGGGTCACTCAGCCCACAAATGGGGGTCAGAATTCACTCATTCCTGAGACTTAGAGCTAGAGATGACTCGGCCAGTGACCCGGCCAGTGACCTCAGGATAAGCCTCTCACTCACCACTGTGACTGTAGGTTCCATGTGGTCACAGCCAAGAAGATACTGCTCACAAGCCCGGAAGGCAGCTTGAGGATCTGGGCTTATCAGCAGCTCCTGAACATCTCCCTGGAGAGAGCGGGTAAGAGAAAGGGGCCACAGGCTGACTCCTACCCCCATCCCAAGCACTGAGGCTTGGTGCTTCTCCACCCAGAACACCAGTGATCCCTGTGCCCCTTAAAACTGAGAAAAGAAGATTCTATCAGGGTCACAGTAAATCCTAACTACAAAGCACACACTACAACATCTTTCATCAGACGCACATTTGTTCCTTTGCTCTCAGGCACATGGTGACACCTACTACATGTAGGTGTCCTTCAAAATAGTGGGGAGCAGGGGGACAAGGTGGATGAGGTCTCTGGCCTCCTGAAGGTGACACGCATCGCAATCAAACCCAGCACAATCACGACACTAGAAACACATAGCCACACGGCACCATGCCTTGCTGACAACCAACATCACAGCCACCCCACACACAATCACACACCATGACCGGTGCAACCTCATCCTCCACCCATAAACCAGGATACGCCATCACAAATTATTCTGTGACTCTACACTCTCACAGGCACACACCACAAAGACACACAGTGATGCATGGGGCTCCCTTCTCTCAGCTTCTTGGTGTTAGGTAGAAGCTGGACATCTCCCTTTTCCAATCTGTTCTCCAGATCAGGCTGTGAATAAAACTCGCCCCTGTCCTCTCCCTCAGTTCCCCCCATCACTGAACCCCTACCTCGAAAGTCTCTTCCCCAAGATCTTGTGTTCCCAGCACAGTGAACCCAGCTGTGCTGATGAACCGAGGCCCCTGGCCCAAAATGGGAGGCTGAGGTTCACAATCAGCCACCAGGGTCACCATGCTGCCATCCACACTGACCGCCACACGGTGCCACCTGCAGGGAGATAGTCTCAGTGGGGTTGCTTCTCACCCACCCTTCCTTAGACCCCCACCCTCCCTGTACTTACCTGCCATCCATGAGGTTGACCTGTTGGGGAAGGGGACTGAATGAGCCACCTAGGAGGCCCAGAGCTGGCCCCAGTGCCAGACCCAGCTGCCGGGCTCCACTCTCATCATAAATGGATAAAAGGACAGACTGGTTGGCTGGCTGGCCTCGCAGAGTGATCAGCACAGAGAAATTCTCAGGAAAGTGTCCATCTGATGGGGGGCACAGGGAAAGGGGCAGCTCAGATGGCCTGGCAGCACGCCTGCTCCCAGGACGAGCCCCAGCCCCTCCTGCCCTGACTCACCTGGAAAGAGCTCCCATGTGGGGACACCTATCGTGCTGGCCTTGCCCACCCTGAATGCCCGGTCACCTTCTGGGGACCTCCGGGGGCAGAGGCCAGGCCCCTCAGGGACCCCGGCCTGGCCCCCCCGCATGCCCAGCACCTTCAGCACATCCACGGGGTCTGCTGCAGAAAGAAGCAGGGGTGCGGGGCAGTTACAACAAGTCAGGACTCTGTGAACGGCTCATGTTTGGGGATCTAGCCCCCACACTGTGTTTGTGGGTCAGGGAGGAGTGAGTCTGGGGCCGGCACCCCATCACTATCCCACAGCTGCTTCAGCCTTATTAGCCTGTTGACTCCTGTGTTGTTGTGGGCTTTTCCCTCCTTGGTTCTGGTGAGAAAAAAAAAAAACCAAAATGCTGACCTACTTCTGGGATGAATCAAAGCTTCCTGGCCTGAGCCCCAGAGCCAGACTGTCCCCCTCTCGACACTCCCCCGCACCAGCTCCCTGGGGCTGCTTCCCAGGCCTGAAGTCCCCTTGCCAGGGGAAACCCGGTTGGAGAGGAGGGGCTCCTTGTGTGTTCCTCCCGCCTCCTCCCTCTGACCTCCTCCTTGACCACCATCACCCATGACCCCCTCCTCTGACCACCACCTCTCCTGACCTCCTCCTTCTGACTTCCTCCTCGACCAACATCACCCATGACCTCCTCCTTTTGACCACTGCCACTTCAGAGCTCCTGCCTCTGACTCCTCTTTCTCTGATCATCCCCACTGAGTTTTCTGGCCATCCTCTCTGACCTCCTCCTTCTGCCTGTCCCAGTTTCTTTCTTCTGACCTGTGACCTCTTCATTTTATCTCCCTCTCTGACCTCCTCCTTATGATCACCTCTTTTTGATAACCTCCTGCCTTCTTCCCTCTGACCCTCTCCCTCCTATCCCAGCTAAGGAAGAGACTGGTCTGGTCCAATGAAATCTTAATCCAGGCCTTCCTACCAGCCCCACCCCACACAGCCTGGCCAGGGCTAAGTGGAACCACATGTCTTGGGTAGGGGTGGGTAGTGGCTACCTCTGGGCCCAAAGCCCCTGCTTGATCTCCCCTCTCCAGTAGACTGTCCCACTGACCCCCTGACCCAAACCTCTTGGCAGGAGCCAGATTCTGCCGAATCTGCCCATGACCTCACCCCGGGGGTGGTTCTGCTGACTTCACCATTGGGACCCAGAGTAGGGGGCCCTACTTGGGGAAAATAGAGATTTGGGTGAGGGACCCCCAATGCAGCTCCTCCTGGGTCAGACTTCTCATTCCCTAGATTCTACAGAACCCTGTTCTAGACTCAGCTTCCTATTGCTCCCAACTTCCTTCTGCTCTTTCTTTCTGCTCTCCCCTTGCCCCATCCCCCAACCTCTCTCTGTCCCACTTTCTGTCTCGGTCTTTCCAGGTCTCTCTCTGCGTCCAGCTCTGAATCAGCCTGTCTCTCTCTCTCTCTCTCTCTCTCTCTCTCTCTCTCTCTCTCTCTCTCTCTTTCTCTCTCTCTCCCTCTCCCCCCTCCCTCTCTGTATTTCATTTGCTCTTCTGTCCATCTCTCTGCATGTGTCTATCTCAGTGCCTATCTCTCTGTATTTCTGTGTGTGGACTACTCTCCCTATCTCTCTCCATCTGTACACCCCTCCCCGAACCCTGTTGCCACCACCAGCTCCATCTCTAATTGCCTGTTCTGTGGCTGGACTGTCATTAAGAAGTATTTGGGTTACAACCCCTTGGGGTTAAGATCTGGGTTCCCAGGATCTGCTGACCACAAGGGTCACTCCCCCATGGAATGACCATCCCAGCTGACCTCTCTCCAGGCTAGGGCCCAGGGGAGGGCTGAGATCCATGACCCCATCCAGCGTGGCTCTCTCAAGCTCTCCCCTCACCCAGACCCCAGTCTCTATGCAATAGGAAAAGCCTTCCCCTCGACAAACTGCTCATTAATCTTTAAAGAGTCCTTCCCAGCATCTAACCCAAATGTCTCTTGCTTCAATCTTGTGTGCCTTCTGTAATGACCTTTCAGAAACTGACTGCCTTTTCTTCTCATGGCTGGCTTTTTGACAAACAGACACACAGGAAGCATTGAGTTCTGCCTGCAGGGTCAGGGGGTGGGGGTCTGTCTAAGACCTTCCCCCACAGACTCTCCCCATGGTGGTCAGGGCACCAGGGAGACATTGGGTGGGGTCTATGATGTGGAGGCAGGCAGTCAGGGACCAGGCTGGGACATAGCTGAGATGCCCTCAGAGTGTAGGAGAGCATAGGTATGAGTGTCTATGCAAATGTGTATATGCGCTATTGTGCAAATATATGAGATTGTGCATGTGTGTGACTCTATATGGACAAGGGAATAGCTGCAGTGTGTCAGTGTGTTTGAGTATTTGGTCTATGATGGAAAGATTAGGTTCAGCTCTTTGATTTGTGGCTGTGTGTCCATGTGAGTCCGGTCCTGGCCATGAGGTCATGCAGGTGAGTCTGTGATTATAACAGTTCAGATTCGAAATGGGGAGTGTGATTATATGTCAGAGAGTGGGTGACTGGTTTGAATGTTGACTGTGTTGCATGGATGCCAGTAGAAGCATGTGTGAAAGTTTGAAGGCATAAGAGGGTGACAAAAGCCATGATCGTGTGGCGGGTGGCTGATGGGGCTGCCCAGGCGTAGGCACTGGTGTTTAATTCCTAGTGTCCTGGGGACCTTGTATTCTGAATGATTGCCTGAGATGCACGACTGTGAAAATGTGTGAACGTGGGAATAAGGCATAGGCTAATCTAGGATTATTCACGTGAGCGAGCACCTCTCTGGACTTCAGAGAAAGTGAGAAAGTGGTGTGTGTGTGTGTGTGTGTGTGTGTGTGCGCGCGCGCGCGCGCGCGTGGGTACGTGCTAGGGGATTGAGTTCACCTTAGCGAGGAATATCCAAGAGGTCCTAGCCTGGTCTCTCAGACCACAACCCTCTTGATCCTCCCAAACCCTGAACGCCCCGCACTAGGAACCCTGCGGGGCGGGGCGCGGAGTCCAGCCAGATGCGCGCAGCTGGGTGTGCGTCAGCGCTGACTCACCCGTCCCGCGGCCCCCGGGACCCTTGGGGGGGGCTCCTGAGAAATTCCTCAGGAAAAACACCAGAGGCTCGCTCAGCTTGGGGGAACAACTTCTACTTCTGCCCCCGTCCGCGCTCCGCCCCGCCCCGCCCCGCGCCCCGCCCCGCCTCGCCCCTCACCGCGGCCCTCGAGAGGCCCTGTCCATGGTGCTGATCGCGGCTCTGGGGAGCGAGGGGTGGGGAGTGAGGGAGGGGGAGGGCAGAGGAAGTGGGCACGCGCCAATCGGGGACAGAGGAAGAAGAGGGAGAGTAGGGCGAAGCCATCTGGGAGACGTAAAGGGAAGTCTGAATTCCCGATTAGCCACCTCCCGTACTCGCCCCCACTCACCATCACCCAGAATCATACACTCACATCCTCACAGGCAATTATTTACGCCCCCAAATCACCACCGGTCCCTCACTGGGTCACCCAGATACACACAATTATAATGTATAACACACGATTATTCTCAAAATCCTCCCCTCCCCCCACGCACACAGACACAACTGAAAATTACACACTCACCCAGGGACCACTCGTCACCCGTGTATATACAATTATCATTGACTCACATTCAAGCACATACACGATTTCACTTCAAATGATCAGACACATCGCTACACATACACACCTATAAATTGCATTCACTCCCATGCTCCCACGAATAAAACACAGGCACACGTCTCTCTGCCCCGCCCGCTGTCACACCCACAAATCGCCCAGAGTCAGACACTCGCGTACAGTAGCCACGCACAACGCGCACGCCCCCCACCCCACGCACGCCTCCCCCTTCCCGACTCCACCCCGTCTTTTGCGGCCTCCTTGGATCCTGCACTCTGGGTCCTATCTCCTCCCTCCCGGCTCACCAGCCTGTGTCCGGGGCAGAAGCTTCAGCAAAGCTAGGAGCAGGCAGAGGCCCTCCGGCAGCTGGCCTAGGATTCCGCGGCTCCCCATCCTGGCGGGGCCCACACACAAGGTGGAGGACCCGCCGCAGCGGCTGCGGGGCGCAGCGACTCCACGGGCTCCGTGCACGCACTCGCGGCGGCCGGCTGCACTCAGGATCCACAGGAGACTGCCCGAGACCCCGCCCTGGCCTCGCCCTGTGCTCCAGCGCCTGGCCAAGCTTGACTCGCAGGAAGGCGGGTGGCTGACAGCTGGTGGGGGGAGTTGGGAAAGTTTGTGCTGAGCGCTGATTGGCCAGCTAGGGGTGGAGCCCTAGGCCGGGCGCTGGGCCCTTTCCTGCCCCACCTCACCCTAGAAGAGGAGGGTCACTCTCACTCAGCCTTAGAATTTGGAGTCCCTAGCTCACCCCGAAACTTTTCCTCAAACAGGCCCCCTCTAAGGAGGTCTTAGCCTCATTCAAACCTTCAGCCTCCATCTGGGCCCTGTACCTAAGGGGTACAGCTTTAATACAAGTTCCTTCTGTGTCACCAAGGGCCCCCGAATGGGATCCCAGCTTCACACCAAACTCTCCCGCCTGTTTCTTAGTCCCACGTAAGAGGTACCAGCTTCACCTCAGCACCCTTCCTTTAGGTCCCTAAATAAGGGGTCCTCTTACCACCTCAAACTTCACACCAAATTCCAAAATAGGTTTACCAGATTTGCCCCAAACCTACTTCTCTCCACCCAAATTACAGAATTGAATGTCCTGGCTTCATCCCCAAACCCTCACCACAGATTCTCAAACATCGTTTTTTTTTTTTTTATTTCTTCCAAGCACTTAATCTTTAAATAAAGGATTCCACTTCCATCAGGCTCCAAATGGATGCCCCATCCCCAATACCAAATCCTCACATATGACCCCATTAAATGAAAGTCTGGCCCTACCCCAAAGTAAGACACTGCTGCAGGGCACTGTCATTCCTGGGCTGAGGCAGAGCCTCCCTCACCCCACTGGGACCCCCCGGTGTGAAGAGGACCCCTAGTAGGGAATCAGGTCGAGCTGTCTGTGCAACTGAACAAGCACAGACCTGCCGCATCTGAGGGCTTCCACAAGGAGGAACCCCAGGGGCGTATCCTGGGCCATGAACTGCCACCACCCCCACCACCCCCACCACCCCACGAAGAAGGAGAAGCCGGCGGTGCCTCCCTCTCAGCCTCTGGCTCCTCAGACAAAGAGTCTCTGTAACCCTGGAGAGGAGGGGGTGGGGCCCCCTGATGGGGAGAAGGAGGCCTGATGGGGAGAAGGAGGCCCCTTGGGTGGAGGAGCAGAGAGAATCTCCCCAACTGCCTCTCCTCCCTCCCCAGGGACATCTGAGGCTAAGGCTTCTCCAGCTAAAAGATTTTATAAAGTTCCTGCTCTGCCTTGCTGAGAAGTTCCCGCTATCTCTAACATTTCTGTGCATATTTGAAAGGGCCCTTCTAGGAAGCTCTCTGTCACCTTCTCTCCCTCTCTCCTTCAAATTGGAGATTCTTTGCCCAGAACAGAGACAGCAAGAGAACACCTTTGCTCCCTGAAACTCCTCCCAGCCCTGAATAATTTATAATCATAATAAAAAGCCCCCAGTTATGGGTGTAGCTCTGAGGAGAAGAAATTTTTGACAGATAAAGGAAAAGGGGTATACCGAAGCTAAGGAATTCTCCCCAGCTACCTGCCCAGGGTCAGTTCAGAATTGGGGGCTCATGGGACCCCTTCATCCTGCAGGGAATCAGTTGAAGGGGGTTTAGGAAGCTGGGTGGCGAGAGTCAGGTACTGGCCAGCAGAGGTCACACATCCAGGGAAGAATCAACATGGCCGACCTTGCCCGGACTGTACTGATCTCAGGCTGCTCGTCAGGAATTGGCCTGGAGCTCGCAGTGCAGCTGGCTCATGACTCCAGGCAGCGCTACCAGGGTAAGGAGCCAAGAGCAGGGCTGAGAGGGCAGGGATGGGCACAGCTTCCAGGACCCCCAGCCTTATTGACACTATTTCCACTAGCCCTCCCAACTGCATTTGTGGACTTGGGGTGTCCACGTGGAAGCCCCCTTCCCACCTCTCCTCATGAATCATCCCCTCATCCAACGAATATTTCTTGAGCACCTACTGGGTTCCAGGCACTAGGTGCTGGAAATGCAGCTGTGAACAAAATAGACCAAAATCTCTGTCTTGATTAGTGGTGTAGTGGGACAGACAATAAACATTAAAAAATTTTATAATATATCTAGTGTTAATAAGTGCTAAGAAGCAACATAAAGTGGGGGGGCATGTTAAGTGTGGGAGTGGTGACAGTTGTAGAAGGGTTGGTCAGGAGAGTTTCATTTAGGCATTCCCTAGGACTCACCACCCTTTCCCAGATTACTGCTCCAAGATAAGCCTCTTAAGTGAATTTGACCTTGGGCGTTCAAGGGGGGACCCTAGGCCTAGGGACTCAGCCTCCTGCAATTTGAGAGTCAATTGCCTCAATCTGCACCCCACCCACAGAGACCTCTGACCCAGAGCAGATTGGAGAGGAAGTGGGCAAAGGGCTGCTACTTAAGAGAAGGCTGCAGGGAGTAAAGGCAATGTCCCAGCTGGCAGAGCTGCTTCTTCCAGTCTTCTGCCCTCTGTCTTAGAAACATGCATAGCTTTGAGTATGACAATCTGAGTGCCAGTGTCCAGGGAAGTCTTTGTGTGTGTCCCTGTGGCAGGCAGATGAGTGTAAAACTGCTAAAGGATGACATTTATTGAGTGCTTACAATGTTCCAGACTGAGTGTTTTGCATCTAGTAAGATATTTAGTCCCTACATCACCCCTATGGTGTGGCCACTATCATTTTCCCCATCTGAGAAATGAGGAAACTGAGGAAAGCCTGCCAAAGGGTCTTGCCCAAGGTTGCCCAGCCAGAAAGTGGCAGAGCCTGGGTTTGAACCCAGGCCACCTAGCCCCTGGTCCTGCACTTGTCACTCTACTGCTTGTAGATGCATGTGGCCCCATTCATCTGTGCAGCACCCATGAACCACACACAGACAACATGCAAATGCCCCCAGGAGAGTGCACTCAGAGAGGTTATAAACATGTATGCACGTGTGTAAGGTGTGAGCTCAGCACTCTGACAAACCCAGTTCAGATCTCGGTTCTACCTCTTAACTGGGGATGGTACAGGCAGAATGTCAACTTGCTAACCCTTAGTTTGTTAATCTATGGGGATAACTTTATTTGTCTGCTCTGATTACTATCGCTAAATAACAAATCACCCCCAAAATTTATTGCGTAAAACAACTATAATCATATCTTTCACAGTTTACAAAGATCATGAATTTGAAAGGGCTCAGCTAGGTGGTTCTGAGCCAGGGGCAAAGGCTACAACAAGAACAGAAGAGGCAGGAACATGTCAGGGCTTGGGCAGGTATCTCTCCCTTTCAGTAATTTCCACCTTGTCTATCTACTTGGCTACCTTGGACTTCATCCCAGCATGGTAGTCTCAGGACAGCTGGGTTGCTACAGGATGGCTGAAAGCTTCAAGAGTGAGTGTGCCAGTCTATGGCCCTGCCACCCTGAACAAACTCAATCTCGTCCAATCTCAGCAGCTAAGCAGGGTGGGGCCTGGATGGAAGACCACCTAGGAAGACCAGGTGCTGTAGGCGGTAAAAAAAAAAAAGTGAGTGTGCCAGCAAACAAGGCAGAAGTCACACAACATCACTTTCACCATATTCTGTTGGTTCCCATGTAGTAATATTCAAGGAGAGGGGAATGAGGTTTTATGCCTTGTTAAAAGAGCAATAAGATTCTAAAAAAGCATATGTGATGAAAGATGTGGTAGTCTTTGGAAAATGAGTCAGTGACCTAATCCTAGGGTTCTTGTGAGGATTAGAGATAGAGCATATAACAGTGTTTAGCACTGTCTGACACATAATAGGTGTTCAATAAATTGGAACTTATATTGATGGTATAAATGTGTCTATTCATACTTGCACATATGTTTACTCTAGATATATATGTATTTCTTTTCTCAAGGCAATCTGTTCTATATTTATTTTCTTATCTAACCTACTGGACTGTGAATTCCATGAAGGCAGGGACTTTATATTTTCTCATGCAATAACCTCAGCACCTAGAATAGGATATGGTATCTAGTAGATACTCAAAAAATAAATGTGCTGGATGGATGGACAAATGGAAAAACATGTAAAGATGTGTATACAAGTGTGCATTTGTGGATGTGTGGTGAATATAGTTGTGTAAACCTGTGGGTCTCTATCCTTCTGTGACTGCTCATGCAAGATCACAGAAACATGCACGTTCCATACACAAGGAAAAGGAGCCAGTGCCTGCCCCAACTCTGCTCTCTGTCCCCAGTGGTGGCTACCATGAGAGATCTGGGAAAGAAGGGGATGCTGGAGGCAGCTGCTGGGGAAGCTCTGGGTCAGACCCTCACCGTGGCCCAGCTGGATGTGTGCAGCGACGAGTCAGTGGCCCAATGTCTCAGCTGTATCCGGGGAGGGGAAGTGGACGTGCTGGGTGAGACTGAGCAACCCCTGAGGTCACTTGCCCCCTCCCTGGCCTAAGCACAGATCCTCATCACAAAGTCCTCCAGTGTCTGGACACCAGCTCTCTTGCTTCACCAATATCCTCTGACCTTGGACAGAAGGGGTACACCAGTTGGCCAAAAGCTTGAGGTGCCAATCAGTTTATTTTATGTTTATTAGGGATATGAGAAATAAGAGAAACAAACTGAGACCTGGGGTCAGGTGGGTTTTATTGAAGAGAAATTCTCACATATGGAGAAAATCATATGTGGTTGGGAAATTACCTTAATGAGTCATTTGGGGAAAGGAGCAATTCATAATGAAGAAGCAACTCATGGTCTCTTAATGGCCCTCTGAGGAGGATGAGTTTAACTGTTTTGATGCAGTTTGGGGTCAGAGCTGATTGTTCATTCATTAAAGGAGAGACTGCTCCCAGCAGCCCTTCCCCCCAGTCATGGATCAGGGTGCCCTAAAACAAATGTTGAATTATATGGAAAGGTCATCAAGGCTCCACTTTTGTCCACCCAAGATACTCTTGACTGGCCCTGGATCTGGAGTGGGGTAATTCAGGGAGTGTCCCTGGAAAAGGGACACTAGAAGGATTGTGGGAACCTCAGAGTAATCCTCAGTACCTCCCCCTTAGTGAATAATGCTGGAGTGGGCCTGGTGGGGCCCCTGGAGGGGCTCGACCTAGTTACCATGCAGAACGTCTTTGACACCAACTTTTTCGGAGCCGTTCGTCTGGTCAAAGCTGTGCTTCCTGGCATGAAGAGAAGGCGACAGGGCCATATCGTGGTGGTCAGCAGTGTCATGGGGCTGCAGGGTAAGCCTTGAGGACCCACCCTGGGAATCCCACCAGGGTCAGACCCTCCCTAGGGAAGTATGGCAAATAGGTTTTAGCTCATATTCCAAATGAGCCTGTGTTGAGAAGAATTCTGAAGCTCAGAAGGAAAAGTTCTTGGATAGATCAACTAAGCCTGCCATGGTACAAGAGTAGGTGGTGGTGGCATAGATGCTGCCAATGCCATTCACCTTCTAGTATCAACCCCAACACCTACCGAAATCTCTCCCGACCATCCCCCCAAACCCGAAGGAACCATCAGAACCCCACTTTCTGAGACCCCTCTTTGACAAGCATCCGCCCCCACCAGGCCCCAGAGATGTCTAGATTTGGGATTCTGAGGTACCACAGAAAAGAGAGCAGTGATTGACTAGAGATGGCTTACTCTGAAAACCACCTACTTGCCATCTATGCTTCTGGGTCTCTCCTCCTTGAACCCCACTAGATCCCTTTTCTCTCCCTGGACATTTCCTCAGATCTTCCCCACTCCCTGCTCCAGAAGCCCTCTGAGGAATCTGCCCTAGTTCTTATCTTGCCATGGAGAAGCTGCACCTACTCAGCCCATACCTTTGGCCCCTTATCCATCTGCTTCCCCTGATCTCAGGGGCCGCACTCACTGCTCAGTAGGGCTGGTAATGACTCAGACGAACCGGACTTGCACTCAGGGACCGTGGTGATCAAATGCCCAGGAGACCAAGGGGTTTAGAAGATGGAGGGAAATATGGAAGTTTCCTGGGCTGAGGGCAGATAAAGCACTGCTGGGAAGAGGAGGCACCTGGCTCCCCAGACAACCTCATCCTGACCCGATACACTCCCATCACACTGGCTCCTGATAACCCCTTCTTCTGATCCTTAAACTCTCTTTCTCAGTCTCCCAAAGACCCCATTCCTCTGGACCCACAAAGCCCATCACGCACACCCCTAAACAGCCCACCTTCCTCTAATTTTCTCAGGTGTCGTGTTCAATGACATCTATGCAGCCTCTAAGTTTGCCCTGGAAGGATTCTTCGAGAGTCTGGCCATCCAGTTGCTCCAGTTCAACATCTTGTGAGGAAAGGCACTTGGGCTGTGAGGGGAAAATGGAGACAGAGGGGAAAAGGGAGGCAGGGATGGGCAGACAAGAAAATGGGAATAATGGAGGAGATGGGGGAACAGGAAGGGATGAAATAAAATGGGAGAAATTGGGGGATGAAAAGGAAAGAGAGACAGTAGTGGGAAAAATTTGGCTGTGAATGTGTTGAGGCACCAGACCCCCTACTCCTGTTCCTGTTCCCAGCATCTCTCTGGTGGAGCCAGGCCCGGTGGCCACCGAATTTGAAGGAAAACTCCTGGAGCGGGTTTCCACGGCCCAGTTTCCTGGCACTGACCCTGACACCCTACGCTACTTCCAGGACCTCTACCTCCCAGCTTCCAGAGAGCTCTTTCACTCCGTGGGACAGAGCCCACAAGATGTAGCCCAGGTGAGTGAGGTGCCAAGAGTCCCAAGACATGGCTCAGGTATGTACGGAGCTCCTCCCTACAGAATTGCTATCCGTGGGTCCTAGAGCTCAGAGGTTCACTCCACAGGTTATTGTCAAGGTCATCAGCTCGGCCAGACCACCACTACGCCTGCAGACAAACACCCTCTACTCTCCTCTGACTGCGCTCAAAGCCGCTGACCCCTCTGGCAGCCTGTACGTGAGAATCTCCCACAGGCTGCTCTTCCGCTGGCCACGCCTCCTCAACCTCTGCCTCCGATGCCTGACCTGCGGCTGCCTCCACACTCGGGTGTGGCCCTGGTGAGCCTCGCCCAACTCCTCACCCCTGAACAGCCAGACCTTTTCAGTCCACATCCATCTCAGAGGCCATACAGACTCTTCATTCATTCATTCATTCATTCATACATTCATTCAGCAAACTGCCTGACCCGCTCTGTGACTGGGCATTGTTCAGCCTCCAGGCACAAACCCTTCTGCGGTCAGGGCTGGGGCTGAGGGAAAAAACTTAGAACCCTGGGCTGAGGAGTCCAGAGCAGGTTGCTGGTGCTGGGAAGGCAAAGGAGGCTTCCTGGAAGAAGGGGCAATGTCCATGGACATTGAAAGGTGAGACAGACTGTCTCGTTCAACCTCAGGACTTCATTAACTTGGGCCTGGGAATACAGGAATGATCCAAACATCCCCATCCCCCTCCCCACACAAGCATAGAGCTGGGTTGACTAAGGGGTTTCCGGACTTTTCTGGTCACACACTCCATCAGTAAAATGTGTTTGCACACACCGGCAATGCACATATATTTTTTCATAAAATGTAGATTTGTAACTGCTAACATTCACTGTATTAACTATTTAATAAAGCTCAATTTCTTATATCTAAATCAAAAAGGAATAGGGTTCACCTCACACCCATTAGAATGGCTACTATCAACAACAAATAACAAGTGTTGGCAAGGATGTAAAGAAGTTGAAACCCTTGTGCGTTGTTGCTGGGAATATAAAATCGTGTTGCCTCTGTGGAAACCAGTATGTCGGTTCCTTGAAAAAATGAAACAGAATTATGACAAAAGAATTAAAAACAGGGTCACAAACAGATATTTACACACCCATGTTCATAGTAGCGTGGTTCAAAATAGCCAAAAGGTGGAAGCAACTCAAGTGTCCATCAATGGATGACTGGATAAACAAAATGCGGTCACCCATCCATACAATGGAATGTTATTGTACTGTAACATTGTATTGTAACTTCCAGACTGAAAAAGAAAGGAAATTCTGTGACATGCTATACCATGGTGAATCCTGAGGACATTATGCTAAATGAAATAAACCAGTCACAGACAAATAGTATTGATTCTATTTATGATTCTATTTATACAAGATCCCTAGAGTAGCCAAATTTGTAAAGACAGAGAGTAGAATGGTGGGTACCAGAGGCTGAGGGAAGGGAGGAATGGGAAGTTAGTGTTTAACGGAGACAGAATTTCAGCTTTGCCCAAGAAAGAGTTCTGGAGATGGATGGTAGTGACAGTTACACAACAATGTGAATGTACTTAACACTAACGAACTGCACACTTTAAAATGCTTAAGATGTAAATTTTGTGTTATGTACATTTTTACCCCAACTAAAATTATTTAAAAAGTAACAGGGAGTCCCACTTGAGCCTCCAAGATAGTATCTCTAAGTTTCTTAACCCCACCCTGGAAAAATTCTAAGTATAGATGTTGGCTCTGCCTATCTCTCACTGGGTGACTGTGGGCAGGTGACTCCCCTAGTCTCATCTTCTAAAAAGCAGGGCCAGCAATGATAACACCGAAACAACAGGAAAAGTTCCCTGCACTGTTCCGCTTCACTGTTGTGGTTCAGGTTCAAGTACCACTGTGGAATGCCAGGCTCCAAGTGAAATTATTTTATAAATGTTTGTTCTGCAGCTTCATGAGATGAAGACACTAAGAGCCTCCCCAGTTCATAGATGAAGAAACCAAGGTTGTCAAGGCAGAGGGGAGGGATAGAACTCAAGTCCAGAGCTGTCCCACTCAGTCTATGCTGGTCTTTGGGGGTCTCTGGGGTGATCTAGGAAAAGCGAAACTGAGTCCATGGCCCTAGGAAGAGGTCTCTGTGAGAGATAATGGCGGCTACTTATAGTGTTTTGTCAAATCGACTGTTCTCTTCCCCTCTCCCATATTGGATTTTTGAAGCAATATTGGAATACATGCAAGAGAACATATGAAATTAGATAGTGGTGAGGGTTGCACAGACTTGTGAATATACCAAAACCCACTGAGCCATGCACTTTAGAATGGCAAAATTTATGATATGTGAATTATATCGCAATTGAAAAATTAAATTAATTTTTAAAAAGAATATGTGAAGCACACACATGCAGGAGGTCACCCAAAGATTACATAAACCAGATTCCTCTGCCTTTGGCTTCCGCTTGTGTTGAGTTTTGCCAATGGGAGGCAGGAGTGGAGACCAAAGAGTGGGAGGAGAAAGGCCAGAGTATTTATCCTCCAAGCACCCTCTATTCAGGGTCTCTTTGCATTCTCAGAATCTCTCCATCTGAGGCCCAGCTCCAGTTTCTGAGAACCACTCCCTCCCTTTGCCCCTTTGAGCTAAAGATGGTGGTGAGATCCCACAGTTGCCAGCAGGATGGCACTGCACTGTCCTCCGCAGGACTTCCTGCCCCTTGCCCTTACCTTCACACTCATCCCTGCCTTCATCACTCCGCAGTTTATCCACTTTGAGTGCGCTACCTCCTTCCATCCAGGACACTGACTGATGTGATGCATGTTACGTTATACAGCAGAGGAACAGGGCATGCGCACTCACCACCCCTGACTCCACCAGAACATTATCAATATTTGCTGCCTGCCCTACCTCAAAGGTCTCCAACTGTCTTGTATTTTATGTCCAAAATTCCCTTGCTTTTTAAAAAAACTCTTTTAACTAAATTATTTTAAAAGACAAATTTATCTCCTTGCCGAGAAGGAAAAGCCATCCTAGTCTCCATAAGTAAAACAGAACTTGATGTTTATTTGTGGGTGCGGCGTACAGTATTCCAAACCCCAAACACAGATTCCTGGTGCAGAAAAACACCAGACCTTCTCTACCAGCTTCCCTTGCAGCTAGAGTGTGAGCATGTGACCCCGATTCCATCCAGCAGATGCACAGGATTTGGAATTGAGAGCCAGCCACCCAGAGAAGAAAGGATCAGCAAAGAGAGGAGGCAGAAGGGACAGGAATGCTGTATTACCAGGGTTGGTGGCAAACACTAGAGCTGCTGGCTGGTTTTCAGGGGGGATGGTTTAAGCTGTTGCCCTGCACCCCCACTTTGTTCCTTTTTATCTTTCAAGGCTGGTGGTTGCATGAACCCCAAGTGTCCATCTAATACATTCCTTTGCAGCTTAAATCCCCCTGAGTCAGTTTCTGATGAATTTAAGGAAGAATCATCACTAATTTAGATAGCAACTATAAAACTAAATGCATGGGTTGGGGAGCTGTTATTAAATCCAGCCAAATGCTATTGCTATTTTATTTTTTTACCACGAAGACCAACAGAGATTGGCAGAATGCAAAACCTCAATGGATTGAGAAAATGCTCCAGAGAATAGCAGTTTTGCAACTTATTTTATACATTAGAATCAAAGCAGGAGACTTAAGGAGAGTTACATAAAATCCATTGGTGGTAGATGAAGAAGACTGGAAATAGTAAAGCTTTCTTTTACATTGGTGGGTACAGCACATAGAGATGGGATTCAGAGAACAAGAGAACCAGGAGGGGTTCTGTGGTCTTGTGTTCTGGTGCAGTGGACTATGCCCTGATGGCTCTGGAAAAAAAGAGATGACTCTGTAATTTCAAAGGTATGTTATCTAAGATGCAAAATAACAATAGACAGGCTCACTTAAGAAAAAGATTGACCTTTTGTCAGGGAAGGTACAGGCCCAGGGTATGACTACCTGCCATGACCTGCTTTTAGTTAAGAATTTTTATGTTCAGACCATTCTTTGTGTTACTTTAGGTCTCTGAGTTTGTAGGGCGCGTCATGCTGGCCTCCGCTGAGATCATCAGGTTTAGTACATTTTCCCTTTTTCATCCACAAAGATGTGCTAACCTTTGGCTCTTGAGTTCTGCACTCACACCTGGCCCCTGTCTTCTCTCTCTCAGCAAAGATAAGTCCGTTCTTCTGGTTGCTCAGGTCAAAAATGTTGGAGTCATCTCTAGTTCCCCTCTGTCACATCTCACAGCCAATCTATCAGAAGATTTTGTTCACTCAACCTGCAAAACATATTCAGAAACAACCACTCCACAGCACCTTCTTGGCCCCCCAACCCTAGGCCAGCCACCAGCATTTCTCGCCTGGAGTATTGTACCAGCCTCCTCCCCTCTCATCTTCTGCATTTGGCCCCAACATAACAGCCCTGAAGCTTCTTGAAAGATGTCTTTTAATTAAGTAAAATATTCATTATGACTTTTTTTTATAATTAAAGGATATTTTAAAAAACAATTCTCCTATTTTCAACTGCTTAATTCTTGATCTCCCACCCCTGCCTGTTATAATTTGCTTAAGTTATCTATCCAGATTTTCTTTCTGATTATACAAGAAAAAGAAAACGGATGGATGGATAAACAAACTGTAGCATATACATACATGCAAAAAAGTATTGTTCAGCCTTAAAAGGAAAGAAATTCTGACACATTTTGCTCAGTGAAATAAGCCAGATACGAAAGGACAAATACTGTGTCATCTCAGTTATGTAAGGTCCCTAGAGGAGTCACATCCATAGAAACAAGAAGTATATGGTGGGTGCCCAGGGCTGGGGGAGTTAATGTTCAATGGGGAAAGAGTGTCAGTTGGGGAAGATGAAAACGTTCTGGAGACGGGTGGTGGTGATGGCTGCGCAACAATGTGAATGTGTTTAATATCACTGAACTGTACACTCAAGAATAGTTAAAATGGGAAATTTTATGTTGTATATATTTTACCACAATTAAAAAAAATAAATATGGAGTATTTCAATTAAAAAAATAGAATTTATACTTTTTAATTTACTTTTTCACAAAAGCAACATACTATACACATAAGTGGAGCTTTAGTTCTTTCTTTAAATACTATGTCTTGGAAGTTTTACCATATCAGCCCCAGCAGGCACCCTCATTCTTCTGCAAAGCTGCAACATATTCCATTTTGAAGATGGACAATAATTTATGCAACCAGTCCTGTAATGATGAATTTAAGAGCTCTCTCCAACTTGTTGCTATTATATAAATGGCTTCAGTGAATAACCTTGTATGCATACACCATTTCACACAAGTATAAGTGTTTTTTTCATGGGATTATTTGGCCAAAGAAACTATGCATTTGTAATTTTTATTAACATTATCAAATACATTTATATCTACTGGAGGAAGACCAATGACCACATGTTAGCATGAGCACTTCCCTGAAGCCTCACCATGCTGTGCATTATCAGTGTTCAAAACTTTTGCCAATTTAATGGTTAAAAATTGGTAGCTCACTTTATCTTATTTTGACTTCATTTCTTTTATTACAAGTGAGGCTGGGCATCTTTTCATGTGTTAAAGAACTTTTTGTGTTTCATTTTTTGTGGGTATTCTGACCATACCTTTGCTCAATTTTTTCTACTTGGTTGTTTATATTTTTATTATTATTTATTCCTAGCAACTCTTTACTATTATGGTGATTAAGGAGTATATAATATGAAATATGAACACTTTTTCCCCAGTTCTTTTTTTTTTCCCTAATGGTGTTATTAGGCCTTATTTTTATGTTGTGAAATTATTCATTGGGCGGGGTGCTTTTCGATTTCAAGTCATGGTGACAAAGGACATACTCAAAACAATTCTATTAAAACAGTAAGATAACATCACTCTTTTCAAAATTCTTCAATGGCTTTCCCTCTTACTTGGATTCAAATCTACAACTATGAGGCCTGCTACATGATCTCATCCCTGAATATCTGTCTCAAGTTATCTCCCACTCTCTCTCCTTCATCTCCTCCTTCATTCTAGGAACACTGACCTCCGTGCTGTTTTTTAAACATGCCATGTGCACTCCCACCTCAGGGCCTCTGCACTTGCTGTTCCCTCTGTCTAGAATGCTTATCCCAGATATCCATATGGCTCCCTCTTTCATCTCCTTTCGGTGTTCAATGTCACCTTCTCAGAGAGGCCCTCCCTGATCACCACAAGATAGCACCCTGTCACTCTATCCCTTTAACCTGCTCATCACTGACTACTACAGTTATAAACTGCAGTTTCTTCCTTGCCTGTCTCAACCCACTAGAATGTCAACTTCATGGGGAGGAGATTGTCTGCTCAGCCACATCTCAGCACCCACAACAGCATTTGGCATGTGGAAAACACCCAAATATCTGATAAGTGAATGAATGAGTGGGTAAATTAATGCATCACAATGAGAATCTCCTTGGCCTAAGGATTTAAAGTTCTTTTTCTGCCACCATGCTCCATCTCCCTTCCAGGTCTTTGCACAGGCTGTTCAATCCCCCAGAACCAAATGCATCTTCTCTCTCCCATCTAACCCTTCACTTGGTTACTCTTACTTAACCAAGACTTTCAGGTCTCAGCCTAAATATTGCTTCCTCTGGGAAGCCTTTATTGACTCCCCAGGCTATTTGGGTTAGGAGGCTCCTATGGGTGACCAGGCGGCGAGCTCTGTAGGGACAGATACCACTGTCATTCCGCAGTGCTTTCAGACCCCGTAATAAATCCTGTTAGTGACTGCAGAATTAGTCTTCCTCCCAGTTTAGCAACAAGTTTCTCCTGAAAATTCTTACTGCCAGCCAAGACCTCCTTGGACCAGGAGGGAAGGCACGTGTGGCTGTTAAAGGTCAGGGAAACTCTGGGGAAAATAAGTAGGGGGATCAGAAGCCCTCAGGAACCAAAAAATGACCTGAGGAGCCTAAACTGGGACTGGAAGTGACTAAGCTGAGCAGTTCCTGGACGCACCGTCCATGCTAAGAAGCTCCTGACACCTCCCTGAATAAGAAACTGCAAGTCGCTGAGCCTGTTTCCTCTTCTGTTTAAATGGAGGAGTCACTGGAGAGAAGGTCCCTCCTGAGTGCCAGAACTTGGTAGCTCTCTCAGAAATGACGGTCATTCATTGCGATGTTAATATAAAAATTATTTCTTGCCTCCTGGGTCCAGCTCCGCCTTTCCCAGGAAGCCTCGGCTGGAGGTCCTGGAGGAGGGGAACAGGGTGAAAAGAAGGCCGCACATCCCTGCAAGGCCGCTCCTCCCGCCGGGCTTCCTCGCTGCAAACAGGCAAAGGAAGGAGGGTGGAATCTGAGCAGCGGCAGCCGCCGCCGCCGCCGCCGCGGCCGCTGCTCCGGGCTTGCAGCCAATGTTCCCGCCCTCTGCCGCCGGCATTCCTGCGGGAGGAGGTCCAGCGCCGCTCCGCGACTGGCCGGAGGCTCGCTGGCGCTCTCTCGTGGCCAAGTGCGAGAGGCTGGACTTGACCATTAACGGCTGGAGCGGACCTGGGTGGAGCCCACCGCCACTCTTGCACTATCTAACTTCCTCCCGCTCCTGTTAGGTTCAGGAGCTTAGCTCCATTATTTAACTACTGTGACCCTGAGAAAGTCATTCAGCCTCCCTGTGCTTCAGTTTTCCAGCTGCAAAATTTAGGCAAGACACTGCACCATCCAGCGCCTCCGTTTTTTCATCTGCAAATGGGTCTGTGTATTAAGCTGCTGAGCGGATTAAAAGAAACAGTCCAGGTGAACATGACTACAGTAAATATCCACTGCACAAGGCCAAGGGTTTCTCTCTTGTTCGGTGCTGTGTTCCCAGCGCCTACAACAAGGCCAGGTAAACAATACACAGTAATTGAACAAATGCTTATCTTTTATCTTTTGCGGGACCTGGGGTTGAGGTGGGGTAGAGGGGACAGATGTGTGAGATATGAGTTCCTGCTATCACTCATTCACCCAGCATCCACTTTTGCCTCCATCTATTTGTTTATCTGATGGCAAGGCTATATTTGAAAAGACAACCCCCCCACCCCCACCCCCTACCCCCTTCACTTTCAAAGTGTTTCTCACCTCCTCTGCTGCTCATCCACACCCAAGGGCAGGTTTTCCCTTCCTGGGACCACCCTCAAGTCAAACAAACTCAAGGGAGCAGCAGGCCTGAGCCTTCTTCAAAAGGCTCCCCACCACACACGTCTACCTGGTGACATGTTCACCAGGAAGACAGACGCTGGCACTGCTGGAGGGGCCCAGCCTGGAGGGAAAGGTAGGAGGGACTGAGGACAGAGCCCCCCAGGCTGCCCCTAGCCTTTGGACAACCCCCTGTCCTGGGCACTGGGGAGCCCCCAGAATGGAGGTAGGGGGACATGGACCCCTGGTGTGGGGATCCAGATGTGACGGGAAAGCTCATCCTGGCCGAGGATTCTATTCCACTGAACAGAACTGGTGGAGATTTCCTGAAAGCCTGAGACAGCAGTGGAACACACCACCCCAAATGAACACCAATGTTCTAGAACCTTCTAAATTAGGTCTCACCTGTTTGCCAATCCAAGCCTGAATTTGATTCTGTTGATTCTTGTTTTCATAAGAGATTGTTTACCATATATTTAAGATCATTACTGGTTCTCACAGCTTACCTGCCTTAAACAGAACAAGTGGCCCACCCTCCTGGAACCTCAGTTTCCTCATCTATATAGTGGGTGCTAATTCTTGCTTCAGAGTGACTGAGACTTCTATGAGTGTGCACAGAGCACGTAGAACAGCGTTTGGCACATAGTAGGTGCTCAAAAATGCCTGAGGAATAAAAGACTAGATTCCACCTGCCCCCTTTGCTTCTAACACACTTGGTTTTCCAGCGTTCTACAAAAATAGTCTGGAAAATGGGCATGCGTCGAGCCTGATTCACAGGAGTCTGGGAGGTTTAAGGAGAAAGGGCACCTTAGACCCTTGCAAGTAAGTTCTCAGACAATGTGCACTCCACACAACCAGGAGTTCTGTCTACTGTGGTCACTCTTATGTCCCCAGCATGCTAAATAAGGCTGAGCTTCTAGTAAATACTTTAGGACTCTTTAGTGGATAAATGTATATTATCTTTGTTTTAGGAGACCTGGGCCCTCCAATAGGCAAGACATCCCCAAGCTAGTGGTATTGACTTCACTAAAGAAGGAAAAACCAGACAAACTCATTTGCAACCCCGCCTGTTTCTAAGAGGCAGACACCACAAAGCAGGCTCAACATCTTTAATAGTGAGAATTATTTCGGAACAGAGAAAGCTTTCTTCTAGGAATGCCTCAAGCATGATGTGTTTTTGTCCCTGGTTTAATACGTAAAATTTGGCTTCTGGAAAAGGAAGCCAGAGAGCTTGGCATGATTTAGGGACCATGGACAATGGTCACAGTTTACCGAGCATAATTGTCTCCTGCAAAGAAGAAAACCACACTGTGTGTGCTGGGTGCAGAAAGACCAGGAGCAAGAGGATTTGACCCATGCGGTTCTTAGAAGGTTCCATTGTTAGGAGCCAAGCCAATGCAGGCATGGCCTGAGAATGATCCCGGAGTCCTTGGCATGGCCAGAACTCTGTGTGCCCACAGCTCAACCAGCACTGCTTGCCAAGTTGCTGGGTCTCAGCTTGGGTACGGCATCATCAATATTGGCTTTGGCATTATAATAGAAGTCTCTAGAGATTAGCGGTATAGCAACATCGGCTAAGCGTGACTGACTCCCTCGTTCTATACTACTATAAGAGTGCGTTTTGAAAACAATACATTTGCTGGTGCCTTGTGCCAGTCCTCCCAACCCTGTGTCCTGGTCTCTCTCATCCCACGCCGCCTCAGACCCTGGAGGGGATTGTTGCGCAGGTCGCGACATTCCATCATGGTGGATCCTGGTGCCAGACGGCTAACTGCTATAAGGCTTCTCAGGTCTGTGATTGGGAAATGAGCACATAATGCCTACACTACTCCCATTTGAGTGGGGCTCCCAGAAACTTTCCCTGATTTCGCAAAGGCGGAGGAGGGGACAATCCTGTTTCCTCCTGCGCCTTGCTAGAAATCTCTACCAAGCCCTGAGTCAAGTGCCCTATCTAAACGGCCTAGTTTCTTTGCTAGGAGAGAAGAGGGCTTCAGAATAGAAACCCCTGGCTTATGAAAAGGACACCCCCTACCACCCTGGCTCCCAAGTGGGGAGTTGGAACATTTCTCAATGCAACTGTCCCCAACCCTCCAATAGAGGTTTGCCTAATAAGGGAGGAGCAGCCCCTTTGGCTCCCATTGGAACTTTCCAAGTCTTGTTTAATATTAACTCAGCCAGGACAGGTCAAGGCAAACAGACCAGGGCCAGGTCTTACAAGAAGACAGGCATCTGTGGCCAGAGGTCCCACATCACTCTCTCACTGACATGGATGTGCCCTGGCCCCTGGGATGGATTCTGCTGCTCTTGAAGATCCCCTTCGCCCATGCTGAGCCACTGTGAGTCTGGGAAACCGAGGGGACTTGGCTGGCTGCCTGCACATCTGTCATCTTTATAACTCCCTACATGGAACTCCATGTGTTTCTGCTGTTGCCTCCCCTAGTAGAGACCCCCATGCCTCTGTGTTGGTCTACTGGCAGGTACATCTTGGTGACTCCCCGTGTCCTGCGGGTCGGCACCCCTGAGAACATCCATGTTCAGGCTCACTCGGACTCCAGGCAGCCCCTCACTGGGACGCTCGAAGTGAACCTCACCATGTGGGACTTTCCCATGAAGAGGACAATGTTGGCTAGGAGGCAGCTCTTTCTCTCAACAGAAAACCATTTTATGAACCAGGCATCCGTGATGGTAGGTGACAGGCCAGGATGAGTGGCCACAAAGGGAGACTCTGGGCCAGCAGCAAAGGTGGAGAAGGACTTCCCACAAGAGACACTGGGGAGGAGGCAGGGCTTGGCTATGCCTACTGCTCCTCTCATGTCCTGCTCATTTGGAAATCCAAAGTCCCCTAAGTCTGGGCTCTAAGAAGGGTTGTGATTAGCCCATATGATGTCTCTATGTGAATTAACAAAAGGTGTTCTCTGCTGGTGGCTCGGGAAACTGAGCTTGGATTGGATTGCATCCCCACACCCCTTAGCTGGATGTCCTTGTGCAAGAGAAAACTTCACAGCCGCACAGTGACCTTGCTTCCAAAGGCAGAGCCAGAGGCCCCCATTCAATTGCTTCTCCCAAGACCTGGTCCAGGGTTTCGTCCCCAAGGATGGAAACCCCGGCAGGACCTGAGGAGTATGGCATCTCTTCCCAGATCCCCGAGAGCCTGGTGTACCCTGCACAACCAGGGCAGCAATATGTCACCATCAAGGCAACCTGGGCACCCACCTCAACCTCCTCGTTCATGGAGAAGCTGGTGCTGGTGGCTCCCCATGCTGGCTACATCTTCATCCAGACAGACAAGACCATCTACACCCCTGAGCACTTGGGTATAGCCTCTGGGCACTTGGCCTGGAGCAGGCTCTCACTCTCACCCCTAGCCCCCAATGCCTGACATGTTCCACCTTCCAAGGTCTCCCTCTTGCCCAAGACTCTAATGACTACACCCCTTCTCTAAATTCTCTCCAATGCTCATAGTCTTTCCTCCTCCTCCAGTTCAATACCGGATATTCACTGTGAACCACAAGATGGATCCTGTGACCAGGACTTTCACTCTGGACATTAAGGTGGCCTCTCTTGATGGGAGGGTGAATCCCAGACACTGGGGTTATATCATGTGCTGAAGACATGAGGGCATGAACCACCCACCCTCTGTCCCCACAGAATCCAGAAGGGATCACCGTGATCAGCCAGGATCTGCTGGCCGAAGGAGGTTTCTTTATGAGCTCCTTCTCCCTCCCAGAGCTCATCAGGTGCCCTTCTGGGAGCCCTGGGAACGGAAGGAGGGAGGGTCTCCTCTGTCTCCATTTCTCCTAACTTTCTGTGCCTCAGTCTTGGGACCTGGAGCATTGAAGCCAGTTACCAAAGCGCAGCCAAGCAGAAGTTCAAGGCAGCCTTTGATGTAAAGGAGTATGGTGAGCAGGATGTGACAGGGAGTGCGAGGCAGAACACATCAGAAATAGGGCTGGAAATGGAAAGGAAATCTCGTGGCACACCTACCATGTGCCAGGGTCCGAGCAGGGTGCTGGTGAACATGACTGAGTTTTCCAGCCCTTGTGGGTTTCCAGAGTCACGGGGGAAGGAGTGGGACAGGAAGGACATGGTGGGAATAGCAAAATACTGAGGGTATCCACTGCTTTTACTCCACCCAGTGCTCCCATCTTTTGAAGTCCGCCTAATCCCGAACAAGACCTTCTTTTACCTCAGCGATGAAGCTGTGGGTGTGAACATCAAGGCCTCGTGAGTCCCCTTACCCCCAACCTGGTTGGAGAACAAAGGACACCAAGAAACTGAATAGTAGCAATAAGCAGGGCACTTCTGTAGCACTTAGAGCATAGTACAGGCACTCTTTGCTACCTACCAGATGTTCTTAGCCACCTACATTGTCCTGTGAGGCTGTACAGACCACGTGTGCCATTTGTAAGGTTGTACAGACCATGTCTGCCATCCATGAGGTAGTGCAGACCATCCCTTTAGCTTTTGAGGATTGTACAGGCCACCTTGTTTACCTAATAGAGTTGAACCACATCTCATATTTTTGACCATCACTGAGGGTCCACAAGTTTGCACAGATACTTTTGGCATCTTGTTAGGTTATCCAAACTATCTCTGCAGTTCTATGAAATTGCAAATGCCACGTTTGCTGCCTTGTGAGATTTATAGACCATCTCCACAGCTCTATGAGTTTGTACAGTCCCAGTTATCCACCTAAGGCTGTAAAGACCATATCTTTCACTTCTTAACATTATACAGACCATTCCTGCAGCTTTACAGCTGAATAAGCTGCACAGAACACCTTTGTCACCCCCATGGGGTGTTCAGACTTCTATTTGGTTCCATAAGGCTGTATAAACTATCTCTACCATCTCATGAGGTTGCTTAGACTATATCTACAACCTAAGAAGGCTTTATGCAACATATTTGTCATTTCCCAGCGTTTTGTGAGTCAGCAATGAAACAATCTGAGTTGTCAAGGGTCACCTCTTCCCCTCCCAAAGTTTACAACCATTGTTGCAGCCCTGTGAGGTCATATAGGCCATCTCTGCAGCTATGTGAGGTTGTGTGGGTGCTTCAGAGCCAGTGTAATGGCCCTTTATTCCCCAGGTATATATTCAATAAGCCTGTGGATGGACATGCCCTGGCCATCTTCGGGGTGAAACTGGATTCCCGCCGGATCCCCATTCAAGGCTCCCTGCAGAGGGTGGAGGTAACCGAGCCTAGATCACTCCCCAGCTTCCCCTCCCTCAACCCTCCTTCACTTCCCCAAGAAATCATCTCTCCTCTTCCCTCTCCTGTCCCGAGAGCAGATATCAAAAGGCCAGGGTCACGTCTCCCTCCAAAAGGACACACTGATGGCCGCATTCCAAGGCCCAGAAGAGGACTTCATTGGGGCCTCAATCTTTGTCAACGTCACCGTGTTCTCCTCAGGTGCCACCCTCAAGTCCCTGGCTGAGGTCAAGACACCGTGTTCTTCCCCAGCCCACACATTTTGCCCATGTGACCTTGGGCCACTTTCTGCCTGAGTTTTCTCATCAGAGAAATAGAAAAGTGCCAGAAGGGCTAGCAGGGGCTGAAACTGTATTATTGTCTTTCCCTGTCTTCACCAAGATGAGCCTCCCATACCAACAGCCCACCACTCCCCCAGAAACTGAACTTCCTCCACAAACATCATGGTCCCCATGTCTCTACAGGGGGTGAGATGGTCCAGGCTGAAACCTCAGGGGTGAAGATCGTCCGGAGCCCATACAACATCAAGTTCATCAAGACACCCCAGTACTTCAAGCCAGGAATGCCCTTCCATTTTAGGGTCAGGATTCACTCCACCTAGAGACTCAGGGCCCTCACCTCCAAACAGCGCCCCCACAGGAAATATCTGGACTCATCCTGCCCCTCAGATCAACCTCAAGGTTCCCTCAAGTCTTAACCCAGGTCTCTTCAAAGTACAGTGGTGACTCCAGAATTTCTCTATGGGGGCTTAGGTGTCACAGTCAGGCTGGAATGTGGTGCTTGGGGATTTATCTTGAGATTATATTTGCACAGCAAGCTTGCTGTTTTCTCATACATTCATTAGGGTGACTTTGAGACATCTGATGGGCATAAAGAAAACTAAAAGAGCCATCTTTTAGTTACAGTTTTATTCTGAGTTATCCTCAAGCTCTCCATGTCTCCTCCTACCTTCTCCACCCCTAATTCTACCCTATCCTCACCCCATGGGCACACCAGCACCTAGGGCCACCACATATGGTTGTACACTGCAAAACTCTAGGGAGTGCCATTTGTAAAGACACTAATATGATGGTATCCCTGGTGTAGTTCAGTGCACAACTTGCACAGCTGTACTAGGCAGTCCTATCTAGATGGCATTCCCAGTTCTCACCTTCCACACCAGGCCATCCCTCTGCCTTTCCTTCATCTCACCACTCATTTCACTCCAGGTCTTCGTCTCAAATCCTGATGGGTCCCCAGCCTACAAAGTCCTCATCCGCTGCCAAACCCACAAAGCGTATACCTCGGTCGATGGGGTGGCCACTCTTACCATAAACACAGATGCAGATCTGGAGCAGCTCCCTATACTGGTACCAACCTGACAGGGCAGGGATGATGGGGTTATGTAAGCTAGTAGGGTTGGGAGTTACTTACCCATCGCTTTTCCCAGGTGGAAACTGATGACGCTCTTCGACCAGAGGAGCAGGCATCAGCCAGGATGACAGCTTGGCCTTACTCAACTCAGGATGGGTCAGGGAACTTCCTGCACATTGATGTGAAGACATTAGGCGCAGAAATTAACAGAAACGTCCAGCTGAGCCTCAACACAAAGCATCAGAACCCTGAAGCCAAGGAGCAAATCTCTTACTTCACCATCCTGGTGAGGGACTAAGACCAAGACTTGAGTTAAGAAATTGTTTCCCTGGAACAATTTTGGGTAGCTGGGTTGGAGGAACTATGAACAATGGTGTAAACATGGAAACCATCTAGGGTGGGAACAGGCCAAGGGGCTGAAGCAAAGGTACTGTGGACCTCCTTTGTGGGCTGGCCCTACCCTTCTCATCCTTGGCCTCCCTTGTCTCCAAGGTTCTAAGTAAGGGTCAGATCGTGTCTGCCAAACATCAGTTAAAAAGTCATGGGAGTGTCTACACATCAGCCGTTATTGATGTGACTTCAGAGATGCTGCCTTCCTTCCGCATCCTGGCCTTTTATTTACTGCCCCGGGGAACAGGCCAAGACCCTGAACTGGTGGCTGATTCTATTTGGATCGATGTGAATGACAGATGCATGGGGACGGTGAGCTAAACTCCTTGAAATTGTACATCACCATCATAAAGTTTGAGAGAGGGTCTGTCCACGTCCAAGGGCCCCCCATACAGGGGCAGGTGAGTATATAAGGAAGAGATGTGGCCTTAAAAGCTCAACCTAAGGACTAGAGAAGTTGTGAGTGGGGTTGGGATTGGCCTGGTGACATTTTCTAATGCTCCATCAGAACCATAAGAAACATAAAGCTGAAAGTGGACTTGGGGAAGCCCCTTGGTAATATGTGAGCCCCTTTTTCTGACATCTCTCTTTTTTCTGGCTCAGCTGAAAGTTGGCTTAAAGAATAAAGACCTCTTTGATTCTTTGGAGCCCAACAGCCAGGTGGAAATACAGGTGACAGGTGATGCAGAGGCCACAGTGGGGCTGGTGGCAGTGGACAAAGCTGTCTATGTCTTGAACAGCAAACACAAGCTCACACAGAAGAAGGTGAGATCATGTGGGTTTGGGGTCAAAAGGTTGCCTGAACATTGTAGCTGGAGCTTCACCTTCTTCAGCTGTAAAATAGGCAACATTGATGGTTACAAGGATTCAAAGAGTTAGTGCACAGCAAAGAGATTGTAAGGTAGTAAGGGCTCAATAAATGGGAAACAGCGTTAGAATTATTGATGGCAAGCTATCAATTACTGTGCACTATTACACCTTCCCTGGAGGGGTCATATAAGTTCCAAATCTAGGTTGACCACCAGGTTTCTTGACCCCCAGGTCTGGGATGTGGTGGAGGAGCATGACATTGGCTGCACAGCAGGCAGTGGAAAAGACAGACTTGCTGTGTTCAAGGATGCTGGACTAGACCTGAAAATGAGCACAGGAATGGACACCCTGGCAAGCTCGGGTACAGAAAGGGGATGCGAGGTGGACAGGAGGAAATAAGGGATAAAGGCAATGATCTAGTGGTTAAGAACATGGGGTTTGGCATCAAACAAAGAACTAAGATCCAGGACCCTGACACTTACCATGGGCCAGTCACATTTCCTTTCTGAGTCTCAGTTTCTCTGTCCATAAAATGGGAATAATAGTACAAGTAACTCACTGTGTGTTGATTAATATATAGTTTTGTCCATGTGTATCAGAGATACAAATTAACATTAGCTTTAAAAAAAAAGATAGTTTATTTCTCACTCAGTAACAATCCAGAGATCATTCTGGGACTCAGGATCCTTCTGGCTTATTGTTCTGCCATATTCCAAGGTGGCACCTCAAGAGAACCTCAATCCAGGCAGCAGGATAAAAGGAAGGGGGAAGACCCCACCTAGTGCAAGGGAAGCTGGGAAATGTACTCTTCATTCTGAGTGGCATGTAAAGACAGAGGTTTAGTTGCCACAGATGTGGGGAGGAGAAAGGATATTAGGGACAACCAAGAGTGTGTTCTTTCAACGACAAATAGTGATATTAAAAAGTTTCTATTTACTGCAAGCTAGACCCTGTGCTCAGTATTTCTATACACATGATCTCATTGATAGAACTATGATTATACTCATTTTTACATAGATGGGGAAAATAACACCCAGAGGTTAAGTGACTCACTGAAGACCTCATAGCTTTTAAGTGGTAAATTCTAAATATGAGGAGGCCATGGAATTTTTCAGTCTCATTGACCAGTTTGCTCTTTGAGCAAAAATGATGTGTTGTATATAAAGCACTGGGCATACAGTAATCACCCAATAGATATTATCAAGGATGTTGACAATGATCTTGACAATTGTCCTCACTGTTCCCTCTGACCCCCAGACTGGCACTGCCCCCAGAGCCCACCTCCCAGCCGCCGCCGCCGCTCCCTAAAGAGACTGGAGACCAAGAGGAATGCAGGTCAGAGTTAAAGCTGGTATGCCCCTCTTGGCTCCCTAACCTATTGTATTCGTCTGGGCTTAGGACAGAAAACTGAAACCATTCAAGGTACTTCAAGCAGAAAGAGAGGGATTTAATTGTGGGAGTTCGGTGCTTCCAAAATCATTTGACAGGCTATAGGAGTGGAAGGCTGTTTGGTGGGACTCAAGATCGTCCTACTGCAGTTCTTGCAATGCGTGAAGTCTCAGGAAATAACTCTCATGAGATTCGTGAGTAGATAGTTGACTGTGGAATTTTTCCCCTTAAAAAAAACACACATAGACAGGGGTTCACCCATAAGCTTCAGGTAAAATGGTCTCTGCTTCTCTTCCACCTTTTAAATCTTACACACGAGCATCTCACTGGCAGAATCTAATTTCATCCAACTCTAGCAGGAAGAGAGTTTGGAAAATGTAGTTTTTAGATGTCAAGCCTCTGTGATAGAGAAGCAAACTTAGACAGAAGGAGAAATGGATGCCAAGTGCCAGTGGATAATATCTAGCTCTAATTCTGGATCTCAAAGAAGATGAGAATGTGATATTATAAGCACACATTCTATTAATATCAGATTTTTCAGTCTCTTTGAGCAATGTTAATGACTTGATGGACTCTAAAGGGAAAATAAATGCAATCTAATACAAATGGAGGTAAAACTCTAACTCTAATTAGTGTCAAAAATCATGTAACGCTCTGGGAACATTTACAATATATACTTGTAGTAATAATTAGTTATGTTATTTAACTATGCATATTCTAATTGTGTTATATAGTGGACAATAAGATTTTTAAATTGCTATAATTTTTACTTAAGTATATTCATTCAGTTTGCTATTAGAAGCATTCAAGTTGACATCATTTGAAGCAAACTTTATGTTTTCATTTTTTAAAAATACATAAAATTGGGAGTCAAATGGCATATTTTATAAATAAATGTGGCATTACCAAACTCTACTGAAGAGAAGAAGGAAAGTGAGGAGGAGGAGGGGTGAGGGGAGAGGAACAATAGCAGCATGGATTCACATCCCAGCTCTGCCACTTGTGAGCTGTGTGACCCTGGGCCAATAAATTGACCTCTCTATTGTTCAACTTTTTTATCAGAACTCACTATATGTGTTCAATATGAGGTTTCAGGGGAAAGACACAGGCAAAGTGCTAGGACCAGCATCTGTCAGAGTTATGGCTAAATAGGGTCCAAGAATACCGGGCACTGTTGGATAGCACCCAGCTTCCTTGGGTTCTGCTCAGTCCTTCCTTGTCCCTCTAACCTTGGCCCACAGTGAACAAGTTCAAGACAGAACTGGAGCGAAAGTGCTGTGAGGCTGGGCTCCGGGAGAGTCCAGTGGGGCTGTCGTGTGACGAGAGGACCCGGCACGTTCGCCATGGGCCAACCTGTGTTGCTGCTTTTCTGAGCTGCTGCCATCTGTCTGAAGCCCTGACTCAGGAGGCTCGGGAGGAGCAGCTGATTCTGGGAACAAGTAAGGGGACCACAGAAGGAGGCACAGGGTTGAGGGGTTGGGGTGGGAAGGGAGCTATACGGCAGGTAAAGGGATGGTATGGTCCATGGGAAGTGTGGGAGGACCTCTCTGAGGAGCCTGCTGGGCCAGCCAAGGAAGAGATGCGAAGGAGACTCCACACCACGCCTGCTCCCTGCAGCGGATGAAGATGATGACTTTGAAGACATCTTCCTGGAGGACCTGCCTATCCGAACCTTGTTCCCTGAAAGTTGGCTCTGGAGGAAACTTACTCTCCCAAGAAGTGACTCAGGGTAGGACCCCCCCCACACCCCATTGGCAGCATCTGGTTCCTTCCACACATTAGTGGACATCCATCATGTCCAATGCCCTCAGTGGTGACATTGAGCTCTCAACATAGTCCCATGATGGGAACCTCCCTGGATGGGAATACCAATCCCAATGGTTCCCCCAAAGTAATGACCCTCTAGACATTGTCTAGAGACAATGTCCCTCATAGGATGACCGACTGACCCCTGCATAAGTGATCATAACCCCTGGACAGAGGCAACTCTGTCCACACAGCACCAACTCAGTGATGCCCCACCCCTCCTTGCCACTTCCAGGAGCATCTCCCACTACAACATGCTTGTGAACGTGCCAGATTCCATGACCACGTGGCAGTTTGTGGCTGTCAGCCTCAAAGCTGGACAAGGTGACCCCACAAGCCCAATGCCGAGAGGATGGGAAAACGTCCAGCCCCAGGACAGTGGCCCTCTGCTTAACTCCAACATGATCTCCTGGTTCTAGGTCTCTGCGTCTCGGATCCCTTTGAGCTGGTGGTTAGGAAATTGTTCTTTGTGGATATTAAGCTGCCCTTCTCTGTGCTCAGGAATGAGCAAGTGCAGATCCAAGCCGTGCTGTACAATTTCGGGAACCGCCACGTCAAGGTGAGGCCTCCAGCCTTCCCCTCCTTGACAAAACATCTATCAGTATGGTTTATAAAGTGGTTGGAGTGCGACATTATTTGAAAGGGCCAGTAAAGTGCTGACCCTTTGAAAAACTTCTGAGATGTTTTCTAATTTAAACCCCACAAATAACCCCAGCATATGGGTACCATTATTCTTCTTCAGAGACGAGACAACTGAGACATGTAAATGGAAGACGGGGTTTGAACTCAGGCAAAGTCTTTGCTGTCAATCGCTATGCTGTGGTGTCACTTACTCAGGATTCTCAGGATGGGGGCGGGAAGGGACTGTGTCTCTATGATTCTAGGCCACCCCATCAATCAGGACCCCCAATTGCCCACTCTATCCCAGGTCCGCGTGGAGTTCCCTCATAAGGATCCGCTGTGCAGCGCATCAAAGCCAGGAGCCCCATCCCGCCAGGTGGTGGTTGTGCCCCCCAACTCCTCCAAAATGGTGCCCTTTGTGCTTCTCCCACTTGAGATAGGCAAAGTGGATGTGGAGGTCAAGGTTGTGGGCTATGGAGTCCAGGACCACATAAAGAAGACACTCTCGGTCCAGGTAATGGACTCTCCAAGCTGTATGAGCACCAGAGGGGCAGATGGGCCCAGGATCAACAAACATTCCTCCCAGATGGGAGAGGGATGAGAGAATAGAATTGAAAGTCTTCTCACAGGGCTCCCATTTTGCAACTTTGGAGTCAGGCTTGGTTTCAAATCTTGTCTGGGCCATGTGACTTTGGGAAATGCACCTAATTTCTCCAAGCTTCCGTTTACTCATTTGCAGAATGGTGATAATCATCATCTCCACAAATAATCAGAGAGCTGTGAAAATTACACACAACTCATGCATGACCCATCAATAATTCTATATTTTTCTTAACAAACACATATTTAGCTCTTACAATACAGCACCTTAAGAATATTAACTCATTGAGCCCTCAAAACAACCTTAGGAGGTAGGATTGTTCTCCCTTTTACAGACAAGAAAACTGAGGCACAGAGAAGTTAAGCAATTTGCCCAAGGTCACACAGCTAGGAAGCAGACAAGCTGGTATTTGAACCCAGATATTAGGGTTCCAGAGTCTGTGCTCTTACTAGCTAAGCAATGCTCTTTCTTACTGCCATTGTGATTGTCATTATTATTGTTGTCATTTTGTTTTGTTTTTAACTTGCTTCCTCATTGTATCCTACAGGAAGCAGGGCAGATAGAACAAATATCCTATAGCATCCTCTTGAACCCCCAAGGTTTGTGGGATCTGCAGGGAACATGTAGGATCCTGGGGACATGCCAGGGCAGAGGGAGGGGCTAAAATGAGGGGGTCTGGCCAGGTGGGCAGTTTGAGTTCCTCTTGGGCTCTGCACCCTCTGACCTCCCCAGCCCCTGAACCTGATTGTCACAGAAGGTTGTGCCTGCTCAGGTCAAACCCAGGTGGAGCTGTTGCAAAGATGGGACTTTTTGAACAAGGTGCCCAATACAGAGGCAGAAGTGTTTGTCAGCATCCAAGGTACTTAGGGCACAGCTTGCTCCTGGGGGAATGGGGAGGGGGAGAGGAGAGCTAGCTCCTCCAGGGCCTGCCTGGGCACAGAGGCAGGGGGGCTGGGAGTGCCCATGTGTGGTGATTGGGAGGCCATGGTGGCTTAGGCCATTCCCAAGGTGACCTTGCCCATCTGACAGGTGACATCCTTGGTGAGACAATCCTGGGCAGCCTGACACCCAGAGAAAAGCAAGAGCTGCTGAGGATCCCAACTGGCTGCCCTGAGCAGACACTGAGCAGCCTGACACCTGTGATCACCCTGACCCGCTATTTGGACACCACGGGCCAGTGGGGCAAGATTGGGGTGGAGCACAGGGACCAGGTGATGAAGAATATTGTCAGCGGTGAGTGTGAGTCCCCTCCTGGGACTTCGATGAGGGTGTCTGAGACTCTCTGTGATGGTGACTGGGTTACTCCCAGGGTTAGGGAAGTCTCCAGGGACCCTCCCCGACAGTAACACCCAAGCTGATACCAACCCCCCAAATGACACCTAAAGAGTGACCCTAAATAATCATCTCAAGGTGATCCCTATATTACTCCTGAACTCTGATTTCTCTTCCACATGACAACTTGATACCAGGTGATCCTCTGGTTATTCCTTCACCCACATCCCCTTCCCAAGCTACAATCTGACAACAGACACCCTGATTTACTCCAAAGAAGCAACCCTCAGGTTATATTATATTGAGACACTGTCCCAGGTTACACCTAATCACTGCCAAGCCCTGGGTCCCCCCCAGGAAACCCTTAGGCAGAAAACTCCAGGATAATCTTAGGTAATGGCCTCCCTCCTAATTACACCTGAATGCTGACACCTCCCCAGGTTACATCCAACCCTTCAAGTAATAACCAGAGATGGATGCCTCCGGTTACACCTAGACAGAAATGCTCAAGCTAATTTGAACACTGACTCACCTCTTCCCAGTTACTTTCAGATACTAGCTCTCCACCCAGGTGTTCTCAACAGTAACCCCTTGGTGACACTGAGACACTGTCACCCCCAATGTTACACCCAAACAGTAAACACCCAGACAACCTTCAGGTAACATCTAAATAAAATGCTCAGAATAGCTGTCCCACCAGGCCACACCCAGGAGTAACCTCCTCGAGGCTACACACACCCCAGTTTGCAGCCAAAAAGGTCTCCCAAGAAAATGCCCAGGTAGTGGGCCTTCAGGGTTCCCTCTTTCCTGTGTTTCACCTTCTATGAGACCAGATGGGGTGGTTTCCCAGGTTCCTCCTGGATGCAACTGCACACTGGCTCCCACGGTCATGCCTGACCATAACCTTCATTTACACCTGTGTCCTGCATCTCCCTCTTTGTACACCTGGACACATCCCCAACTCCAGATTGCTCCTAGATGGCACACACCCCCAAGTCACACCCACACCTGCCCCCCAGATTATGCCTGATAATTGACCCCGCTTCCAAACCACACCCCAATAGCAACTCTCCCTGCAAGACCTCCTCCCTCTATCTCCCAGGATACACTCGGATGCTGACCCACAGGAGTGCAGACGGCACCTACCACATCCACAAGGGAAACCCCGGAAGCACCTGGTGAGGATGAGGTCACTGGCCTAGAGGAAGTTCCAGGGGCCAGACTAGGGTTTGATGGCCCCAGGAGCATCTATACTGCAGGATCTTGGGGCTGGCAGCCTGTGGGCCAGTGGTATTCCACAAAAATGAGGTGTCATTCTGGAGCAGTGTGGCCCATGGTGTAGACGTCTGCATAGTGTAGACATCCCTATCTTAGAACCCTTTTGGCTGCCACTCCCAATAATCATCCACCACATTGCCCTCCAAACAGGCTTACGAGCTACGTGTTCCGCGTTTTCTCTATCGCCTACCCCACCATGACCATCAGTGTGATCGACCTGCATTCTCTCTGTGCCGTTGCCAAGTGGATCATCACCCAGAGGCAGGCGGAGGATGGGCACTTCTTGGAGGAGGGCCCTGTGATCATGGCATCCATGCAGGTTCTCATGTCCCCCCTGCTTAGGATATTCAAACAAAAGCCAGGGTTCTATGCCATGATAGGGGAACAGACCCCTGCCCTGTTCTCAGGTAGAATGAAAAAAGGAAAGAGCTGAAGCCCAGTCCCTGGCATCACCTCCCCTTGCTCTGGACCACCCTACAGTCCATTACAATATGGAGGAAGCAGGGTACAACTGGGACCCCATATCTCCCTCACCCTCACTTTAAGCAGCTGTCCATCCTGGCTTTCCTCCTGCTGGGCCTGAGTTCTCCCCACTCCTCAGCCAAAATACCCATTTCTACCCAGTGTTCCTCCACACCAGCCTCTGAAAACAGCTATCAAAAAGCCTGGGTGATTTCTCCTGCTGAAACATCTTCTGTGGCTCACAGTTGTCTACATCAATATCTCTCTACTATATCCCTCTCTTCTGTATCTCCTCCAAAGCCTTAGCCCTCACTACTATCTGCTCGCAGGTTCCTCCAACTTACCTCTATGTCTTTGCTTATACCCCATACCTTTTATTTTTCTTGACCCAGTCAAGTTATCTTTTCTCTTTAGATTTAGCTCAGACACCGCTTCCTCTAGGAAGTCTCCCCTGAATACTAGCCCTTTGCCTATTTCCATCATTGCACGTATCACATTATTCATTCATTCATTCATTCATTCCACAATTCATCAAACATTTATTCAATAATTGTTGTGTATCAGGCCTTGTGCTAGGCAGAGGGGAGACACAAGACATTTACAGCCCTTACCTTGTAGAACTCACAAGCTTGGGAGAGAGCAGAAGTTCACCAAATAATTATAGCTAGTGATTTTTTAAATCACAATTGTTCCATGAGAGAGAAATATCAGGAAAGATTATCTGATAGGGGTCATGCCTGGACCTGGAGATGTTAGGGGAAGTCTACTAAAGAAAGTGACAATAAAATAGCAACTTGAAGAAGGAATAGGAATTTGTGGTGGGAAGAATGGAAAGAAAGCTCCAGGCAAAGTGAACAGAATGTGCAAAGGGCCTGAAGCTCTGGCATGTTTGTGGAGAGAGAAAAGAGACCAGTGTCACCAGAACCCAAAGATGAGGGAGAGACTGGTCTATCTTAAGGTGTGAGAGGAAGGAAAGATGTCAGATCCTGAAGACTGCAGGACCTTGGAGGCCTCAATGAGGATCTGAAATTGTCTATTCTGTGTTTGCTTTTTCTACACTGTTCTTCCAAGGAGAGAAGCAAGCCTAGTTCATTGTAGTTGGCAAATATTTGCTGAATAAAACTCTGGATGAATAAACCCAACAAAGACAGATTGCACCCTCAAAGGAAAGGAAACTAAAGGATTCAGGAGGACAGTGTGAGCAAGAGCCTGTCATGGTACAGGAAGGTCACAAACACAGGTTTCCTGAGCTCAAGCTCACAGATTTGAGTTTCATTCCACCAACAAACATTTAATAAGCACCTACAATATGCCGGGCACTCATTTAAGTGCTGGGGACCTGGGCTAAGAAAAAGATGAAAGTCCTTGTCCTCCTGGGATGGGCAGACAGGCAATAAGCAAAGTGACAATAATGTAGACATAAATGACATGGAGTTTTAGAAGTGACATGGGACAAGGTGTAATAAAAGGGAAATCAAGGTGATGGGGTTTAATTTTGGAAAGCTTCGTGAGGAAATATTTATACAAAAACCTGAGGAGGCGAGGGAGCAAGTCATGTGACTAACTAGGGAAATAGTCTTCCAAGCACAGGGAACAGCATGTGCAAAGGCCCTGAGACTGGACTGTGCCAGTACATTTGAGGAACAGTAAGGAGGCTAGTGTGGCTGGAACCAAGTGAGCAAGGGGAGGAGGTGAAGACAGGTAGGCATTGGAAGAGGTCATGTGGGGACTTACGGGCTGCAGGAAGAACTTGAGCCTTTCCTCTGAGTGAGGTGGGAGCCATGGAGGGTTCTGAGCGGAGGAAGGATGTTACCTGATTCAAGAGTTCACAGGCTTCATTGGCCACTGTGAGAAAAAAGAGATTGTAGAGGGTGCACAAGTTTCCTAGGGCTGCTTCAACAAAGTACCACAAATCAGGTGGCTTAAAACAACAGAAATGTATTTATTCTCTCACAGTTCAGGGGGCTAGAAGTCCAAAATCAAGGTGACAGCAGAGCTATGCACCTTCTGAAGTCTCTAGAGAAGAACCCTTCCTGGCCTCTTCTAGCTTAGTAGCTCCTGGAAATCCTCAGCATTACTTGGCTTGTAGCTGCATCACACCAATCTCTGTCTCCATCTTCACATACCCTTCTTCCTTCTGTGTGTGTGCATGGCCTTCTTACAAGAATACTAATTTTTAGGGATAGGATCCACCCTAATTCTCTATGACCTCTTCTTAACTAATTATATCTGCAAAGATGCTGTTTCAAAATAAGATCACATTCTTCTAGGATTTGGGGTAGACATGAATTTTTTGGGGACACCATTCATCTTACCACAGGGTTTGAGAGCAAAAGCTAGGAATCTAAAGAGGAATTTGAACCCTAAGTCAGTAATTTATAGGCAATGGGGAAACTTCGCCTCTGTGATCTTCAGTTTCCTCAGTTTCCTTAGCTCCAGTAAAATGGAGCTGCTGCAGGAATGCTCTGAGATAGCGTAGAGATCTTAGCACAGCACCCACCCTCCAGGGCTGTTAGCTCTTGTTAGTAAATCAGACCCCACACAGGCAAATCTCATGATGGTGCTTCCTCTCTCTCTCTCCATCCTGCTTCAATGTCATCCAGCCCAGAGCTAAGCACTTGAGAGCTTTTCAAGGTCAGGAAGAAGAGGTTGGGGAAGGTGTCTCCAAAATGTTAAGGAGATCATTGGTGTGGTTTTATATCCACAGGGTGGCTATCAAGGCTCTGAAGCAGACGAATCCCTCACAGCTCTTGTTCTGATCTCTCTGAATGAGGGGAAGGAGTTATGCAGCCAGGAGATACCGGTAAAACCCAAAGAGGAGGGCAGGTCTGCGGGGTGCATTATTCCTGCACCCAGAGATCTCCCCCACCCTTGTGTCCCTCTCAGTGTATCCCTTTCTTCTAACTCCCAGACCCTTTTCCTCTGATCATTTCCTTCTAACCTCCTTTCTCTGACTCTCCAGAGTTTGATTGAGAGCATGGAGAAGGCCCGTGGCTTCCTGGAGAGACGCCTCTCTGACATTCATACAACATTTGCCATAACCATAGTCTCCTATGCTCTGGCCCTCACCAAGAGTCCTCGGGCCAATGACCGCCTGGACAGCTTTGCCAGCCACAGTGGGTGTGGGGCCACTATTTAAGCAACTCTGTGTTAACCACAGTCATGGGGGTGAGGGGAGGGAGATTGTGTGATCTCAAATCCAAAAATACATGACTCATCACTCAGCATTTACTGAACACCTATGGTGTGCCAATCCTGAGCTCAGACCCTGAGAAACCAAGGTAAATAAGACTGATATGGTCCTTGCCCTCAAAGCTTTCACCATCCCTGGGGGAGGCAGGCGGAAGACAAACAAATCAATAGAGAATTACAAATTGAGATAAGTGCTGAGATGAAACATATAAAGTCAGTGAGAGAGATGACAAGGGGAGAGGAGTATGGATCAAAGGGCCAGGATAGCCTCTGTGAAAAAGGGACCCCTCAGCGGAAATGAAAGATGAGAAGGCCCACCTCTGTGAAAGGCCAAGGACATTCCAAGTCAAGAGAATGGTGTGTGCAAATGCCCTGAAGTGGGAAAGTGCTTGGTGTGGTCGAAGATGGGAATAAGGTCATTAAATGTGGGTAACTGAGAGGCGTCTGCTTCTCATGAACAGCCCTGTCTCATCCCCAAGAGGCCTCAACCCATCCTCTCCATTCCCCAAGTAAAGAGGAGTGGAGTCAGGAGAACTAGTTTTCAGCGGCATTAGAGGGACCTGAAGGAGCTTCTCTGAGACTTAGCTTTCCCATTCGAAATAGTCTGTCTCTTAGAGTGGTTCCAAAAATACAATGTCCATCTGCACGCTCAAAGAGTTTCACATAAGTGCTCAGTAAAATAGCAGATGAGAAAAATTGGGTCAGATGACACAAGGAGAGGGCAGGTTTAGTTTAAGTAGGCCCAGGTCTGGGTGACAAGGTGGGTATGCATCTTCTAGACAAAAACTACTGGCCAGTAAACAAAGACAAGCACTCCTTGTACACCATTGAGGCCACGGCCTACGCGCTGATGCAGAAGCTGGAGCTGGGTCGACATAATGAGACACACGCCATCGCCAAGTGGCTACTGCAGAAGCGGGAGCTGGGAGGAGGCTTCAAGTCCACGCAGGTAACCCGGGCCTTGGAAAATGGAGCCTGTTTGGGGGGCGGTGGCGGGGTGCTGCCGCGGACGGCCCACCGGAAGAAGCTGTCCGTAGTGCTGACACACCGCTTCAGTGGGGTCCCGGGGCGCTGTCTGTGGTGCTGATCCGAGGTCACCATCCCAACACCCAGACCACAGCGGTGGCCATTGAGGCCCTCATCCGCTTCCGCGAAGCTGTCCCCTTAGAGGGTGTCCAGGATCTACACGTCCAGGTCAGCGCCCCGAAGAGAGATTTGAACGTAGAGTGGCTCATCAATCCAAAAAACGCTTACCATCAGCGGTCAGCAAAGGTAAGGCACTGAGGAGCAGACGGAAAATCTACAGAGGTGACATTGGGGATGAGGCCAAGAGTCGTGCTAATTTCCTTCCCCAAGATTATCTCACACTAATGACTATACTTTCAATGTATTGATTCATTAGTTTCACAAACATTTCCTGAGCACCTACTGTGTGCCAATCATTTTCCTGGGTATTGGGGATACATTATAAAAGGTCTGTGGCTCCTGCTCTCATGGAGCTTAAAATCTAGAAAGAAAGTAAAAGAATACATGGGGATGTAAAGTAAAATATAGAGAATCTAGTCAATAACATGATAATAACTATGTACAGTGCCAGGTGGGTACTCGACTAGTCAGAAGGGTCACTTTGTAAATTATATAAATGTCTAACAACTATGCTGTACACGTGAAACTAATATGAAATGATATCGAATGTCAACTGTAATTGAAATTTTTTAAAAGAGGAGAACATGAAAGAATACAAGAGGTTCTAATTTTCAGGTATAAAAAAAGTCATGGGAATGTAATGGACAGCATAAAGAATATAGTGAATAATGTGATAGCATTGAATGGTGTCAGGTGGTTGCTGGACTTATCATGGTGATCACTTTTTAGAAATATAAATGTTGATTAACTATGAGGTACACCTGAAACTCATGTAATATTGTATGTTAGATTTATTTTAATAAAAACCTTTTACATTTTTTAAAAGAAAGTAAGACAACAAATACATTTTATATTAGGCTTTCTGAACACAGGGGAAAGAAATAAGTGAGTAAAGAGAAAAGTAACCCAGGTGTGGAGAGTAAGGTAATCTCCATGACCTTACTCTACAGGGAAGGTAATATTTACCTCCAATCACTCGATGCATCTTTATTGAGTACTTACCGTGTGTCAGGTACTGTTCTAGGTGCTGAGAATATGGCCATGAACAAGGGAGAAAAATTTCTTGTCCTTGTAGAATTTTATATTTTGGCGAGAAGACAGACAGTAAAGAGATGTGAATGAGTAGAACATGTAGTGTGTTAAATGGTAGCAAGTGCTATGGAGAAAAAAAATTAAGTGGGAAGTGGGGTGGGAACTTTAGATAGGATGGGCAGGAAGGTCTCACCAAAAAGATGACATTTGAACAAAGACGTTAATGAAAGAAAAGAGTGAGCTTTGTGGATATCTAGGCAGAGGAAGCAGCAGGTGCAAATGCCCTGAGGCAGGAGAGTTCCGAGTATAGCAATGAGGGGTTAAGCAAGGGTGATGTGATTGAATGTGAATTTGTAAAATTTTGCTCTGGCTCATAAAGGAAGAATACAAGAGGGGAATGAGGGTAGATATAGAGATGACCAGGATAAGGGTCTTGTGGGGGCTCCAAGCAAAGGGAACTTTAGAAACACTGCAGAGTGGACAGATGTATAGCCTGAGTCAGCAGTTGTAGTTGAATTGTGATAGAGCAGACACTACACATATTCTATCAAGAAGAAAAAGTAAAACCATATTTCCTCTCCACCCACATGCACCCGAGCATGTTTTGGTTTCTCTGCTTTCAAATCCTCTTTTCTCTTCCCTTTAGTTTTCTGCTCAAGATGACCTAGAGATTAAAGCCAGCGGCAGTGGGAGAGGCACCATCTCGGTAGGTAGGGTGTCCCATCTTTGAGATCCTTAGCTGGAGCCCAGGGTTCCCCTAGTTGGTGGGTATAGAAGCAAGTCTAGACTCCAAGACAAGATCAAAATCAGCAAAAATTTAGTTTCCATTGAGGGCACTACTATATGCTATGAATCAAACTAAAGACACTTTAAAAAAAAACCTGGAAAGTTGGTAAAAATATGGACCCCATGCAACAGGTGGGAAAATAGAGACACAGAAAGGTTTTCACTTGCTGAGTCAAGAGTCAGAGAAGGTAGAGGCCAGAGGTTATTGGATCCCTCTGTCCCTCCCATGCTGAGTCCCTGAAGGATGTCTCCTTCCTTGTCCCCCTAAGGGAATATTCTCCTTCCAGGTGCCTTCCAATCCCCAGAGGCTAATTCCAATCTTCCCCCAATATCTGAACCAGCAGCTCCATTACATCTTCCAGCCCTATGCCCTGTGGCCCAGGAAACAGCCCTCTTCTTCACCAAATTTAAAGCAGCCTGTTCTCATGGTTTTAGCAATGGAGTCATGGTTGAATTTCCGCCATTGTTTTGTGACCTTGGACATGTCACACTCCTCCTTGAGCCTCAGTAAAATTTAAATTCATTGAAACTAAATAAAATTTAAAATTCAATTCCTTGGTGGCACTAGCCACATTTCTAGTGCTCAATAGCCACATGTGGCTAGTGGCTACTGTATGGTCAGGGCACATCGAGACCATTGCTATCATTATAGAAGATACATTACATAGAGCTAGTCTGGACTTTATAGGGTTTTCTGGCTACTGCATTCAGGGGTTGAGGGGAGCAGACTTTGCTGTGAATTCCCCACAGGGGCAGAAACTTGGACAGGCAAGGACTGGACCAAGGAGAAAAGGAAATGGGTACAGATAGGCTCTGACACCTTCCCTGCCTTGGCAGATCCTGACCATATACCACAGGCCCACAGAATCCTGGGAGGGCATCTGCAACATGTATCACCTGAATGCTACTCTCCACAGTGTCCCAGAAGGTGAGCTTGAACCCAGAAATGCCCAATCCTTTCTTATTTTTTTATTTTAGCTATGGTTCAATAAACACATTTATTGCTTTAGTCAGGCATTCAGCAAATACTTATTGAGCATTTACTATGTGCCATGCCCTGTTTCCTGGCCCTGAGAACATCAGCATAAATAAGAAAAATATCCCCTCTTTTTCTGGAGCCCACATTCTAGTAGGGAGAGACAAGTCATAAGCAATAATACAATAATAATATATTACACTCTACTGTTATTTATTTGTTTATTTATTTATTTATTATTTATAACATAAATGAATTTACATTATAAAAAATAAATATATAGCATAATAGCAGGTGATGATAAGTACCATACAAAACAAAGTAGGAAAAATTTAATACAGACTTGGAGGAGGTCTAGGGGAAGTTCTCTGAGGAGCGACATTTAGGCTGAAATATGAAAAAGTGAGAAAGTGAGCTATGAAGGATCTGAGGGAAAAGCATTCCATGCAGGTAGAACAGCAGGTACAAAGGCCCTGAGGCAAGAATGAGCTCACCTGGAACAGCAAGGAGATCAGTTTGGCTACAGAGAAACAAGGGGTAGCGTTGTAGGATACAGAGTTGAGAGGAGATGGAAGCAGATGGTGCAGCAACTTGAGGGCCATAGTGAGGACCTCAGTTTTGCTCAGAGTGAAATGGGAGCCACAGAGAGTTCTAAGCAAGGGACAGATGTGACCTAGCATGGGTTCGTACAGGCTTTCTCTGATGGGTATAGGGGAAACAGACTGTAGAGGGCAAGGGCAGGAGCTGGGAGACCAAGGAGGAGGCAACTGCACTGGTCCAACAGGAAATGACGGCAGCTGGACCAAACTGAAGGCAAGACTTGGTGAGAAATAGAATTCTAGAGTTCACAGTCTGGGTGACCAAGAAGGAGGAGAAAGGATACTACCATTAGGAGCTCGCTGTGGGGGGAGGGGAAACAAGCCTCATCAGTCCCAGGACTTTTAGGAACTAAAAGTTACCAAGGCTTTGGTTCAGGCCCCATTTCTTAATGTATAATAATAATAATAGTAACTGACAGGTCTAAAGCACTGATCAAGTGCTATGTTAAGTGCTTACCTTGTATTAACTCACTTAATCATCACAACAACCCTGCTGGGTTGAGAATATTATGATCCTTATTTACATATTAGGCAACCAAAGCACAGAGAGGTTAAGCAACTTGCCAAAAATCACACAGCACAGTCAAGATTTGAACCCAGGAAGCTAGCTCCAGAGGCTATATTGCCAAGCCTCTAAACCCCTGCCTTCTCTCTGCAGACAATAAAAAGGGGGAAGCGACCTTCCAACTCCGGATGGAAACAAGGTCAGGGCACCAGGATCTTGGGCTGGGCAGAAGGAAGGCCTCACTTCCTGATATTCAAACTCCTTAGCAGCTCCTCCTGTGCACTGAGTGAAAGGTTGGAAGCAGCTAAGCCTTTCTCTCTATGCCTGCCCCCTCATCCTACATCCCATCCTGCCCTCTCCTGCCTGTCCCCAATTCTGCTGGCTATTCTGCCCTCCCATACTTGTCTGCCATCCTGACCCCATCCTACTATGTCCCAAGATGATGGGCCCTACCATGATGAACATGCCCCAGGTGCCCAGACTGGCTCCAAGTCCCATGGCTCTCCCCCATCCTCATCATCTCCAGACATCACAGCCCACAACCCAGTCCTGCTCTGTCTCTCAAATGCCATCTCCTAGATTGGCTCCAGATAAAAACATGTATTAAGTGCCTACTGGGTGTCAGGCTCTGTTCTAGAAGCTGGTGTTACAGCTGTGAGCAAGGCAGCCCCTTCCTACCTGATGGAGTTCACAGCTTATCAGGGAAGAAAGACCATAACCAAATAATCACCCGGAATCAATGTAAAGTGACAACTGTGATTAAATGTGGCAAGAGAAAGGTCCTTGAGGCTACAGCTTTAACACCTTGAGGTGTGTGAACCAGAAATGGCTTACCAGAGGGAGCGATGCATCAGCCGACATTAAAGGATGTTTGGGGGTAAAGAGGGAGGAGTATTCCAGGCTGAGAGAAGAGCATGTGCAAAGGTCCAGTGGCAGGAGAGAGACTGATACTTAAGAGCAATCAAATGGAGGCCAATGTGGGAAGAGGTAAAGTGGAAGTGTGAGACAAGGCATTTGGAAAAGATTGTTAAGCCAGGAGGTGACCTATCAGATTCCTATTTGTTAAAGCTGTATCCTGTTGTGGGCAGAGGAGTGATGGGAGAACCAGGAGGAGGCTACCACACTCCTCCAGGCAAAAAAATGATGGCAGTGGGAGCATGGGGAGAGAGGCATGGGAAGAGAGACTGGAGCTGTGAAATTCCCAGATTCCAGGGTGACCGAGATGCCACAATGACCATAATGGAGATTTCCCTACTCACTGGCTTCTACCCCAACCAGGATGACCTCAGACAGGTAAAGTAGGACCCACCTGCCCACTGCTGAACAGGGCGAGGTGGCAACATTCCATACTCCCAGTGTGGGTGCAGGGCAGCATCTACCCTTTGTCAGAGCCCGATGGTCAGTAGCCATGGTCACTTCTGGTCATCTCCCTGCTGGACCTTAGGCAAATTTTTGCCCCGATTGTGTCAGTTTCCCCAACACTGGACAAAGGCTGGGAGTTCTGAGAGTTACTTGGATCTCCTAGAGTTGTGGGCCTTGGGGGGATCTCTGCTGACCCGCAGTCCTCACCCTGTGCTGCAGCTCACAAGCGAGGTGGAGATGTACGCTTTTCAATACGAGACCAAGACGAGATCCAGTGACAGCACTGTTGTCCTCTACCTGGAGAAGGTGAGGAAGGCCGAGTGTCCACTAGAAGCCTGTGGGTTGCACAGTGGTCAGAGTACCCAGTGGCCCTGGTCAGCTCAGTCAGGACTCTCTCTCTCTCAGCTCTCCCACAAGGAAGACACGGTGCTGGGCTTCCGGGTCCACAGGATGCTGCAGGTGGAGTTCCTGCAGGCTGCGCAGGTCACGATATATGACTACTATGAGCCTTGTGAGCAGGGGCCCTTGAGGGTGGGAGGGTATCATGCCAGGGGAAAAGACCTGCTAAGGAAAGGGCCAGGAGGGCGAGGCGGGGAAGGAGAATAGGGCGTGGCTGAGAGGGGCTTGATTGTGGGGAAGCAAGAGGGTGCTGAAAGAGACCTAAAGGGGTGTGGTAACAGGGGGCGTGGACTTCCTGGGTGGCAACGTGGTGGGGATGGGCCTGGAAAGGGTTGGACGGAGCTGAGAAAGGGTGTGGACAAGAAGGGGCGTGACCTTCAAAGGGGAGGAACCTATTAAGGGTGGCTGGGCAGGGCCAGGTGGGCAGGACCTGTGGGGCGTGGCCTGTGGGGGCCCTAAAGTGCTGGGGACCGAGCCTGGGGTCAACCGGCCCCAGGAACGCTGTCCCAAGCCAAACCCAGGCACATGCCTCCTCTCGCAGCCCGGAGGTGCAGCTCTTTCTACAACCTGCCCGCAGAGCGATCAGACCTGCGGAAGATCTGCCACAAAGACGTCTGCAGATGTGCGGAGGGTGAGGTCACCTGCACACGAGGGCTGGGGCTGCCAGGCTGGAAGTCCAGAAGCCTTATGACACCTCCTGAGTGCTGTTTGGGCTGAATATAGGCAGAAATAGAGACAGCGAGATAGAAAGACAGAGACAAAAAGAGACAGGAAAGGAGACCCAGAGACAGGGACTGACACACATACACTCAGGCACCGCCAAAAACTGCTACTCCCAAGTTCATGCTGGCATCCTTCCCTAAAGAGGGACTCCAGCCCCCAGAGATCTGGGGCTGGATGGGGCTTGGACAGGAGGAAGCCCACTCCCCCAGTGCAGCCAGAGCAGCTGCCACCCTCACCCTCCAGAACTGTGCCCCACCCCGAAGAAAGGCAGCAACCAGCTGAAGCAGGAGGAGCTCCAGGCCATAGCCTGTGAGGCAGGCATGGACTTCGGTGAGTGCTGGGTGTGGTGGGAGGCAAGAGGAGGCCCACCAGCAGGCCAGGCGCCAACAGAGTGCCCTCTCGCCCCCCCTTGCCCAGCGTACAAGGCCAGGCTGGAAACCGTGGAAGCCTCTGCCTCCAACCCCTACATCTACTACAACATGCAGCTCCAAGCCGTCATCAAGAGTGGTATGTCCCAGGTGGCCCTAGGGGACCCTGCGCTGGGGGGCCCAATGTGGGAGAAGACCAGGCCTGTGTATGCTCATACTCTGGGCCTCCTCTCTTCCAGGCACAGACTCCGTCACACCGCTCACCATGAAGAAATTCGTCTCTCACGCCACCTGCCATGACTCCCTGGAGCTGCAAGAACAGGAGACGTACCTAATCATGGGCCAGATATCGGACCTGTGGAGAGTCAAATCTGAGTGCGTGGGAGCCTCCTGCTGCCCCTGGGGACTCGGCCTTGGGCCCCCTTCCCTACCCTAACCCAGTCCTTGGTGTCAAAATCTCTACTGCATCTGTCAGCAAGATTCTTGAGTTTCAAGGCTGCTCTGAATGGAGATGCAGGCTACGGCTCTGCACAGCTTCAAGGATCATATTCACGTGGACATTGTAGATGTAGATCCGGTTTTTCAACAGAGGACAGTAAAAAGTTGGAGGAAGGGGAGACTTTTCTAGTCCCCAGATGAATGAGACCCAAAATGGTTCTCTGGAGCAGACACTATAGGCTGAGGCTCTGTAGCGGCTGCCAACCAGGACAGAGGGCAAGGCAGGGGGTCCCCACGCCTCTGGGGCAGCAGGCTCTCCTCACCCTCCTTGCTATCTTTTCCCCACAGTTACACCTATGTCTTGGGCAAGGAGACGTTCCTCATGCATTGGCCAGCGGATGGGGACATGGGAAAGAAGGAATTGCGAGGCCAGCTGGAGGGATTTTCAGAATACCTGAGCACCCATGGCTGCAAGTCCTGAGAATGTGAGACCTCTGTCACTCTTGGGGCTATCTCCAAGCAGTCCCAAGCCACTGGGCTTAACCCCAAATGATGAGCATGGAACACCACAACCAGGCTGTGGACATTTGCTCCTGTTCCAGCGTTCACCCGGGCTCAGCATAGCCTGCCCCCGCACTGCCTGCACTTGCTGCTTTCCTCTCTTCCTTCTTCATTGCAATCACACTGGCCTCCTTTGTGTCCTTTCAACACCCAGGTTGACTCCCACCTCAGGGCCTTTGCCCTCACTGTGCTCTCTACCAGGTATGCCATTCCTCCAGGTATCTGCATGGCTTGAACCCTCCCCTTATTCGGAGGAGGTGTTTAAATGTCATCTCCTCAAAAATACTTGCTTTAATAACATACCTAAAATAGGCCCTTTCCTGTCAGTCTCTCTCCCTTTACTCTGTTTTAGTCCTTCAATAACACTTACACATATATTGCATACCCTATCTATTGGTTTAATTGATCAATGAGCATTTTCCCTGCTCCACAATGTCAGCTTTTTAAGACCAATGCCATGTCCGTCTTGTTCACTGTGGTATTCCAAGTTCCTACAGCAGGGGCTAGTATACTGTGAGTGCTCAAAAAATAACTATGAATGAATAAATTGATGAATAAATTTGGTACCCACCCTGCACCTGGTCCTGATGGAAGCTTTGATGGGGAAGCCAAGATAAGGGGCAGGGAGAATGAATGAGTTTTATCAACATGGGTTGGGGTAGGTGTGAGCCAAGGCAGCAGCCTGTGTGGGTCCAGGGATACCCACTCCCAGGAACACCAGAGGTACTGCAAGGCATCCAGATGGCTTGAAATTGGGGTGTGAAGAAGGGATTAGAGGTGAGAAAGAGGAAGGAAAAGATGGATCTGAGAAGGCTGCAGGTGGACTGACTGAGGGTCCATAAAGGTGGGCTTTGAATACCGAGCTTGTTCATTATTAAAGGCAGTGGGAAGCCATGGAAAGTATTTGAGCAGGAGAGGAACTGACCAGCCCTGAGATGGAAGGCCTGGCTGGGTGATGAACAGAAACTGAGTTGATGGCAGGAGATCTTAGGAGAAGGTTGGATACCCTGTGGGACCACAGGATAGCATGGCAGAAGTTGCCTGAGTTCACATTCTGCCTCCACCTCTTCCTGGCTGTATGACTTTAGCCTGGCTACTCACCTCTCTGTGCTTTGGTTTCCTCATCTCTAACACAACTTCCCTCAGAGAGTTGTTGTGAGTGTCCAGCACATAGTAAGTGTTCAATAAACATTCACTAGCCTTAGTAATAAGGAGCCAGACAAAAGGCCATGGGGAGGGAGTAGAATTGCTAGAATGCACACAACAGTCCGAGAAGATTAGATCACAGAAGCCCCTGCTCAAAACCTCCAAAGCTCCCATTGTTCTGACTACATCACTCAAAGCCCTGCACTGTGGCCCCATCACCTCCCTGGCCCCATGTCCCTTCCCTCTCCACTCTAGCCACAATGGCCTCCTCCATGGTTCCCAGAAAATCCAAGCTCTTTCTTGCCTCTGGTCCTTTGCACAAGCTATCCTTTCTGCCCAGAACACTTTCCCCATGACTGCTTTCTCCTCATCCTTCAAATCTCTGCTTAGAAAGGCCTCCTTCAGCCACCCTGGCTAGACGAACTTGGACCCTTCTTCAGAAGTTATTTCTCCCTTCAACTTGCTTGTTTCCTTCAGAGTAAATGCTGCAGTGCATAGTGATATGCTAGATCCTTGACATACACCTTTGCTATCGGTCTCCCCCGCTGGACTGGGAGCCCCAGGAGAGCAGAGAGGCTGTCTGCCTTAGTCACAGATATAATCACAGTAGCTCACTCAGGGCCTGGCAAATAGTAGGTACTCCTTTTGCTGAATGAATGACTCAATAAATAAAAGAGTAAAAGAGAGTGAAAGAAGGGAGGCGGGATTTGAAAAAGGAGAGATAAATAAAAGGAAAGAGAAGGATAGAAGGAAGAAGGAAGGAAATAAGAAAAGAGGAAGGATGGGAGCAAGGGAGGGAGCGAGGGAGGGAGGGAGGCTCATAACCTGGTTTTGTACAGCCCTCAAGCTAAGAATGTTTATACATTTTTTTAAAGATTAAAAGAAGAATAATGTGCAGCAAAGACTGTATATGACTTTAAAAGCCTAAAATATTTATTATCTGGCCCTTCAGGGATAAAATGTGCCTATCTCTTAGTTAATACATTAGTTTATATTGCAATAAAACAAATTACCCTAAAACTTAGAGGCTTAAAGTAATAAATATTTATTATTGTTCAGTTTCTGTGGTTAGGAATCAACAGGGAGCAGTTTTGCTGCACAGTTTGGGCTCAGGGGTCTTTCATAAGGTGACAATCAAGGCATCAGCTGGAACTGCTGTCATCTGAAGACTTGACTAGGGCTGAAGGAACCACTGCCAAGGTGGCTCACTCACATGGCTGGCAAGTTGGAGGTGGTTGTCAAGGGGAGGACTCAGTTTCTTTCCGTGCAAATCTCTGCACAGTGCCACTTGAGTGTCCTCGTGATATGGCAGCTGGCTTTCCCCAGAGCAAGTGATCTAAGAGAATGAACAAGAAGGAAGCCAAGGTGTCTTTGACAACTTAGCTTCAGAAATCACCCATCATTTCCACAACACTCTGTTGGTCACGCAAGTCAGCACTATCCATTGTGGGCAAAGACTTCACAGACTATTAGGAAGCTATCTTGGAGGCTGCCAATCACAGATAGTAAGTGGCAGCTTGGATTTGAACTGAAACAATCTGGCTCCAGAGTCTATGCACTCACCACCCTATACAGATGTCCCTCAGTGACAAAGCATGGGTACGCTTTTTAAATACTTTATTTTCATTTAAGTTTTAGATTTACAGAAAAAATTGAGACAATAGTATAGAAAGTTCTCATATACTCCTGGAAATTTTCCCTATTGTTTACATCTTACATTAGTATAATACATTGGTTATAATTAGTAAGCTAATATTGATACATTATTATTACCTGAAGTCTACCATTTTGATTTCTTTAGTTTTCACCTAATGTCCTTTTCCCAAGATTTCATCCAGAATACCAGATTACATTTAGTTGTCATGTCTCCTTAGGTTCCTCTTGGCTGCGACAATTTCTCAGACTTTTCTTTGTTTTTGATGTCCTTGACAGTTTTGAGAAATGCTGTTCAGGAATATTGTATGATGACCCTTTACTGGGATTTATATGATCTTTTTTCATGATTAGACTTATAAGGTTATGAGTTTGGGGGAGGAATATCACAGAAGTAAAGTGCCGCTTTCATCATATCATATCCAAGATATATACGATCAGCATGATTTATGACAACCGATGTTGACCTTGGTCAGCTGACTGAAGTTGTTGGGTTTCTCTGCTGAGAAGTTACTACACCCACTCCCTTTTCCATAATGTGCTCTTTAGAAAAGAGTTTCTCAGTGCAGTCCATTTCAAGGGGTCGGGAGCTATGTTCCTCTTTCTTCAGGGTGCACTACCAATTATTTAAAATTCTCCTGCATGAGAGATTAGTCTCTTCTTCCCTGTTTATCAATCTATTTAATTATTTATTTATATTGGTAAGGATGCATGGACACTTACTTTATACTTTGAGTTATAACACAATAATTTTTGTTGCTGAAATCATTTCCATTTGGGCACTGAGAACTCTTTCAGTTGGCTCTTAGTGGGTAAATTTAAACTTTCACACATATTCCTAAATTAAATTTTAATACTTTGGCAGTTCATATTTCTATCCACCATAGATTGAAGTTTTTGTTTTTAATAAGGTGAAATTCACATAAAACAATTAACCTTTTTAAAGAGTACAATTCAGTGGCACTTAGTATATTTACAATATTGTGCAATTACCACCTCTCTCTGGTTTAAAAACCTTTTTATCACCCCAGGAAAATACACTGTACTCATTAAGTAATCACTCCCCACTTAACCCCTACCTCTCATCTCCTTGTGACCACTAGTCTGCTTCCTGTCTCTATAGATTTGCTTATTCTAGATATAATATATAAAAGGAATCATGCACAATGTGACCTTTTATGTCTGGCTTCTTCCACTTTGTATAATATATTTAAGATTTATCAAAGTTATAGCTTGTGTCAGTTCCTTATTCCTTTAAATGGCTGAATAGTATTCCATTGTATTTATATACCACACTTTGTTTATCCATTCATCTGTTGATAGACATGTGAGTCTTCCACATTTTGGCTATTGTAAATAATGCTGCTGTGAACAGTGGTGTACACAGGATGGGCTAAATAACAGAATGGAGGTAGTAGAAGAAAGAGTTAATGAACTTGAAGAGAGAGCAATAGAAATTACCCAATCTCAACAATAGAGTTGTATAACTAAAAGGTCCAATATTCTTATCATTAGAGAGTCCCAGAAAGACTCAGAAAGACAGAAGAAAAAGATGTAATGCAGAAAAAAAAATTAAGAAATAATGGCTGAAAACTCCCCAAAATGGCAAAAGACACAAGCCTACAGATGCCTGAAGCTCAGCAAACTCCAAGAAATCCATGCCTAGACACATTGTAATCAAACTGCTGAAAACTAAAAACAGAGAAAAACTCCAGAAAGCAGCCAGAGAGAGCAACCCATTGTGTACAGAGAAACACTGTTTCAATGACTGCAGATTTCTCATCAGAAAACATGAGGATGGAGGCAGTGGAACAATATTTTTCCAGTGCTTAAAGAAAAGAACTGTCAACCTGAAATTCTATATGCAGTGAAAATGTCCTTCAGGAATGAAGGTGAAAGAAGGACATTTTCAAACAAAGAATAACTAAGACAATTGTTTGCCAGCATACCTGATCTAAAAAATAGTTAAAGGAAGTTTTTCAAACAGAAGGAAAATAATACCTCCATTCACCCCAAAAAAGGTTACAACTTTAGGAACAAAGACCTACAGGAATGGTCAATCTCAAGGTAAATATAATAGACTATTTCTCTCCTCTTAAGTTCTTTAAAATATATTTTTAATGCCTACAGCACCAATATTCCTAGGTAGTCTCCCATCCAAGTACTAACCAGGCCCAACCCTGCTTAGCGTCTGAGATCAGACGGGATCAGGCATGTTCAGGGCAGCATGGCCATAGATTTGTTTGAAATATTTGATGGTCAAAAGCAAAAAGTCAAACAATGACTGATGAGACATTATACTTATAATACACTTGACAACCCTCACATAAAGAAGGGAGGAGAGAGGGGACTGAACAAAGTTGTAAATTTCACTTGAAAGAGAAGAATAAAAAGCAAAGGAGATGAGCAGAAAATAAATAATAAAATGGTAGACTTAAATTCCACCATATCTGTCAAGGTTTGAGACGATGGCAGTCCCAGCTGACACCATGATCGCCACCTTGTGAGAAACGCAGAGGCACTAAACTGTACACGGATTCCTGGCTCACATGAACCACAAGGAAATAAAGGTTTGTTGTTTTCGGCCATTAAATTTGGGAATAACTTGTTACAGAGCAGTGGATAACTAATACAGTGGCCATCAGAGTCTGCCACCACCTGGGTCCTGTCCAGCATCTCTGTGTTGTGAGAGATCTCTCAGTGAAACTGTCTTAGTCTCCTGTCTCATCAGAGACCCAGTTTCTCTGCCCTACTCAAGCATGGCAAGGTTATACCAGTCACAGAATGGTGAGTTGTTGGAAGGCGGAGAACTTGAACCCAGGAGTGTCTCACCCCAGATCTTGACTGTTCAATCATATTGGCAGCTACTATCAATAAATCTTCACATTACTCTCTCTTCCATTAGAATGTCAGCTCTTTGAAGCAAGGGATTTCTGTCTGTTTTCCTCACACCCAGAGTGATTGTGGAGGAGATATTGTTCCATGACCTGACCACTGCCAAACCTTCCCTGCTATATCCAGGTAGATCTGGGCCAGAACAGAGATTGCTTCCTGTATATTCCCTCAGAGACTGTCTGACATACTGGTTCCTGGAACAGGCCCTAGCCCTGCCTGGGCAAATATGTAATGCATTTTCCTCTTGTGTTTCCCCTTCTCTGGGGTGGGTCATGCCCCAGCAGCCCCCATCCACCCTGACTGGTCCTATATAACCCCTTAGCATCTGCTGCATGGGGCGGAGGATTTCCATGTCATCTTGCCACCGGCCAAGATGCTCCTCATATATGTTTCCTTAATAAACACTTGATATAATGATGGAATCGTTAGCCTCTTTCTTTGGTTTCTTGGCCTTGGGAAATTTTACATAACATCAATGCCTGGCACTTATTGAATAGATAAGACCCCGGTGTCATGTGGGAACAAACAGCTTCTTACTGCCAAAGCAACTGCAATAGGTCTGGGGCGGGCACTGGAAAGTTGTCTTTTAACAAGCCCCCCATGAGGTCCTGACGCACTGGAAAGTTTGAGAACTCTTACTTCAGCTCCTCCTCCTTCTCCCACTCCAACTCCATACCTATAGATTACTGCGTCTCACATGCCGCCTCCTTCTAGAATACTGCCCAGATGCTCCCTCCTCCTCCAACCAGGACATCCATATGGAGCATTGCAATTCTTATTGATGACCCTGGGACCCCTTTAAGGCAGAGTGGGTATCTCTTGTGTGTCTCTTTCTCTCATTTAATTCTACAACAAGTACAAGTACTATGATCCTGTTTTATGGATGAGCAAACAAAGTGCTTCAGTGGGTTCAGTCATGGGCTCAGGGTTGTAAATGGCAGAGAGGCATCCTGGACTCTCGTCTGAACCCAAGTCTTGTAACAAGAGTCAAAACAAACATTTTTTGAGCACCTATTACGTGCAGGCTCCAGTCTAAGCACTTCACTCACATTAACACCTTTTCTTCTCCCAGCAACTCTGTCAGATGGCAGCTGGTATCTTCCTTATAAATGAGAAGACAGAGGCACTTAAAGGGTATGTATCTTCCTGACACACTGGAGTGCCCAGTAACTAAGTTCCTCTTTTGATCCCAAATCTGTTTGTTCGAAATCTGGACATATTTTAAAGCTATTGTTTTTCTTTGAAGATATTGTCAGAAAAACAAGTAGTTCAAAGGAAAACCTGGAAGAATATGCATCAGATTGAATGGGGCAAGGACAAGGAGGAGTTACGCCCCTTCTATTTTTATTTATTTGTTTGTTTGTTTGTTTAAGGATACATAAAGACATTCTAGCAAAAGGGTATCCCAAAAGGCAGACAGGAAAGAAAATGTAGTGCTCTTCACTCAAGGGCCCCATCCTCCGCCCTGCCCCAGCGACTGGAGCTATCCACCACTTGCTTGCATGTCCCCTTTCCTCCACATTTATGGCCACTCCAATGGCCTCAGGCAAAACTATAACATAAGGTTTTCCTTTCCTGGTACACAGACTACCTCTAAGCATGTTTTACTTTTACAATCAGAAAAGAAAAAGAGAAGAGGGTCCTGGTTTAGGGTGGGGAGTTAGCCACAAATTTTAATTTTCAAAATTAAAATATAAAGAGATGAAATCACCTGGCCAGCCCAGCTCCCAGAGCTAAGAGTCTGGTGTCAGACTCTTAGCTAAGAGTCAGACATTTTCCCAATACTTTCACTTTCTCAGAGAGCTTTCTGGAATGTAAGGTCAATGATTAACCGAGACAGGGGACATTGATGGGGCGTGGCCCAGGCCCAGGGCTGGAGCAGAGGACTGTTTCCCACAGGCCACACCTGAGTAAAAGCAATGTAATCCACAGTGGTGTGGTAATAAAAACAGCCACATACTTTTTGGAGGGTCGCTCTTTCCTTGGTAGCCTCTAATTCAGCAAGTTCCCGTAAAATATAAAACAAGCCACGTGTGTAATATTAATTCTTCTAGTAGTCATGTTAAAAATGTAAAAAGGAACCAGTGAAATTAATTATAGAATTTTATTTAGCCCAATATATTTAAAATATTATCACTTCGCCACGTAATCAATATAAAATGTTACAGATGTGTTATCTTACATAAGTCTCCCAAATCAAGCATGACACTAGCAGCACATCTGAATTTTGACCTGTCTTATTTCAAGGGTTCAGTTGCCAGTGGTTACCTTGTCAGACGGTGCAGGTCTGAATGGTTCATCAATATTAACTCATGGAACCCTTTTCAGAGATGGCGAAACTGAGACCCAGAAAGATTAAAAAATTGCCAAAGAGCTAGCAATTGACTCAAACCCAGACTGTCTCGTTTCAAAGTGCACCCCTTGACCGCTATACTTCTTGTCCTCAATTACGGCTTAAAGGAGCATTGAGGTCAGCTGGCCTGTGTTCAAGTTCAGGCTATGCCACCTATAAGCTGGGTGTCCTGCATGATTTGCTTAATCACTCTGAAACTCAGATTCTGCATCTGAAAAAGGGACAGTGACACTTAAGCCAGAGGCTAAGGGGTGACTTGATAGCCCCAACCCCAGAGATCATGGTGCCCAGGGAGCCCTGGATACACTCAGGATATTCAAAGCCACTGAGATTTCTCCACTCATTGGCTTCACCTGAGCAGAGCCTCAGACACGTTATTCAACTTCTTCACATATGCATTCCTGGAAATGTGTTTGAAGCTGATTTCACAAAACTCGAACAACAGATTATTGTGTTGTAAAGGACATTCTATTTACTGAAGATTACGCAAATTATGAAATCTCAGATTACTTCTCACCAAAATTAGATGCCGTTGTCAAAGATATATTTCCAAGATTTCATGCATATTAATTGAAAAAATGATTGGATTTATCTTACTATATATATATTTTGGTTCTGATTATGAAAGCGATGCCAATTTTTTTCCAATTGTTAAAGAAATACTCAGTGTGGAAAATACAGGTGGTAGAGAGATCCACTCGCACAAATGCCCACAAAGTGTTTGTGTATGCCCAGGGAGGGGAATTCTCCCAAGGTCGGCAAGGCCCTACCTGTCAAAGTATCAGAATACAGAAAATGAAAGAAATGGTTAATTTAGCATGGTTAGTACTTTAGTGGGTTTTGCCAAGTTGCCTTCTCTGAAGGTTCTACCAAGAGACACCCTCTCCAACAGTTTAAAGATTTCCCATTTCCCCACACCTCCAACCCTGGGAATTCCCCAAGTTCTTCTTTTGGTCAAACTGAGAGGGAAACTGACTGGATGGTGAAAAGCACACACATGTTCCAGTCATGTCCACTTCCTCCAGAGTTAAACATACGATCACCAGCTTAAGCCTCAGAGTCCAGCTGAAGGTTAAGATTTGCTGCTTTTGGCACGAGCTTCACCTCCCGCCACTCCCCCTCCCTCCTCATTAAGCCCCAGCCACACTGACCTTCAGCTTCCTTCAATAGTCCAAGCCCCTTCCCACCTGGGGGCCTTTGCACATGACCCCCACTCTGCCCTGCACTTCCTTACTTAAGTAACTCCTATTCATCCCTTAAGCAGATTCATGAAATCAGAAAAAAAAAAAAAAAAGAAATGAAATGAACCTGCTTCATAGAGTTGCTATGAGGATCAAATGAGATACATAGTTTAAAACGAGGCACCTCTTCCATGAAGCCCTCCCTGACCACCCTACCCAGGTCAGGTTCCCTTTATAATCCTTTCTCTTAGACGTCTTCATTTCTTTTTTGGTATATACCATAAATATAATTACTTACAATATCATCTGCTTCACGTTTCTTTTTCCCATTAAGACCATGACTCCAGAAGGGCAGAATGCCTGCCCCATAGGAAGCACCTGACACATGTCGGTCAAACTAATGAATAGATGAATCAAATGGACTCATCTTTGACTCAATTATACTAAAGTGTCAGAGACTACACATCTTATCACTGTTATCAGAACGTCTATTTTCTTTTTTTCCACACCATTTGATAAAGACAAAGGATGCAGTAATGCTCACACCACTGCATAAACAAGCCACATCTGGACAGGCCCAGATGGCCACAAATGTTGGTGGGTAGCCAGCACCCCCATGTGACTGCTGGGAATGTTCGTTTTTCTGTTCATGTACAATGACAACATTCAATAATACTTCAGTTAGATGTTCCATTTGTCCTTCCCAATGGACTCTCGCCCTTCTCCCCCAACTCTGTGTCCCAAGAGGCTGATAGTATGACGGGCTCCCTTGCCCTCCTTGCCTTCTGGTACAGCCAGTAAGAGGCTCCAGAAGGTGATGGGAGGGTAGAAGAAGAGAAGAGGACAGCATCTTTATTCCCCTGCTGCTGATCATAGGCTATATCTGGTGACTCCATTGCAAAGGACCAAGGTGGCAGCAGGAGTGATGTAATGTGACTTCCAAGGCTAGGTCATAAAAAGATACAACTTCCACCTGACTTTCCTGTTCTTGGCTCACTCTAGAGAGGCCAGCTGCCACATTGGGAGTATACTCAAGCATCTCAAGTAGGGAGGATTGAGGAATTCCATCAAAAACCAGCATCCACCTGCCAGCCATGTGAGTGAGCTACGCTGGAGGCAGATCCTCCAGCCCATCAAACCTTCAGATGACTATAGCCAGAGACCCCAACCAGAAAAGCCCAGTGAAGCTGCTCCTGGATTCCTGATCCACAGAAAGTATATGAAATAATAAGTCTGGGGATGATTTGTTATGCAGGAATAGAGAAATATTACAGCTGTTAATAACAGTCCCTTGCTCCCACCTCAGGACCTTTGCACTTGCTGTTCATTCTGCCTGGAACTCTCTTCCTCCACCTCGTTCAGGTCTCCCCTGAGATGTTACTTCCTGCTGCCTTCCCTAACCCCCCGTCCCCAACCCCCACCTCAGTTCATGTTTCACCCTCGTGCTTATTTCCTGTCCAATTACATGTTTGTTTCTTGTCTATCTCCCCCACTAGAATGACACCTTATGAGGACACAGTCTTTGCTTTGTTTGATGCTCTGTCCACAGTCCCTGGCACAATGCTTGGCACAGAGTAAGTATTCAATATGGTGTCATGAGAATCTAACAGTCCTGATTTTTGTCATAATTGGATTGGTCTCCCAAATGTTTTTCTGCCCACTTGGTGCCCATCCTGGCCAGGGGAGGACATAGCTGTGACCTCTCCTTCCATTGGGTAAGTAGTAATTGGCAACTATAATGAGAAAGACCCTCCCTGCCTCTCCAGTTCCCTCAGGACAAAATCCTAGGTCCTCTGTGCAGCCTACAAAAACCATCCCTGCCTGAAATTCCACCACTCAGCCACAAAGACCATGAACTGTTTACATTTGCTAATAGAGTAGTCTCCAGACCTACAAACAAAGCTTTAGGATTCAAGCAGAAAACATTAGAATACATTTTTTATCTCCAGTTTTTTGTTTGTTAAAGAATATCTTTATGTAATAAATGTATTATAGAATAATCTGTATTTGTGTATCATTTATAAATAAATATCCATCTAGGTGTGGAGCTGCAACATTTTTACTGATAGGCGTGCACAGATAGAAAAAAAATTTTAGAGTCACTTATCCTAATGTTTTTCTTCTCCCACCCCCCCGCCCCAGGACATCTTGCAATGTCTGGAGACATCTTCAGTTGTCACAACTGGAGGAGAGGGTACCACTGGCATCTAGTGGGTGGAAGCCAGGGATGCTGTAAACATTCTACAACGCACAGGACAGGCCCCACAGCAAAAAAACTCTCCAGCCCAAAATGTCAGCAGTAAGGAGTTTGAGATGCCCTGACCTAAAATGCCAGGTCCTCTCCTGATTCTGGGGTCTTTGCACTAGCTGCTTCTTTTCCCAACTCTATTCTTCACCTAGCTAAGACCTCAGACTTCAAGGACTCTATACCAGCCGTCCCCTCCTCCAAGAAGCCATCTCTGAAGCCTCCAAACTGGGCCAGAGCCCCTCCTAAGGGCTCCTCCAGACCCCTGTGCCAGGTGGGTTGGAATTGTCCTGGACCACGGGGTTCTCAGTCTTTGGATTTACAATGCAGATTCACTGGAAACGCGGACAGCCAGATTCTGCAGGACTGCTGGGACCAGAAACCTGTATTTTTAACAAGCACCTCCCCCATCTCTCCACTGCCTGTCCCTTTGGACCTGCACAGAGTAGCTGGTGACTAGTTTGCCTACTAGTTTCCATGCCAAGTGCTACTAAGCATTCTACCCAGAGTCTAGAATACGCACACGTACAGACATTCATGATATAGTCACTATTATCATCCCCATTTTATAGAGGGGTAAACTGAGGTTCAGAGAGGGGACCTGGCCGGGAAAGAGACTCAGAGCGAGAAAGGGGTCCAGGTCTCCCTTCAATGCCTGATTCCCGGGTGAGGGGAGATGGCAAGGAACTGGGGGAGCGCGAGCTGTGGGGAGAGGGCCGCACGAGTGGGTCGGAGACTCGCTGCGGCCTTCGGATGCGTCCCCACCCCCACGAGAGACGTGAAGACGCGGACCCCGCGCAGCGTGGGGACATGTGACCGACTGCAGAGGCCGCGCCGCCTCCCCTGCCCGAAGTCTGCGCGTTCAGCCGCAGGGTGCAGACTCCGGGTGCCCTCCTGGGTTGGAGGCGCAAAAGCAGAGGCGGAGCTGGGGCGGAGCCAGCGCGCCCCCCCGACACCGAAAGCGAAAGAGGAGGTCAGGAAGGAAGGGCGGAGCCTGCGCGGAGCCCCGCCCCCTGCCCTGCGCGCTGCTGGACCTCGTGGCGCGCCCAGGTAGGGGGGCTCCGAGCGCGCAGTGCGGACCCTTGCGGGGAACTGCGTGGCCGTCACCATGTCGCAGGAAGGTGTGGAGGTAGGAGATGGCTGCAGCTGGGCTTGGGGCTAGCAAGAGATGCCAGGGAGGGGCCAGGGCCGCAGAGAGGGTTTCGCAGTTTCTGGGTACTCCATCCGAAGCCCACACCTTCCCCCGGGCTGGCTCTCGTCTCCACCTCAGAAAGGAGAGTGACTGCCATCTCCCCCAGACGAGATGCGGCCTCCTCGACGAAAAGCGGGGGCAGCAGGGTCAAGGGTCAGAGGCTAGGGGTTATCTGACCGACCTCCTCCCAAGCCTGGGACGCTCTTCCCAGTCCGCACCCTCCCCCAGTAACCGTGGGGACTTTGGCTTTTTCTGGGAAATGCCCTGGAGGGATGGGGTGGGGGTGCGAAGGCCAAAACCAAGGGTCAAGTTCAGGCCGGGAGAAGAAGGATGCCTAGAATTGGGGGACAGACAATTGTTCTTCCCCCACCTGAGCCCCCCCTGTCCCCATCTCAGCTGGAGAAGAGCGTCAGGCGCCTCCGGGAGAAGTTTCATGGGAAGGTCTCCTCCAGGAAGGCAGGGACTCTGATGAGGAAATTCGGCAGCGACCACACTGGAGTGGGCCGCTCCATCGTGTACGGTGAGCGTGTGTGGTGAGCGGTGAGCGGTGAGCGGTGAGCGGTGACGGCGAGGGATCCCTGACCCCTGGTGGGGGTTCCTTGCATGGAAGTGCAGAGGGTAGGAAAAGGCGTTGAGATCATCTCTTGGGGAGGGTCTGTATTGGGGCTCCGGAGACCTTGAAACTCCCACAAGATCAAGGGCCTTCACTTACACTTAACTCTCTCGACCAGGGGTAAAGCAGAGAGATGGACAGGAACTGAGTAATGACCTGGATGCCCAGGTAAACTGCCCTCCTCCCCTCAAAGGGTGGGGTAAATGGGGAGGGGGATTAGAGGTAACCCAGCCCATCCGTGGTGAGCCTCCTCAGTACATTGACAGTCCACAGCTCATGGTCCACCCACATTTACTTGTTCACTTCTTGGTCGTGTATCCTGCCAGGGAGCCTGCAAACAATAGGTGCTTATTACATGATGATGGTATTAAATGGGAGAGAGAGGCATGAAACGAGGCAGTGACATAAGCCAAAGATTAATGTCATTACAGAGGAGCCCTAGAGGTCAGGGAATCTTCCTGGAGGATGTGGTGCCAACTCTTCAAGGCTGGAAAAGAGCAATCCCTGGGAATGGAGGAGTTGGAAAAGGTCTTCCTGGAAGAGAGAATGGCATGAGCAAAGGAACCAGCAGACAAGCTGGGATGAGCAGGAGATGAGGGAGAAGAGAGGGACAGGGGAGCTCATGAACTGAACATGTAAATAAATGAATGAAAGAAAGGCTTTGAGGCACAGACACATCATGGCTATTTTGCCCTTTAGATGGCTTTGGTGGCGGATGAAATGTGGATTTGCCTGCCTGAAGGCTCGGCATAGAGTTGTTAAAGAGTGTAATAAACTTATACCTATAAACATATCTATAGAGAGTATGATAAAATAATAGCAAAGAGTGGCATTGATTGAACACTTAGCTTACAACAGGACTCCAAGAATTTTACTTGTTGACTCATTTCATCGCCACAGCGACCCTATGAGACAGGTCCTATTATTTATCACCCCGTTTTACAGATGAGGAAATTGAGGCAGAGTGATGAAATCACTGGCCAGGATTATGCAACAGGAAGGTGTCAACTGAGATATGAACCCCAGCCACCCAGAGTCAGAGCCTGGGCCCTGAGATAGGACCTAGGAGGAGTGGCTTAGCCATGCTCCCACAACTGGAAGTGATGGAAGGAGAGTGGGGTGGGACCTGCATCTATTGGAACCCAGAGCCGTAACACTTAGCCTAAAGCAGCAAGGCCTCAAAGAGGCAACCCGTCCCAATGCCAACACATGTGTGGCGTTTTCCAGCAGGAAGGGAGCATGGGTTCCAGGCCTGCTCCACCGCACTCAATCAAGGTGATCTCAGGCAAGCCCTGAGGCAAGCTGGCTCTGGACCTCAGTTTTCCCATCTGAGCAATCAGGATAACAGGTGTGCCCACCTCTCAGGACAGCTATAAAGATAACTGAGGTCACACACCTGGCTTTCAGTAAAGGCATTGCTCAATTAGCTCCTTGTTAGATAGGGATACCCTACTCTTATATGGAATGGAGAGGATGCCATCCAGGAGTCCCACCCCCAACAAATAAGGTAAAAAGAGGCCTGAGCTGAATCTCCAGACTCTGCCCCTGATGTCTCCAAGCAGGACCCACCAGAGGACATGAAGCAGGACCAGGACATCCAGGTGAGTCCAGGGTGTGGGAATGGGAGCGATGGAGCAGGGCAAATACCGTGGGAGAGTGAAGGGCAGATGGGAGATGCGTCTATTGAGATGGGAGGGCTGATGTTTATGTTCGTGGAGGAGTAACCATCCACTAGTGCCCACACCCTGCCCATCCCACAGGCAGTGGCGACCTCCCTCCTGCCACTGACAGAAGCCAACCTACGCATGTTCCAACGCGCCCAGGAAGACCTCATCCCTGCCGTGGACCGGCAGTTTGCCTGCTCTTCCTGTGACCACGTCTGGTGGCGCCGTGTGCCCCAGCGGAAGGAGGTGATAACCCAACCCCTGACCTTGACTCTTCTTGACTCCCAGCCCCCATCCTCAGTGTCTGAACCTCTGCCCCAAGAACATCAAAGAGCTCATTCTTGATCTCAACCCAGACCCCAACCCTGAGCTGGACTTCAGACCTTCAACTTGAGGAGCTCAACCCTTAACCCAGAGCCTGACCTCTAACACCAGTTTGACAACTACCACAGAAATCAAATCTGACCCCAAAACCACAACCCCAAGTCTGGCTTCCGAACCCTCTAATGTTGTGCTTCTGGTAAATGCTTAACAACCAGCTCTTGTGGACAAGTGGGGAGGGAACCCCAGATTTGTAGTGTTTGCCAATTTCTGTGGTGTAAATATTCCCACTGTGGCCAATATCAAGCTGCCAGAGTTCCCTCTGACAGTGAGGCTGCTCCCCACTCCACACCTGCAGGTGTCCCGGTGCAGGAAATGTCGGAAGCGGTACGATCCAGTGCCCTGTGACAAGATGTGGGGTGTGGCGGAGTTCCACTGCCCGAAGTGCCGACACAACTTCCGGTGAGAACACTGACCCCACCCCACCCCAGCCCTGCCCTCCTTGCCCTGGCCCCACCCTGGCCCAATCTCACCCTCCAACCCTCATGGCCCTGCCCGCCCCAAGGGGCTGGGCACAGATGGGGTCCCAGTCCCCTTGCTACGGGTGTGGCTTTCCCGTGTATCCGACACGGATCCTCCCTCCGCGCTGGGACCGGGACACGGATCACCGCAGCACCCACACCCACTCCTGCTCGGCTGCCGACTGCTACAACCGGCGAGGTGAGGCCCTGGGCTGTGCTTGGTGGCATTCCTCCACTCTGGGCAGTCTAATTAGCCTTAACTCCTGGGACACCTATCTCTGGGGCCTTAAGTACAATGGTCTTCCACTTCTTCCACATGCCTCCCAAGACCTCAGTCACTTCCCATGACGTCAGCCCCTCCTTCCACACATTCCATGGCTCCCCAGGCTCCACGGCGTCCAACACCAGGTCACCCAGGACTCCGGGCCCTCCTAATACCCACCTCCCATGGCATCAGCCACTTTGTGCAGTCTTGCTGATGAGGGCCTGTAATTTCCCCCAGTGGCCCACACCTCAGTGGCCCATGTTTTTATTTCCTGTTTTGTCTGCTGGACTCTCAGGTGATGCCCATGTCCCTGGGTCTCCTGTGGCTGATACCCGTGACTTTCACTTCTGAATTCCCTAAAGCTCTGAGCCTGTGACCTCAGCCCTTCCCCTCACCAGGGCCTCCATGGCCTCAACCCCCTTGTCCCCAGAGTCTCATGTGACCTAATGCCCCTAGACCTTAGAACCTTTCCTTCCTCAGAGCCCCACGTGCCTGGAACATCCTGCGCACACCCCAAGAGCCGGAAGCAGAACCACCTGCCCAAAGTTATACACCCCAGCAACCCCCACATTAGCAGTGGCTCCACTGTGGCCACCTGCCTGAGCCAGGGGGGCCTCCAGGAAGACCTGGACAACCTCATCCTAGAGGACCTAAAGGAGGAGGAGGAGGAGGAAGAAGAGGAGGGCAGGCAAGGGGAGTGACCCTTGCCAAGTGCAGATGAAAACCAGACACGGTCTGTGGATATTTTGTGTTGTTATAAAATATGAGGTCAAACCAAGATCTAAGTGCCCTTGGGGAGCCGCCAGGGTCGGAGATGTTGGTAGAGGGGTTACTGAGTCCTGTTTTCAGGGCCCCGGGGAACAGATATACAATGGGAAGGTCTGTGGGACATGGCTTGCGCCAAACCATGAAGGAGATATGGCCAGGACCACTTGGGCTCCTGCTGACATCCCCTGGGACCTGGGGGACAGAGGACGGCTGGTCACAGCCTCAGGGGCCGAATCAGCATGGCAGCCTTCTTAAGAGAATAAGCCCCGCCACGAAACTCAGCCCAGTAGACACCATCCTGGTAGCGGCTGCGGTAATGGCCACCACGGTGCCACACACCATTGAGGTTGGAGTGGGCACAGGCATGGTACCACCAGCCGCCCCGCTGGTACAGGGCACAGTTACCTGTGGGGAGAGAGAGTCCATGTTCTCTTAACCAAAATAAAAGCCTCTACCAATACCTTACTAGTGCCAGGCTTTTGCCAGACATCCCCTGGACCCCTACTTTCTTCCTCAGAGTAATGGCCTTAATTCCTTCTCTGTCCTCTTACCAAAGCACAAGTCACACTTTCCCCACCCTTTCTGCGAACTAAGAGCTCTACCCTCATTCCTTTACGGTGCGGGGGAGGGGGGGGTGTACTCCTGACTTTTTTTTATTGTCTCATCAGAGAAGGAATCTGAGTTCTCCATTCCCTCACCAGAAAAAAGTCCTGTCCTCTGTTCTCTTACATGCCCTGATCCTTACCAGAGGGAAATCTTACCCCACCCACTTCATTCCTTCATTAAGAGTCTCACTTCCCTTACCTCCTACCACAACCAAAATAACAGCTCCCTACCAGAATAAGAGTCTCGATCCCTATCCACAGTGCTGAAAGGCTTGTCATTGTGCCAGGAAAGAGAGTCTCCAGCATTTCCATGGTACTGGCCAAGTCGTAGGCGGTAGTGGTCACTCTCGGGCTCCAGGGAGAAACCATCATAGTGGGCACGTGCACCACGGCCTCCCCAGTCCTCCAGGAGCACCAGTAGCTCATGGTCCCCACGGCTGGTCAGTTGATGTACAGGTTCAAGGCCCAGCCAGTATTCCCCATCAGGCTCTCCAAAGCCCGCCTGGCAAGGCAGGAAAGTCAGGAAATTAGGAGCAGGTCACCTCCCCTGCCCAGCCCTGCTCTGCCTACCTGTGCTCACCTTATAGTTCTGCCAGGTAGTGAAGAAGTTGACAGAGCCATCTTGCCGCCTCTGTATCACAGTCCAGCCTCCACCTTCCACCTGTTGCTCACACCAGGCCAACACCATGTGCTGGCCCAGTCGTAGCTCATACACTCCACTCTGCCTATGGCCTGCTGAGTGGGCCTCTGCACAATCCTGCCATGGGCCTGTGGGCACAGAGGTGTGGGGGAGGCACATCCTAGATTTACTGGAATAAGAGTTCTAATTCTCCCTGGTTCCCTCACCAGAATAGCAGTCCTGCTGCTCCTATTCCATCACCAGAATAAGAGCCCCAATACTCATTTCTTTACCTGAATGAGACTCTTAAGTCATTCTTGGCTCGCTACAGCACATGTGGAGCCTGGGGTTCTTAAATCTTGGTTCTATGATCTCACCAGAATAGAAGCCCCAAAAATGGCACTCAACCTGCTCAAATTCTCACCTAAGTAGCAGTCTTAAATTTCCTGTCCTCATCAAAATAAGAGTGCCTTCTCTTCTATTTTTATACCATAGTAAGAATTTTGGTCTTTTATCAGAGTAAGAGCCATACCTCCTTGTCCCATCACCAGATTAAAAGTATTGTTTCTTCCAGTCCTCTCACCATGAGAGGAATCCACCATTAAAATCCTGACTCATCTCCTTCTATTCATGCTGCACTGGACACCCTCAACAGCTCTGCCCTCATCTTACCCGCTGGCTTGGTGGGGACAGCAGGGTGCCCTGCGGGCTTAGGAGAAGCCATGGGCTCCTGCTGTCTCAAGGTTTGGTCTCTCTGGGGCTCTGGGGCTGGATCTAGATTCCTGCTGGTGACATTGGTGCCACCCACCAGACTGACCGGAACCACAGGCACCAGGGGTGGTGGAAGGACCTGGGAAGACCAAGAGAATCAAATGTAATTGCACTAACCCTCTGCCCAGGCCACTCTCAGCTCCCAAATCTCCCAGCACCCAGATGGCAGGGGTGTGGATTGATCTCCAAAAGTCTAACTCTGGCTGTCAAGAGCAGAAAGAGTTGAGTTTAAATTCCCACTCTGGTGTGTACAGTTTAACCAACCTGTTTCCATCTCCTTTTTCTATAAAGTAGGGATAATGACCACCTCCAACAGTGAGTATTACTGAATGCTCCCAATAACACTGTAAGGTAGGGACTGTCACAGCAATAATCTCTTCAAAACCCAGGAACAGACATGTTCCAGAATTCAGAATAATATGGCAGGAATTAGAAATTATAATATGGAGTCTCTATGGCACATTACATAAATCTCCTTAACGTGGGTCTTTGGTCTTTATCGACATAATATGTTTGATTATAGGACCCTAAGAATATTTAAATGAAGTGAATATGATAGATAAGTAGCCACCAGTTGCGTTTTGACCCAAATGAGTTATGGGAGGAGAGGTAGGAATCCGGTTTTTGGAACTTCGGATTTCGGAAATGCGTATAAGAGATCGTGGAGTTGCAGGAGGCCCATCTTTCAACAATGCACACAGGAAGTGGCTGCGATTCTGGGGGGTAGGGGGCGGCGCAGGGTTACCTGCTGCTGCCCGCCTGCGCCCCCTGGACAAAGGCGCTCCAGGCGGGCGATAAGGCTACTTTGATGGCTGACCAGCTGCGCCAGCTCTTGGAACTTGACGTCCAGCTGGTAGAAGCGGGCAGCTGCGCGCTGCGCCTCAGCAGACGCGTTGAGCACGCGTTCGCCAAGCAATGCCAGCTCGGCGGCGGGCTCCGCTCCAGGGCCCGGGCCCGCCCCGTGCTGCAGCTGCGCGCGCAGCTGGCCCAGGCGCGCACTCAGGCCGCGGCCCTCCTTGCGCAGCGCGCGCACATCGCCGGCCACAGCGCTGTCAGCGGCCGCCAGCAGCTGGAGTTCGCGCAACAGCTCCTCGTGGCGGCCCACGCGCATGCGCAACGCCGCCACCTCGCTGGCGTTCACTGCCTCTCGAGCCCGGCCGGCGGCCGCCTGCCCACTCCAGCACACAGCGCCAGTGAACTTCTGCTGGGGTAGCACGAAGGTATAAGCACAGCGCGGAGCACCTGCCCGCGCACACGACGCGCCCAGCAGGAGCAGTAGCTGCAACGTACGCTGCCCGGGCGCCCACATGGCGGACCTGCAGGAAGAAGATGAACAGGAAGGAGGAAGGAACTTGGGAACCCAGACCCGACACCTAAATCTAAGCCTGAGCCAAACCCAGCTGCTCCCACGTGGGAATGCACGTGCCTACACCTCCGTGGCTCTGAGTTCACACACTCCCTCCTCCATTTCCCACCCACCCACCTGAAGCTGTAAACGACCCAATGGGATTCCACCCTGGCCTCTCCATTGAGTGCTAGACGCCTCAGATGCCGTGCTGGACATCATGTCTCGTGCATTTATTCGGCAAGCATACACTGAGTGCTTACTGTGTGCCGGCCTCAGTTCTGGGAACTGGGAATACAGTCGGGAACAAAAAAACAAAATCCTTGCTCACCAGAAACAAAATGAAGTATAAGATTAATAAACAGCCCTAAGTACTAAAAATAGTTAAAGAGTGGAAAGACATGGGTATCTGTGCGGGGGTAATTTGAGAGGAGGGAAGACCTCCTAGAGGAGGTGACATTTGAAAAAAGACCTGAAAAAGGTGAGGAAGGAAGCCATGGGGATGTCTAAGGAAGAAGAGCAGCTCTTGCAGGGAGAACAGCAAGTGCAAAGGCCTTGAGGTTGGACCATACCTGATGTATTAAAGAAATCCGGGGTGCGGGGCCAAGTCTCACTAACTCAGTCTAGTAGTAGACACCCCATCTCCCACCCCTCAGACCAAAACTCTGGAGTCATCCATGTCTTCTCTTTCTTCACAGCAGATCCAACCCGTCAGGCAAGCCTGCCAGGTCTTCTGTTTAGACTCTGAATTCCTCCACATGCCCCCATGATCACCCCCTACATGATCCCAGCTCAAGTCAACATCTGGATTTCCTTACAGCAGCTGCCTCCCAGGTCTCCTGTCTTCCATCCTCAGCTTCTGGTCTGTTTCTCCCCCAGTGGCCAAAAGATGCCTGTGAACACCCAAGTCAGGGTTCGTCCCCCCTCTGCTCAGGACCTCAATGGCTCCCACTTCCCTCTGGGTAAAAGCGCAAGTCCTCCCCGAAGCTCTCAAGGCCTTGCATGCTGTGCTGTCCCCTCTCTGCCCTCACTTCCTCCCACTTGTCCCTTGCTCTCTCTGCTCCAGGCACCCTGGCCTTCAGGCACCTTGCTGTTTCTCAAACATACCTGGCATCCTCCTGCCTCAGAGTCTTTGCATGTGCTCTTTTCGCAGCCTGGAATATTCTTCCCCGAATTTTAACACAGCTCCCCCACTCTCTTTCCTCAGGTGTCGGCTCAGCTGTCCCCTCCTCAGAAGAAACTCTACCCCATCTAGAGTTTCCCCTGCTGGGCACTCCCTATACAGTCCATCTTTTTCATTTGAGCATTTGCACTCTCTGAAATTGCCTCATTTACTTGCCATTGTTTATTATCTGAATTCCTTTACTGAAATATCAACCCAGAAGCTGCACCTGGGTTGTGTTTACTGCTCTGTCCCCAGCACCTAAAACAGTGCCATCGTGCCACAGACCCCCAACACCCACATGCCCCAGGTCTGCTCAAAAGTGTGAAGTTATAGCCACCTACCCCCGACCCTGTAGGGTCCATATATGAACCTCCATTGCCTTCATTCTTGGAGTTCACAGCCTTTCACAGGGAGACACATATGCTTCCCACATATACTTGCTGGCACACAGAACACATCTCAGATGCCCCCACATCACTCCTATCTGTACCAAGTTTCACTGTATCCTAACCTAAATGTTCTGGTGGCCTCACAGGCACATGTCCTATGGTCTCCATAGTCACACACATTCCCTCATTTACATATTCAACAAACAATCCTTGAGTACTTGTTGTGTGCCAAGAGCTATTCCAGGTGATGGGGACACAGTCATGACCAACACAGACAAAATCTCTGCCCCTGCAAAGCTGACATCCTTGTTGGGAAAATGGACAATGGATAGGTCAGGGCGACAAGTGCTTAGGAGAAAACTCAAGCAGGGAAGAGGGTGGGAGTCCTTGGCTGGGGTAACATTTTAAATGGAGGGGTTGGACCTCTATTTAAAGAGAAGACCTGAAGGAAGAGAGAGGCAGCAGGAACAGCAAGTGCAAAGGCTCTGAGGTAGGACCTTGCTTAATGTACCCAAGGAATAGCAGAGAGACCTTTGAGGCTAGAACAGAGTGAGTGAGGAGGAAAGTGGGAGGAGGCAAGGGCAGGGAGGTGAGGGGACGAAGTGTGCAGGGTCTGAGGGCCTCAAGGAGGACTTGGGCTTTTAATCTGAGTCATGTGGGAAGCAGGGGGTGGATTATGAGCTGGAAAAAAGAACATACACAACTGAACCCACACATAAAGCAGGAGTTCCCAAGGGCAGAGTGGGGTCCTCTCCTTGACCCCCAAAGACACCAGGGCCCCCACAATAGAAATGGACCACATCCGCTGGAGGTAGAGTGTGTAACACCTCAAGATCTCAGCCTGGGATGAAGAGGAGGCCTGAGAAGCCTCCCAGACAAGCAGATGCCCAAACTGACAGAATTGGTCTTCGCCTGCCCTCCCATCCCCCTGCCCTCTCACCTCTCACGACTAAGACTCTGAATCCGGCGAGGCAGCTCGTAGCAGGCACACAAGTCCAAGGAGGAGCCGAGGGTCCAGCAGGGGCCACTGAACTGGGGAAAGGGAGGGGCCAGTGGGAGAGCAGGAGAAAGGAGGCTTGGTAACCACCCCCTGCCCAGTCCTCCAGAGCCTGGGACTGGAGCCAGGATGCTGAGCCCAGGAACCCCAACTGTAAATATTTAGGATTTCCCACATGAGAACTGATGCTAAATTGCCAGAACCCCCTGGCCAGGCCACCGAAGCCAGATAACACAGGTCAGTGCCCTGGACATTACCCCCACAACAGAGCACAGAGCATGGGAGGCTGCAGGCCCTGGGGGGGGGGGGAGGCAGGGGAATCGAAGCCCTAGACACAGACACACCCACACACCACAGAGGACAATAGCCAAAATTAGCAGCACCTATTGTGTGTCAAACATGATTTTAAACTCTTTAAACCTTGTATTTCATTTAATCCTTGCAATCTTATCTGGCTTCTGTGTGTAGCCTCATTTTAGAGCGGGGAAACAGCCTCAGAGAGAGTAAGAGACTTGCCTACAGTCACACAGCCCAAAAGGGTTGGCAGTGGTATTTCACCCAGGTAGCCTGGCTCCAGAACTCACACGCATATACTGTGACACCCATGTGCACATAACAGCGCAGCACAAAGACACAGAGACACCCGACAAGACATACGAACAGCTGCACAAAGCAGGAAAGATAGACAGATGAAATCTCTGTGTGTGTGTGTGTGTGTGTGTGTGTGTGTGTGTGTGTCCATGGATTTGCCTGGCAGACACCTACATAGATCCAACTGGAAATACAACAGATTCAGGAAGCAGTCGTGTGTTCAAAATATGGTACACGCACACATTGTAACTTAAAGGAAAACATCCTGTGAGCTGAGTTTGTCTGTGCCTGTGTGTCAGACACACACACACACACACTGACAGGCACAGAGATGCAGACCAGGTACACAGTGAGACGCTGATACCCGCTCACCCCTAACCCTAGCATACTTTCCATTTGCCTCTCACACATACTGTCACATCTTCACACAAGTCTAGTCATGCAATGACAGAAACAGGCAGAAGTAGACATATAGCCAGTTCTCAGAGGGTACAAAGAGACTCACACAGAACCCCCCAAGGGCACAGGTCTGAGATCTCCAACCTGTGCGAAGGCTTTGCTGCCCAGCAGTCTCCTTCCCAAGTTCCAACTGTTCTGAATTGGTAACCCGAGTGGACTGCCGGGCTGAGAGAGGAAATGGTCATCCCAGATCTTAGAGAGGCTGCCAGGCTGGGCTCCAGGCCTGGGTTGAGCCCCCAACACTGGGCCCCTTGGCCCCCCACCCAGAGTCCCCCGCTCCCATTTCTCCCATTGGCAGCAGAGAGAGAAAAAACCTCCTCAGTCACAGAGATGGGCTGATAGAAGGGAGAGAGTCTGAGAGGCAGAAGAAGGGGGAGAGACATGGGGAATCTGGAGAGAGAGTAGAAGAAAAGTGGGGATAGGGATGGAGAGAGAGGAGAAAGATGGAAACTTAGAGGGGAAAAACAGGCAACTGATGGAAGAAACAAAGTTGAAGAAGAAAGAGACAGACATAGGGAGAAACAGAGATGGGGAGGAGGAGACAGTGAGGGATGAATTGGGGAGGGGGAGACAGATGGAGAAGGGAGGCAGACAGAGGAAGGGAAACAAATGGGACAGGGAGAGAGGTGTTAGGGGCGTTCATCCCTCCCACCCCAAGTTTCTGGGGAAGAAGCTGGAGGCCTGAGGCCAAGATTGGGGCTTTGAGCTGAAACCCGGAGGGGATGAATTTGTTATCAAGAGCCCTTATTGCCCTAAGTTTCCAGAAGGTAATGTGGAGTTTCCTTCCTCAGCCTGGCCGCAGACAGGGCTCCCAGGGAGGATATTTGGCCTTTAGGAGCTGCGGGCCCAAATGAGTAAAGGCCTCCCAGCACTACTCCCTTCTCTGGTTGTTGCCTAAGTGCCTGATGCCATTGTGCCAAACACTGCATGTACATTGTCTCTCTTAAGTAGCTGGTCAGAAGGTAAATGTTTATCATGCACACTTTAAGATCCTTTAAGAGCCTTGGGGTGGTGAAAGTGGCTCTCAAAAGTTACAACCCTGGAGGAAGTGGCCGAGGCGGGATTCGAACCCTCAATTCATTTCTTTGCGCCTCGCCGGCTCCTTGAGCCGCGCGGCTCCGCCCCGGTTCCCGTAGAAACAGGCACTGGGTGTCTCCATAGCAATACCTCCAATGATTCTCCCCGCCTCCGCCGCAATCTGGTGCATAAACTCGCCTGGTGACGTCACCGCGCAGTGGCGCCTCACGTGATCACGTTCACCTGCGCCGGAAGTGAGCGGTACGGCGCCGGAAGCGGTCGGCAGAAGGCGCCTCGTGGAAGAGCTGCGGCATGCGTCCGTCGGGACGGGTGAGATGCGGCAGCCAGGGAGGCGGGCGGGGTTCCCGCGGAAGCCGCAGCGCTCACCACTCGCCTGTCACCCCCTCAGTCCCGGCACCAGAAGCGCGCGCGCGCCCAGGCGCAGCTCCGCAACCTCGAGGCCTATGCTGCGCAGCCTCACTCGTTCGTGTTCGCTCGGGGCCGCGCGGGTCGCAGCGTACGGCAGCTCAGCCTGGACCTGCGGCGGGTCATGGAGCCGCTCACCGCCACCCGTCTGCAGGTCTGCACCCCGCAGCCCGTCTCCATCTGCCCTGGCTCCAGCCCCGCTGCGTTTCCGTCTCCTTGGTTGGATAAAGACCTTATGGGTACCATCGTCCATGCCTCTCAGGGCTTTGCGGGGCAGCAGTAGTGGCGCGTAGATGAACGCACTCAGCTTGGAGTTTGGCAGGATGTCTGGGATTGGTGATTAAGAGGGGACTCTGGAATCAGCAGAACTGTGTTGGAAACTTTGAAAGTCTTGGAGCAAGTTAATTAATCTCGCCGTACTTTAGTTCATTTGCAAAATGGGGCGATGCATAGTAAGCACAGGACAGAGGCGGTACTGGAATTTAAGTCTGATAAGCTCTAGAGGCCAAGAGCATTCCACTCCCCCACCCCACACACATTTCTGGGAAGGGTTAGATGCAAGAAAGGGCATAACAGTTTAAGCTTATAGTCTTCTCGGAAAGAGGATGTCGTGATGTTCTTTTCTAATTTTTAGGTACGAAAGAAAAATTCTCTCAAGGATTGTGTGGCAGTGGCCGGACCCCTTGGGGTTACACATTTCCTGATCTTGAGCAAAACAGAGACCAATATCTACTTTGTGAGTGAATACCCACATTTCTCATTTCCCCTACACCCTCATTCATCCCAACTCTCATGATGAACCCATGTGCCTCTGAGCTGCCATGATTTTGGCTTCAAAGTAAACGCTCTGAAGAGATGGGGCGAAGTTCTCACTCCACTTGGTCCCTAGCTAGACACCTCAATCTTATCAGTATTTTTCTCTGTAGAAACTGATGCGCCTCCCAGGAGGCCCCACCTTAACCTTCCAGATCAACAAGGTAAGGGTTGGAGTTAGTACACAGGCCATGTGGGGTAGGAGCTGTGTTTGGGGTTGGCACAAGCCATGTGTGATAGATGGTCACCCACCCCTCACCTCCTGCCCTGCAGTACACATTGGTGCGTGACGTGGTCTCCTCACTGCGCCGGCACCGCATGCACGAGCAGCAGTTCACCCACCCACCCCTCCTGGTGCTCAACAGCTTTGGCCCGCATGGCATGCACGTGAAGCTCATGGCCACTATGTTCCAGAACCTGTTCCCCTCCATCAACGTGCACAAGGTAGGCTGGGTCTGACATGGTGGTAAATATGGGTGGGTGGGGCAGGCAGCAGGTACCACACAGGCCCTTGGGTTTAGACCTTAGGCTCCCAAGGTCAAATTTCACTTAGATTTTGTGATAATGGGCAAGAGGCTCCTTGTGAGCTGCCTTCCAATCAAGCAGATGAAAAACACAGATAATGCTTTATTGAGTACTGATTTAAGCAGTGGAGCGTGTGTTGCCTGACCTCATCTTACAGGGAAGGAAACTGAGGCTGACAGATAAAATTACTAATCTGAGATTAGGTATAAGGCAGTAGGGGGAGAACTGGATTTTTAAATTTGGCTTCAGAGTCCCAGCTCCTAATCCCTGGCACCAGTAGGTCTCAGATTTGACTTGTTAGATGTGATCATCAGAGAGTCTGGTACAAGTGGTCTCGATGGGCTCTGGAACCAAGATTTCTAGCAAGTAGTCCATTGATACCAGTTGCAGCCCCATCAGCCCCCACAGGGCCTAGCGGGCAGCTGACATGGTATCATGCTCTCCTTTCCCTTCCAGGTGAATCTAAACACCATCAAGCGCTGCCTTCTTATCAACTACAACCCTGACTCCCAGGAACTGGATTTCCGCCACTAGTAAGTACAGAGGTCATGAGGGCTGCTCTGCATGCAGCTGATGACATCACTGCTGCTGAGACTGATTGCCCAGTCTCAGGAAATGCCAAGACACACCATGGAAAGGTGAGGGGTTCAGGCTGGTCTCTGACCCTGTGAGCCCTAACCCTCGTCCTCACACATTCCTGCCTCTATAGTAGCATCAAAGTGGTTCCTGTGGGTGCAAGTCGAGGGATGAAAAAGCTGCTCCAGGAGAAGTTCCCCAACATGAGCCGCTTGCAGGACATCAGTGAGCTGCTGGCCACGTGAGGAGGGGCTAGGGTAGGAGGTTGCCACAGTCCAGGGGATCCCAGAACTGTCCCAGGAGCCTGAGATCCCCTGGTGAGTCATGTGTCCCTCACATAGGGGTGCAGGGCTGTCAGAGAGCGAGGCAGAGCCCGATGGTGAGCACAACATTACGGAGCTGCCCCAGGCCATCGCGGGGCGTGGCAACATGCGGGCCCAGCAGAGCGCTGTTCGGCTCACTGAGGTAAGGCCCAGTGGCAGAGGTGGTTTTCTCTGGCAGCCCCAAGGGAGGAATGAATGACTCCTTTATTTCTCCAGATTGGGCCTCGGATGACACTGCAGCTTATCAAGATCCAGGAAGGTGTTGGGGAGGGAAACATGCTGTTCCACAGTTTTGGTGAGGACAGGGCTGGCAAGGATAAGACCTAGGGTTTGGGGCCACCCAGTGTGAGTTACAGGGTACAGTGGGCACACCTGGATCTCGGTGAACCATCTCTTCTTTAGTGCACAAAACGGAGGAGGAACTGCAGACCATCTTGGCAGCTAAGGAGGAAAAGCTGAGGCTCAAGGCTCAGAGGCAGGACCAGCAGGCACAGAATGTCCAACGCAAGCAGGAACAGCGAGAGGCCCATAGGTATGTGGCTGGTGGGTGGTGAGGTGCTTCCTGAGTGCCAGCTGCCACACACCAACACCCCTCTCCAGGAGGAAGAGCCTGGCAGGCATGAAGCGAGCAAGGGCAGAGACTGATGGAGACAGCGATGCTGAGGACCCCGGGGCACCCCCAGAGGCAGAAGGGCCTGGCCAGGAGGAGGAGGATGAAGCTGAGTATTTCCGCCAGGCAGTGGGTGAGGAGCCCGATGAAGGTATGTGGCAGGGGCTAGTGCAGCCAGGCACCATGGATCTATCCCTGTGCCCTGGTGGCCCTGACAGTCTCCTTGCAGATATGTTCCCGAACGCCCGGCAGAGACGGTCCATCAGGCCTTCAAGCAAGAAACAGCGCATAAAGGAACGGAGGCTCAATGGAGGCAGTGACCGGAGGCCTCCAAAGGCCAAGGACAGGCCCTGGGGAGCCCAGGCCAAGCTGGGGCCCCACGGGGCTACTTGGAACAATGGGCAAGGCCAACACCGAACAAGGCCACCTAAGAGAGTGGCCTGAGGGCAGGCCTGAACAGCAGATGGAATGCCTCAGATTGGGGCCCGAGGGATACTGCCCTGGGCTCCCACTTGGGTGGCCGGTGCAACCCTCAGTTTCCTTTTATAAAGGAGCTGTTTCCCCAACGTCTCACTGGAATAAACACTGATTTTCCATGAGTCAGAGTCCGCATTTGGAAAAGGGGAACTTGGGTCATAGGGCACAGAGAGGCCAGCAGCCCCTGGGAATTGGGCCTGGTTTCTGCCCTCCCCCCCCAACCTGGGCTTTGGAAGTGTGAGACCTTGTTTTACTGGTGAAGGCAGCTAGCAGATTTGACTTGTCTAAGGTACCTCTGGATCCTGGGCCCCTTCCCAGCCTCCCCCCAGACTGAGGCCAAATCTGAAGAGAGTGATGAGGAAGGAAATCTGGGGCAGAAGGGAGGCTGGCACCTGAGCTGTTTCGCTTAGCCCGCTAAAGGGGTAGCTGTTGGGAAGGGAGGAGCTAATGTACTGCTGGTTACTGGGGGAGGAAATGAGGCACAGCAAGGGCAGCAGACTCAGAAGCAAGACTCAGGCCATGGCTGTGATCAGCTCAGGTGAAGAGAGAGCACATCAGGGCCCTGGTCCCTACAGCCCAGGACCAGGGGTTGGAGGGGGCAGGGATTTGGTGTAAGAATCACATCTGGATAGTGGTTTCTTCCCCAAGTTCTGAAGCCAAAAACCAAGATGGGAAGACAAGTGAGAATGGAAACTGCAGGGTGGGAGGAGTCTGCATCTCACACGGTGGCCAGCCTGCTGGACCCACCTGGAACAGACTGTCTCAGAAAGCAGACTGAGGAGTGCATGAGAGGGAGTCAACTTTACAGCTCTATTCTCCTCATGCTGTAGTGTCCCAGGTGTTGTTCTGGGCACTAGAGCCAGCAACCAGCCCTCCTACCTTCATCAGGAAAGACACTCCTGGGAAGTTTCCTTACAGTGATCAGATGGAGATATAGGCCATAGAGAAAAAAATAAGGGAAGCCGAGGGTTGCAGTGGCAATGTTGGGGTTAAAATGCGCCGCTGAGGACCAGAGAACAGAGGTGAGGGAGATAACCTTAAGGATGTCTGTTGCCTATGATTCCGGGAAAGAACAGCTAGTGCAAAGGCCCAGGAGCAGGATGTGCCTAAGAGCAGCCAGGAAGTCAGCGTAGGAAGGACTGTAGGAGTCACGTGGGGCAAAGAAGTGGGTGAGTGAGCTCCTGCAGGAAGGAAGCCCTGGGTGACCGAACACGTGATTGACTGAGGTGCTCACCGGTGCCCTCTGGAGGCTGTGGGGAGAACACAGGATGGGAACTGGGAGACCAGGCCTAGGCAACTGCTTGTCCAGATGGAAGATGACAGGGCCTGGACTCCCGTGGCCTTAAAGGGGTGACAGATTCTGAAGGTGGGGACTTGAGTAACAGGACTTTAGGGACTGCAGTAAGGCCTGCAATCCCAGTCATCACTGCCAGGTCCCGTGCACCTTAGGAGAGCAGTAGTCCCCTGGTTCTTGCCCCAGCTGTCTTGAGTGCAGGATCCAGAGATCCTGGTCAGCAAAAGGACAGTCTGGGCTGCTAGCCTTCTGGGCCTAATTTCCTCCATAAAAAGGTGCTGAGGCTGCACCCCTCCTGTGGGTGAACAGGACTCAGGAGGTCTACACAGAGGGGTCATGCAGGCCTGGTACGTAGCAGGTAGAGCTTGTGGAAACTGCATTGAGGTGCAGGGCTCATTCATTAACACCCTCTACGCACAAGTGCCCCACCCTGCCCAGCCAACATCTCAGTGGCTGCTGACCGCATCCTCAATCACTTCCAGGAAGACTTCCTGTGGCGCATGCTAGTGGCTGAGTTTCTGGTGGCTGTGGCAGCCAACGGTTTGGCCCTCTACTGCTTTAGCACACGGGAACAGCGCCCATGGAACCCAACTGTGGTCTTCTCTGCCCAGTTGGCTATCAGCGACCTGCTCTATGCCCTGACGCTGCACCCACCCAAACACTGGCACTATGGGGAAGCCATGTGCCACCTGGAGCGCTTCCTCTTTGTCTGCAACATGCTGGGCAGTGTCATCTTTATCACCTGCATTAGCCTCAATCGTTACCTGGGTGTTGTCCACTCCTTCTTCACCCGCAGCTACCTGCAGCCCAAGTATGACTGGGCCATCACTGTTGCTGGCTGGACGCTGGCAGGCCTGATGGCTGCACCCACACTCAGCTTCTCTTGCCTGACACCACAACAGGAAGGCAACTGTACTATAAATGTAACTGAGGCATGCATCAAGTGCCTGAGAACAGCAGGTGACAACCAGCTCAAAGCCTACAGAGCCTACAGCTTGGCCCGGGGAAGTACTGGGTTGTGGCCTGCCACTGCTGCTCACCCTGGTAGCCTATGGTGCCCTTGGGCGGGTTGTGCTGCGCAGCCATGGCATGACAGTGGCTGAGAAAATGCATGTAGCAGTACTAGTGGCCAGTGGTGTAGCCCTTTATGTTGGCTCCTATGTGCCCTATGTCACACAAGTGCTCAACTTGTCTGCCCGGCAGCGCTGGAGAGACCGCTGCCCAGCATTTGTGGATGCGGCTCAGGCTGTGGAAGCCCTGGACCTGCGGTCCTATGTGGACCACCAGGTGATGTGGGGCCTCATGCCCCTAGACATCTGTGTCCACCCACTGCTCTACATGGCTGTAACACCCAGCCTAGGCTGCTGCCACCAACGCTGCCTTGGCTGCAGGGAGAGCCAGACTCCAGAGAACACTGAGAGCTCTGGCCCAGTTCTGCCCCTCAATGTCACAGCCACCAGAACCTCTGGGTGCTGATCCCCTGAGCTGAGCCCATGACTTGCCCTACCTTGAGCTTTTTCCCATCAAAAGGCACTGAGAGCCAGCAACAGAACAGGGGTGAGAGCACAACAGGCCCAAAACTGCCATTTCCTCCCCCGAAGAAAGGCCTGTGGTGGGAGGAGTGAGCACCCAAGCCAGAGCAGCAAAAATGTCTGCCCAGCACTGACCCTAGGCAGGGTCTGGGAGCAAACCCACTCTGTGGGGGAGGTCACTCCATCTGCCACAGGTGGGTAACATCTATATAGAAACAGGACACACAAAGAGGGACTGGAGCTCTTTTATTGCCCTTGGAGACCCCTGCTCTCGGAGGCCGCCTTCTGTTGCCACAGGGTCCTGGACCAGGGGCCAAGCAGCAGCAACAACTGGCTTAGTTGGTAGATGGCCTAGAGAGGGAGACAGGAGTTATGAGGGCAAGTGTGGGGGCTTCAGACTCTGAAGGGACTCCCAAGACCCACCCCTCCTCCCCACACACAACTGGGGCAGTGGGGATGGGGCTCAGGACAGGGAGCTTGGAGCTAGGGTGGCGGTAACCAGCATGGCCCAGCTGTGGAGGGCAACAGCCCCTCTTTGAGATGAAAGGACAATAAATGACTTGTATCTTGGAGCAAGTTTGGTGACTGTTGAACTGTGTGGGGCTGCACTCAGCTCAAGTGCCAGCAATGACAGTGATGGGGCGGGAAGGGGTCTTACTTGGCCCACTCGACATTAAGGATGAGGTGGTCATAGCCGAAGCCGGACACCCCAGCAATGGCACGTGCAGCGTCCTCACGGCGGTGGAAGCTGATGAAGGCAAAGCCCTAGGGAGAGGAGGGAGAAAGGTATTCAGGGCACAGCTAGACAGATGATGCCCTCGCCATGACCACCAACCCACCTTGGACTGGCCAGTGGTCTTGTCCTTCGCCAGGTAGATGCGAGAGATGGAGCCGAAGGGCCGGAAGAGTTCTTGCAAGTCCGTCTCGCGCGTGTCCTCTGACAGGTTGGTGACACGAATGGTGGCATTGTCATCAGCTGGGCCGGCAGAGAGAGGCAACTATAAGGAGTCGGCCCGCCTGGGCCCCACCCTGGGATCATCACTGGGTGCTGGGAGGTGCTTTCTGGTCTACCAGCTGGGCATCAGGGTGCCCTCACTGCCTCACCTCTGCGGTTGGGCTGCATGGATTCCCCGCGGCGGCTTGCCCCGTCCCGCAGACTTGGTGGCACATACTTCCCTGTCTTGTTCTGGGTGGCCTGCACAGGCTCCAGCTCTGAAAACCAAAAGCACAGTCGAGTCAGGCCTCACCCTAGCACAGCAGGATAGAACCATTCACGTCCTGGCCCAGACACCATCTTTCAAAGCCACAGGCATCTGGTTGGTCCCAAAGAGACCTGGTGGCCCCAATAACATAAAGGTCACAGCCAGCAGCACAGGCAGAGCAAGAAGCCACAGGGGTTGATTCGGTCTGAAGTGTCCACAAGGCTGAGAGCTAGAATATTCAGCCTGGCCTCCCAACACAGTGTAAGAAAGGAACACAGGACCGAAACAGTCCCCAGGTCCCACACACACTCAGCAGGTGACAAGTATGCCACACAGACAGTTAGATGTAGAGCTGTTCAGACACAAACTCACCATTAGCGAATCATGCTGAAGGACAAGGACTGTGGGCAGTCACATGTGTGCCTACTCATAGGTGTGCATGCACAGAAACACACACATGGGGCAGCAGCCACATCCATGACAGACAAACATAGCACACGCAAGTCAGGACCGTCGCAAAGTCAGTCAGAATCACAGCTGGCAAGTTTCACATATAGGGGTCAACTGTCTCCCAACCACACGTATCGTTAAACATGCAGGCATGCACACAATCAATTCTCATAGCCCCTGACAAGAAAAAACAGGTGACATCACGAACTGGTCTCACACACACCAACACAGACTATGACCACAGCCTTTGCAGTGCTAACGCTGTGGTGTGGGCGATAACTGCAATGGGGACAGCTTGTCCATAGATAGCAGGTGACAACCCAGGACTCTCCAGAGGTGCACAAGACACCCCCACTCCCCACAGCCTGTCAGCTGCACCCCCAGCCCCAGCACCTCCAGGCAGCTTCTCCTTCTCGCCAGTGGACAGGCCCAGCTGCTCAGCCAGCTCCTTCTGCATGGGCCCCAGCGTGTCCTTGTAGGGGCAGCGAGTGGTCCAGTGGTCACCCTTGCAGATGCGACAGGATACGATCTTCTGGCCTTTAAGCTTGTTCATTGGGTCCTCCTCCTCCTGGCAGTTCAGATCCTGGCAGGGCAGACAAAGACAGCTTAGAGGGACTCTGCTGCACCCCTGCCACTAGCACCCTAGCCACCACCTTCCACCCTCATGCCCCACTTACCTCTTTGCTGGTGATGAAAGTCATTGATACATCATCACTGACCGTGGTGGTGGCCACATTGGGCCCTGGTGGGTCAAACTCTGAGTTCCCAAACTTCTTCCAGTTCTGGGCTCAGGGCAGGATTGGGCATAGATTCAGGGCAAGGGCAGGTAGGAGCCCCTTACATCCCAGCCCCCTTTGGGGTGTCTGGCCTTAAACTCCATTCTCCAACCTCTCCAAGTGCCCCCCATAGCAGTGATAATGACAGTTCCCGTTTCCTAAATGTGTGCCAAGCTTCATGCCAGCTCCAGGAGGCAGAGGCAGCTGCCATCCCCATGTTCCAGACAGAACAGAGGCTCAGGGGCAAACAGCTGCATAGCATATAATTCCTAGGGGGTGGCTGTACAAGTGGTGGACCAGCTTCCTCCAGGGTGCATTGCTCAGGGATGTGCACGGCTCATCAGACTTTGGGTGAAGCAACCTGAGCCTCAGCTTCCCCCTATAAAATGGGGACCACAAATACTCCCCACCTCCCTGGGTTGCTATAAGGATCAAAATGAGAAAACACATCCTACAAAGCATTTGGCATAGAATGTGGCACAAGGTATACAGATAACTGTGCCAAATGTTTTTACTGCTACCGCTCCCTCTGCTATGACTTCTTCAGGGGAGTGATTGGCTCTGTTCTTCCTGGTAGACAAGCCAAGAGGAGTAGGAATTAACCCCATCCAATCCTGCACCTGGAATTTTGGGAGTCCCAACACAGTGCAAATACCCTTAACCTCAGTTCTCCTCCCACAAAATAAGTAAAACTGTCAAACTCCACTTCTAAGATAAAGGTCCTGGGAAAAAGAAGTCTTAATTCCTCTAAGTCATCCCTGAGGTAGCCCCCAAGGCAAGAGGAACAGAGTCTCACCTTCCTCCTTGCAACAGCCTTTGAGGCCTTCCGGGTCTCAATTCTGAAGGTGCGGACAATCTGTGGATGGGAAAGAAGTTTGGGCTTCCTGTGCCTCAAGGTTCCTGGGCCCAGGGGATCTTTCTCACCAACCCACACAACACACACCATCGCCCCCGCTCCTAGTCTAAGTATGCCTACCTCCTCCCCTAGCCTCACCTTGAACTTTTTGCCATCCTCATCCATCTTGTACTCAGTCACTGTCTTGATGTTTCCATTGATGACCTCCTTAGGAGGCGGAAGTGGAGCTGGTAGTGGGGAAAAGGTAAGAGGAACAGAGCCATGTACCTGGTAAGGGGGACCAGATGGGAATGTAGCTAGGGAAAAACGCAGCCCAGAAATAGAATGGAAGTCATCACTCACCTCCTGGCAGTAGCTCAGGCTCTGGGCTGGTGTCGCCTGTGGGCAGAGGGATCCCCTTGAGGAGCTCGCTGGTGACACATTTATCTGTGAGAGGGAGTGTTGGGAGGTGAGGTGGAGGGGCGGGAGCTCCCAAGCTGAAATGAAGAGACCTTTGAGACGATATCCACACTAAGAGCTGAGGGAGGAACGACCAAGGGCAGAGGACTGGCCAGGAAGTACCCTAGGATAGCCATGCGAGGACACGGAGTTGGCTGAGTAATCTCTAGCAATGGCAAGGATAGGGAACCCCAGATATGAAGGAAGGAGCAGGTCATCGAAGCATTCGGCGCTGATACAAAGACAAAAAGCAGGCCGTTACAACTTCCGCCCCGGTGGAGAGCAGCTGTGAGGATTTGAGCTGTGGCATGGGAGACAGTGGGACTAGCCAGTGCACATCTGGAATTGGCGACAGGCTGGCCCTGATGAGGATGGCGTGGGGCAGAGGCTGGCCGAGACGGGAGATGCGGGGGCTGGCCGCGGTGACCCAGGGCGACCAGGCGTACTCACCGTCCTCTCCCTCCTCCTCCACCTGGTCCGCCCAGCTGGGCTTCGAACTGCGGGGACAAGTTTATGAGAGGAAAGGGTTGAGTCGGCGAGGCTCCTGCGGCCTCGGCACACTCAGGTCCCATAATACCCCGTAGGACCCACAAGCCGCCTCCCAGGCCCCCTTCCGCAACCCTCGACTCACTCAAAGTCTCCCGTAGGCATCGTAAAACATGCACGCAGCCCTAGCCTGGGCCAGAGACAGGAAGTGACGGGAGAACGAGACTTCCGGTGCCGTGGCCTACATCAGCTTGGCTGCGGCACCCACAGCGCCCCCTACGGACGGAGGTGGACTGGCCAGTTGCGTTAAGCGGCTGCGCGCTGGTACCCAAGTAGGTAAGAACAGCCCATCTCAGCCTATCCTGTTTATCTTAAAAAAAAAAAAAACTTTTTAAAATTGTCAATTATATATCAATAAAAAATAATAAAATAAAAAAATAATAATAACAATAAAGCTCACTCATTAAGCGCTTCCTGTATGCCACGCACAGTGAGGAGAAAATTATTTCCATTTTGCAACAAGAAACCAAGGCCGGTTGGTCTTCCTTGTCTGGAAAGAGCTTTCTGATTCAGATGAGTAAGATGTCAAGTGATGCCCTCAACCACTCTCCCTTCTTTCCTTTGTAAATTCTTGGCTTCTGATATAATCTTTTCAATTTACTTGTGTATTGTCCAGCTCTCCCTTTAGAGCACAAATTCTCAAAGAGCTACATGGCTCCCAAGGGACCAAAACTAATTCTTGGGAGGGAAAAACCTTAAACATTACAATGGCTTGTGGCCTCTCAGACAAAATCTTATTACTATTTAATTTTTATCATTTAAGTTTAATTTAAACCAATCAGTTTCAATCTCTATCATAATGAGATTGAAAGTGATTGGTTTAAACTAAACTTAAAGATAATTCCTTTTTCTCTAGAGGGGTGATAATAGAAAGAAGTTTGAGAAACACTGTACTAGAATGTCAGCTGCAGAAGGCTGATGTTGGCCTTTGTTCACCTTTGGGTCCCCAGGACCCACAGGGTTACCTGCATGTAGTTAAGTGCCAATTAATGAGCATTTGGGGCAGGGTGGAAACCAGATCATAAAGGACTTTTTAAACCAAACTAAAGAGCATAGGCTCTTTCTCTTGTAGGCTGTGGGTGTGAATGAAGTCACTAACATATTTTGAGTGGTGACCGTGTAACCAGATTTTCTTATGAGAAAGATTATTCTGGAAGCCGGTAGAGGGGAGAGTGGAAAGGAATAAATAGCAAGAGACCAGGAAGGAGCCTGGGAAAGTAAGTGAAAGAAAGAGGGTGGTCTGGAAATAAGAATGAAAAATATAGTTTGTACAAATGGCCAATAAACATTTGTGCACTTATGCAAATATACTTTAAGAAATGTAAAATCCAAACAATGTAGCAGATGAGCAAAACTTTAAAAATGTGATGTTAACTAATACTAGCAATGATGTAAAAAAAGATGCTCATACATGTTATTAGTACATGAAATTATGCAAACTTTTTGGATGAAAATTTGACATCTACTAAAACCTAAAATACACAGATGTATTTTCCTTTGAGCCAGCTAATAATTCAACCTGTGAGGAAATCTTGTAAATGTTTGCAAAGATATGGGGATAAGATGTCCGTGCCAATTGTTCATGATAGCAAAAACCAGAAATGCCTATCTGTCCATTTGTAGGGGCTGGTTGAATAGATTAAGGTATATTCTGCCAAAAGGTACAAAATGCTATGCAGTCTTTAAGAAAATAGATCCATTTGTGCTCATGTTAAAAAAACAATCTCCAAGATAAGAGGCAGCAGCAAAATGTAAAATGGCATGTTATAGGAACTAATGTGTATAAATCTTTAATAGCACATTGGTGTGTAGATATATGCTAATTATTTGCAGAAAAGAAATATCAAATTGTCCCTGAGGGATACTTTGAGAAGAAAGAATCAGGGGAGAAAAGCTTGGGCGTTTCTGCAATATTAAATTTTTTTTTTTTACCATACATATCTATTATTTTGATTGAAAAATAAATATACACATAAATATAAAAATTACTTTATATACTTTGTATATTAATATATAGTACGTATTTACATAATATATAAGATGTGTCATGTAAATGTACTTTACTACGTTTTGTATATCCACTAACTTGTGTTTTCTCTCCCCATCCAAGTGCATTAAGTTGTTAGTGTCCAGGACAGTGTGGCTTAAAAGACAGGAAAATTGAAAACTGCAATCATCATGAACAAGGAAATGTTGCCTCATCTGTACAAATACCACCCTGAGAGGAACTGCACTACTGTATAGAATACTTTATTTAAAAACAAGCATGTATCATTTTTATAAAAAGTCAGGTATTTCCCAAGGAAAAGTAAAAGGGGGCCCAAGGGGGCATAGGGCAGTAGGGAGAAGCCTGAATCAAAGGCTGGATGGGAAAAAGTTCACGAGCTCCTCAGGTTCTTGTTGGTGGTGCCAAGGTGCTTCCCACATCCAGCATCTCCATGGGACAGCAGCCAGAACAAGAGTAAAACCAGCCCTGCAATGCACACAGGGAGGGGAACCAGGATGTACACGGTACTATCCTCTGGATATTTTGCAGCAGCCGCAGACAGACTCGCTATAGGTCACAACATGGATTCCATGTCTCGGTATTCTCTAAGAAATGGAAACATGTCCACAAAAGCCATGTGTTAGAATATGTACATGAATGTTCATAGCAGCTTTTGCAATGGCCAAAACCCAGGGATGACCTGAATTAGTTTGCTAGGGCTGCCATAAGAAAGTATGACAGACTAGGTGGCTTAAACAACAGAAATTTATTTTCTCACAGTTCTGGAGGTTGGAAGTTCAAGATCAAGGTGTCAGCAGGGCTGGTTCCTTCTAAGGCTTCTTTCTTTGGCTTGTTGATGGCCATCTTCTCCCTGTGCCTCACATGGTCCTTATAAGGATACCAGTCATATTGAATTAATGACCTCATTTTAACTCTATCACTTCTTTAAAGACCCTTTCTCCAAGTACACTCACATTCTGAGGTTTTGGGGGTTAGGACTTCAACATTTGAATGGGGGGGGGGGCATAGTCATCCTATAACACAACTAAAAAGTCCATCAACAGATGAATGAACAAACAAAAATAAACTGTGGTCCATCTCTACGATGGAGTACTATACAGCACTGAGAAGGTGCAAATAATTGATAACATGCGATGACATGAATGCATGTCACAGGCACAAAAGGCTAGATACTGTATGATTCCATTTGTGTGAGATCCTCAAACAAACAAAACTAATCTATAGTAGCAGAAATCAGAACTATGATCATCTCCTAGGGGAGAGGACCCCAGTTTGTAGGGTACATCAGGCATCCTTCCAGGATGATGGGAATTTGCTACATCTTGATCTGGGCGGTCGGTGACAACAGTAAATAACAATGTAAAAATGAATCCGATTGCATATCCAAGATCTGTGCACTTTAACAATAAAAGCTGGAGGGGAACAAAACAAGGTTCAGAGTCACCCCTCTCCCCTGATTCTGTTTTATTTATAGCATTCCTCACTCTTTAAAATCATCTCATTATTGGAGGTTTGCCTGCCTGCCTTCTTTTGGAGACAGGGCAGAAGGTATTGGTTTGTCTTCTTGCTACGTGCTGAGCCCTTGTGCTGGATCAGTGACAGACACTGTTAGTCATTACAAAGCACAGACAAAGCCCACAGGCACCTTACATGTGCATGATAATGGTCACAGTGGTGATGACAGGCTGTTCTAACAGGCTTCCTTATGACAGAAAGGAGAAACAAGTGCTGACAATCTGTTTTGGTTGTTGTGAAATTTGTTGTACTTTTTCTAAAGCTGGCCTTTCTCTAAACATTCCAAACAGGCTTGAGGGAGAAAAGCAGGTTGGAGATAGATATGTGCAATAGAATAGCATTTATCTAATATTTTTAAAGACAGAGAATCCTAAGTTTATAGACATGCAGATGTGGTAACTGCAGAAAACCATGGACAGGAAGGAGGCAGCCAAGCTCTCATGTGACTGGGAAGCAGCGGGAGGGGATCTGGGAGGCACGCAAATGGGGTGCCTTGAAAGTTATTTCATTAAAAAAAAACCTATTGCTATGGAAAACAGTACGGCAGGTCCTCAAAAAATTAAACACAAAAATTCCATATGATCCAACAATCCTGCTTCTGAGTATATACCCAAGGAATTGAAAGCAGAGACATAAAGTGCTGTGTCTGTAGCAGCAGGATTCACAGTATCCAAAAGGTGAAGCAACCCGTGTCTATTGATGTATGTGTGGATAAACAAAATGTGGTCCATCTATATAATGGATTTTTCCAGCGGTCCCCAAACATTTTTGCTCCAGGGACTAGTGCTCTTATGAGAATCTAATGCCTGATGATCTAAAGTGGAGCTAAGGTAGTGACATTAACGCTGGGGAGCAGCTGCAAATACAGATGAAGCTTCACTCGCACGCCTGCCACTCACCTAATGCCGTGCAGCCCGGATACTAACAGTCTACAGATTGGTACTAGTCCATAGCCTGGGGGTTAGGGACCCCTGGATTATTCAGTCTTAAAAAGGGAGGAAATTCTGCCACATGCTACTGCATGAATGAACCTTGAGGACATTATGCTCATGAAATAAGCCAGGTACAAAAGTACAAATATTGTATGACTCCAATTATATGAGGTCTCTAGAGGAGTCAGATTCATAAAGACAGAAAGTAGATGGCGGGGGCGAAGTGAGCACAAGGGAATGGGGAGTTAGTGTTTAATGGAGACAGAGTGTCAATTTTGCAAAATGGAAAGACTTCTGGAGATGGATGGTGGAGACAGTTGAGAAACAATGTGAACGTACTTAATGCCACTGAAATGTATATTTACAAATGGTTAAAATGGTACACTTTATGTTATATATATTTTACCATGATTTTCATATTTTACAATTGTCAAAAATTAAAAAATTAAGGACACATAAACCTACATCAAAATCACAATGAGATACTAATTCACACCCATTTGGATAGTTATTATTTTAAAAAACCAAACGTGTTGACAAATATGTGGAGAAATTGGAACCCTCGTACACTGCTGGTATGAATATAAAATGGTGCAGCCACTGTGGAAAAGTTTGGCAGTTCCTCAAAGTTAAATGTAGAATGACCATATGATCCAGGCATATCTGCTTCTAAGTATATACTCAAGATAATTGGAATAGTTTACCAGGGCTGTGGGGGAGGGAGAATGAGGACTTATTGTTTAATGGCTAGAGTTTCAGTTTGGGAAGATAAAAATGTTCTGGAAATACTAGTAATGGTTGTACAATAACATGAATACACTGAATACCACTGACTAAAATACCAGCCATGATTCTTGACCGAATAAAAATTAGCAGTTGCAGAATGAGTATCTAAATCTATTCTTTCACCTACATTTACAAACTGTTATTCTATTGCAGATAGATCGTTCTCATCGGCAGGTACCATCTGGTTATTCTCTTTCCAGTTCCTGCTGGAAAGAGAATAAAGGCTTGTTTCCCACCCATCCCCGCTTTAATGATATCAAAGTGTGGTGTTTAATAGTCACCTCAAGTCTTTAGCATCAGTGGATTTTGTTAATTAAATGTATGTCAATCTACTATAATCACTATTCTTGTCAAATGCTCCAGTTCCACCAGGCTTTTCTTCTCAGCTAAAGGCTGAACTTGAACCCCGATGGAAGGAAGAACTTTCCTGCCAGCCAGCCAGGGAGCAGAAGCTGTGTCCCCTCCCTATGCGCCATCCCAGCACAGCAGCAGCCCCCCTCTGTCTACAAGCCTACTCCGGGCCAGTGCTCTCGGGGCACATGGAAGCAGTGTACCTCATAGGCAGTCATTTGGGCCACCCTGGAACTTCGCCCTGAGGGAGAGCCCATGGCCCAACTGAGACCCAACCACTGAGCCACAGCAGGAAACAGACATGGTTTCTACTCCTTACGCTAAACTGAATCCTTGAATTGCTGTTCGTAGCGTATTATGTCTGAAATGAAGACCTCAACTACAAAAGTACCACAAAAATAAGGGAATTCACTAAGTTGGCTAGGTTAAAAAAAAACATAATTAACATACAAAGTCAATAATCCATACAAATCAATGATCTTTCTTTGAGTAAAGAACCTGTTTGGAAAATAACAGGCCATTTATATTCATAATAAAAGGATTAAATACCCACGAATCAAGTTAAGAAATTTATAGTATCTATACAAAAACTTAAAAATGCTTTGAGGGACGTAAAAGGATAACAGAAGGACCAGCCCTGCTCTTAGAAAGGAAAGCTGCTCAAAAAGATGTCAATCCCTATAAAAATACCTACTATATTTTTAGAGAATGTGACAATTCAAAATTTTCAACTCAGCCATTCAACTACTACAAGTGTCTTGGAGATGTGGATTCACACACGTGTACAAACGTGTGTACAATTTGACCAGCTGCCCATTGACAGTAGCTGTTTCCAAACAGAATGACAAACGGTTTAAAACAAAGGCACCCCTTCTACTTAATAAAAAAGGATAAACTACTAATACATATTGGCCATATGGATGAATCCCAAAAACATGCTGAGAGAAAGGAGCCAGACACAAGAGTTCACAAAAAACCCGATAGGCTGCCTGCAGCTGGAGGAAGAGGGCGACTGGCTAGGACAAAGAAAACATTCCATGGCTTGATAAGGATCTGGGTTATAGGATTGGATTCATTGATCAAAATTCAAGCTGTATATTCAGAGCTTGTGCATTTTAGGTTAGATCTCAGTAAAAAAAAAAAAAAAAGGGGGGGGGACCAGTGAGGCAGTCCAACCTTCAAGGTACAAAGCAGCATTTAATCAATGCCACCATTTGTAGCAGAGAAGAGACACATGCATTTGTACTCAGGCAAAGAATAACGTTGGAAGATGAGGACTCAAGGTGGAAAAAACAGCATACTCTTCACTATACTTTTAATGTTTTTAGCTTTAAAAAGAGCAGAGGGTATAGCTAAAAAGTAAAATCTCTGATGTGAGAACTTTACCAAATACCATTTCGAGCTATTGTTTTATCATGTGCATTTGTTACTGGTTAAAAAACTAAGCCAAAATGTCAGTTTTTGTCCTTACAAAAGTGATTCACATGTTAAAATGAGATGTCATAGAAATATTAAAGGGGACACAAGCTTATGACCTGGGAGCACGAAAGGACTTTCTAAATAGGCTCTGAAAAAAAACAGACATATATAAATCTAACCCCTAAAATGTCGATATGGCAAAGATACGATGACTCAAGATGAAAGCAACACAGCAGAGGTAAAAATCTAATAACTGAACAGCTCCCAGCAAAGACAGTCATGTGTTACCACAGAGAGAAGGAATAAATTCTACTGGCTACCAGACACATGGAAGTACTGAATTGCTCCTAAAAAAATGCTCGCAAGACTTTCACTATTCTGTTGACAAGGACTAAAGAAGTCCACACATTAGAGGGGGCAGTGCTAAAGCCTCTCCAAGGAGGTGGGCCAGTCACATGTTCTGGAATGTAAATAGGAAAACTTTTAATACCCAACGATCCCAGAACCTCTCAGTATTTCCCTAAAGGGGAGAGAACGTATAGGACAGGATGTTCAGTACAGAGCTGCTTATAACAGCAAGAGGCAAACACCTGACTACTTACAAAAAAACTTAAATTTTGCATTTGAATTATTTAGTCCTTTAGTCTTATGACTAAAACATCTGGGACTCATTGAATAGAAAGTTACAAGTGAAGTGTCACTGAGTGCATCAATTGTGAAAGTACGCATACAGGTGGTGGAGCAGGTGTTATTTAACATCCTAATAGTGGCCCGCTGGGTCGTGGGTGCTGGTGACTGACACTTCTTTGCTTCTGCTTTGTTCGCATTTTACAAACAAGTCCTTTCCCAAAAAGTAAACCAAAGAAAAGTTTTGTTCATCTTAGAATCCAGTAGGATTGAATTAGGCAAGATGCAGAAAGCCCACCTAACAGATTCTTAAGCAAATAAGGGGTGTGTCTGAGGTGCAGGACCAAGTCCTCTCTTCTTGCTCCACCATCCATTGTAAGGAGGTTCTGTCCTCACAGTCACAAGATGGCTGCTGCACCACCAGGCATCACAGAACACTCCAAAAAAGGGCTACAAGGCTATGAGGAAGGCCAACTAAGACTACTTTAGAAGACTTTCCTAGAAGCCACACTAGCAAGTTCCACTTTTATCTCATTGGCCAGAGCTGTGTCACACAGTTTAACCCTCACCCCCAAACACATGCACGGGACATATGGAATGGTCTAACTCCAGACAAATGCCCCTGTGGGGTTCCCTTCAGCACTGAGGAGCCCATTCTCATCCAGCCTCACCCAGAAGCCCCTTTGAAGTCACGAGTCGCCACCCAAGGTGATTTATAGGAGAGATTTATTTGAAGAAATATTACAACATATAAAAACTACATAAAGTCTTAATTTCCACTCATACAGTGGTAGATTTGATATAATGCATAATAAAAAACTTTTAAAATCCAGAATGCACAAAGTACTGCACAATTTGATCACTAAGTCATTAGTTGATAAGCAAACCTCACAAAACAGCTTCATGTCAGCCAAGGCCACAAACACCGTGTACAACACATCTGAACTGACAGATTTTGACATGTTAAAAATACAACATCAGTGCACGTTGGGAATCCCTGGCCAGAAACAAGGGCGACGAGAGGGCAAAACTAGTCCTTGGTAGCTTTATCCTCCTTGATTTTAACTGAAGAGAAAGAAAAGAGAAAACCATTGCAGGGCACACACACAGCGACACACAGCAAGTAGCAAAATGAACATGCCAAGTCTGGAACTACATTAACACCTCCATGTCGGTGTTAATGGCCGACCGTAAGAGAACCTGTGGCAGCTCTGAATGGACACTCAGGGAGTCTGAGTGCTGCCCAAAGGTGGCCCCTAGAAGTTTCCAGACTGCCTGGATTAGAGGCTGAGAAGGTCCAGCTGAGCCAGGCTCAGCCAGCAGGACGGGGAGGCGAGTGCAGGTGCCCATTCTAAGCACTCGACGTGCAACTCCTCTCACAGTGGCCCACAGAGAAGTGAGGCTATCCGGGAGCGTGTGTGGCCCCCGGGTCCCTGCCCAGCCACCCCGCCATACCTGAGGCACTCTCTCGGGCTTTGGCCAGCATACAGCGCTTGATCTCCAAGCCAATGGCTTTGGCCAATGGGGGTGGCACAGCATTGCCCACCTGTGGGGGGATGGGGAGAAGCCTGGTTCGGCATGGCTAGGGTCCGCACCAGCCTCCGCTCAGCACAATGATCAGGACACTGGGCCCCTGGTTTCATGCTCACACGGGTCCCAGAAGCCCCTCCATCACGATGGCCCTCAGACCTGCCAATCAGCCCATCCTCCCATCCATGTGTGGAGAACTACCCACAGAGAAGGGGGCCTTTAAAGGTTTTTGAAAAACTCTAAGATCCAGATACAGAAGACATGCTTCACTTCCAGCTAGTGGCTACTTCCAGAGAACAGGGCCAGGGCAAGGGGTGAAATGAGGTCTCTGCTATGACCCCCAGGCACTGGTGGCTTTTTAAGCCATATGCACACATTACTTGGATGAAATAATCATTTAAGAAGCTAATCTGAAATGAGTCAAACAGAGAAAGACAAATATATGATTTCACTTATATGTGGAATCTATAAAGAACAAATGAACAAAATGAAAATGGACTCAGAGAACAAACTAGTGGTTGTCAGATGGGAGGGGGCTTAGGGGGCTGGGTGAAAAAGGTGAAGGGATTAACTACAATATGGTAATTACAAAATAGTCACGGCGATGTGAAGTCCAGCACAGGGAATATAGCCAGTTATACTGTAATAACTATGTACAGTGCCAGGTGGGTGCTAATCGGGGTGATCACTCTAAGTTATATGAACGTCTAAGTACTATGCTGGACACTGGAAACTAACAAAACTCTGAATATCAAATCTAACTTTAAAAAAAGTACACTAACAGAAAAAAACTACCCCAACACCTCAAGAAGCAGTGAGGAATGCTGGCTCGCTTAACCTCTACTATCGCATTTAGTCTGCTCCCTCCCTGAAGTTCTGTGCTGGAAGTTTCCTTTGGGAGAAGTCTACCTCAGAGCTGAAATTGGCAACCAACGTGCTTAGTGATGGGCTGACTCGTGTCTAGGTCCAGGAACAGGGACCCTCGTCCTGGCCATCCCTCTGCTGGGAGAGCTGAGGCCAGTCATATACCCTTAAAAGTGACCGTGGGAGCCACACTCGCCGCTGAACTCTCCACCCCAGCCAGGAACCCCATATCTCCCCTCCCTCCCATCGGCCCCAGCTCAAGGCCAGAGAAGCGGCTGGCTCCATTCCACCAACCTGCCGGTGCTTGTCCAGGATGTTGCCGAACAGCCTGTAGGTGTCCGGGAAGCCCTGGGAGCGGGCGCACTCACGAACACTCACAACACGGTGCTGCTCAGGGTGGAGCACGCGGCCCTGGGGGCAAGAGGCATGGTGGGGCCGGGGACCCGAGGGAACCCGCACAAAGCTCAGCCTTAGGCCTCAGTGAAGGGGCCCGGCTCCATCAGCCTAAGGCCAGAGGTGAGGGAAGAGGCTTCTGATGCACTACCCCTTGCCTACAAAGCCTGCACCTTTGTCCTCTCCCAGACCTGATCCTGGTCTCCTGACCTACCTGCTTGCCCATGGGCTCAGGGTTGGTGACAGTTGTGCTGAAGAAGCCATCCCACTCGAGTCGCCCATAGAGGCCAGCCCAGTGGTTGTGCCTGTTCCCCGTGTGGGGCAAGCACCAGGGGATGAGGGTGTTGAACTGCCTGGCTGTGGAATCACAGGCTTTGCCAGCTGGAAGAGAGGGTGAGGCTGTGGTTACAAACAGGACGGTGGCCGGGGGGAACCCAGAGCGTGCGGGGCCATCCAGGGACAGAGTGGCTAGCAGCAAGTCCCCATTCCCCGGGCTCAGCATGTATGCCCTGCCCAGGGCCTCTGGGTGAGTAGAGGCAACCAGTATGTCCTGGTGGGAAGCCCCAGCAAACCGTGCTCCTTCCCCACTGGACCGCTGTGGGTAATCGAAGCCTGTGGGGGCTAGACTTCCAAATGACTGAGGGGAGCACACCAAGGGCACAAACAGGGGCCCCACCTTCCACACAGGAGCAGACCCCACGGAGGGCCCCTGTGCTGCTGCAGCCATTCTTCTTGTCGTGGTAGGTGTACCGCAGCTTCCGGGCCATGGTGCCATCAGAGAGCCGCACCTCGATATTGGGCAGGTCGCGCCAGTCTGAGCCCGGTGCAAGGGGGATGTGTCTCATGCGGGCAGCCACCAATGCGCTCATGTCCTGGAAGAGTGCAGCAGAGCCAGCTGTGACCCAGCTCAGAGAGCACCTGAGCAACCACAGTGGGCTGTGCAAAACCGTTCTAGGCACTGGGAACACCACGTTGACTAGGAACCCCCAAGAGGCTTGTATCCATTGGGGCAATTACCCAAATGGACAACTCGGGGTCACACAAGTGCAATGAAGACAGATGAGGGATGTGAAATAACGTGGGGGAACAGGTGAAGGGATGGCTTAGGGCAAGCATGGGGTATGAAAAGGGGCTGAGGGGCACCAAAGGCCAAGTTTGGCGTACTAAGAACAACACAGAGTAAGGAGTGGTGACAGAGGTCTGTCAGAAACAGGCAGTGACCAGACACACCATTGCAGGCCTATTCCAGGAAGAGCAAAAGGTCTGACTGATGTGTTCTGGGACTGTGTCCTGCTGAGGGGGGCATAGGCAGTGGGGACAAGAACAGAAGTGGAAGGCAGTGAGGAGGCGAGGCTGGGAGCCAGTCAGATGACAATAGTTTGGGTTAGGCACCCAGAGCAGAGCAAAGGCTGGATGGGGGCTGCTGTTCTCGTGAAGTAGCTGGAAAAGAGGCCCCTCTGTAAGGTCATGTTACCTTACAGATGTGGTCCCTGAGGATGGGCTGGTACTGCGAGCCCCGGAGCTGCCTCTGGAACCAGGACTGAGGCTCCCCATTGTATGAGATCTCCAGCGCCGAAGCCCCGTTCCGGATCTCAGGGAGGTCAGACATCGTGTCACGCACAGTGATGGTTCGGAACGGACCTGAGCTCAGCCTACAACAGAGCATGGAGACAGTTGACACCTCTGGGAATGCACACTGCCACTGTCCCTCGTGTCACAGTGCCATCTTGACTGCTGGCACTCTCTTATCTGAAGAGGATAACCTAGCTGAGCGGTCAAAGGTACACCTGAGTCACATGGGCCTCATTCTTAAGATTTCCTCCAGGAAGGAGACAGGCTCTGGTGTGGGCTTTGCTCGTGAGCACTGCTCTGCATGCAGTGCTTACTCGGGGGGTCAGGACTCAAGACCAGAGGTGGCAGAGTGCCAATGCCAAACCTCTCAGGATAACACTCACAGGCGCTGACACAGCAAGGCAAGTTGGGGCTCCTACCTGGTAATGTTGCTGACAAACTTCTTGTCATCCACCACGACGCTCAGCTGGCAGGCCCGGGGCGCGAACACGTGCAGTGGCTCGGGAAACAGAGGGAGCTTCTCCCCAGGGGCTGCGGCCAGGATGATGGCCCGCCTCCGTGTCTGGGCCACACCGTACTGACCAGCCTGTGCACGGGACAGCCACACACATAAGGTAAACGGGCACCTCCAACTGCTAGACTAAGGTTCAGGGTCAAGGCAACCCTTTCACCTGGGAACCCCTAATCAACCCAGGTTTACTCCGACACTAAGAAGTGGAACCAGATACCAAAGGCTGAACTTGGGGGCCATGCCACCCCAGCACTTGTTTACTCACAGATTCAGCTTTGCAGCCAACCTTCCCTCCCACTTTACCAGTCATTTCAGTGTAGTTACACCAACAATTACTGAGTGGTTACATAAAGAGTGGCTATTTCCAGATAAGGCCTACTCTCCCTGGGTCACTCTGAATCGCTGCCACTGCAGAAAGAGCCACTGGTAGCCACTACCTAGAATGCAAGCCTCTGCCCTCTCTAGGTGTGCATGAGCGTTCACCCAGAGGAAACACCTGTTTCACTGCCCTGTAATGGTTTGGTCTGAGTCGTTCTGCCAACCTGGCCTCACCCGGCCCTCTGTGGGGATGTAAATACTGCTTAGAGCATGGAACTCAGCCACCACCATTACTCATTGAGAAAAGTGAGTCAGAAACACAGCCAAGGGCCCTCTTGCACGCAGCCCCTCCTCAGGCACCCGAGAAAATGCAGCTTGAGAAGACCCTGAGAGGTGAACTTGCTGGGAAAGTCACTCTGAGCTTTCAAATCTAAATGCTATGAGCTTCACAGCAGTGAGTGCAGGCCCTGGGGCCACCTCCTCACCCTAACCAGCACCACAGGTTACCACACTAAGGCCTGTCCCCTTGAGGCTTACTTTTGGTTGGAGACAAGTTTGCTGAGGTCCAGGGTCCGCTGCCCCCTCCCATCCATAGCCATCTGCCCACTTCAGCCCATTCCCCAAGAGCCCCACCTGCAACACGCCGAAAGTGCACTGATAGCCCATGCGGACCAGGCAGCGGAGAGTGAGCTTCAGGACCATGGAGCGCTTGAAGGAGACAAAGTTCCGGACATTCTCCAGGAGGAAGTACCGCGGCCGGTAGTAGTCACAGTAACTGTGGAGGCAGGAGAGCCAAGAGTCAGGCAGCCAAGAGTCGCTGCCTGAACCCAGGGAAGAGACCTGCTCCCAGAAACCATTCCCAAAGGCTTGACGCTGGGCTATTGAGAATTTGCACCTCCCAACTTTTGATGCCTGTCCTCAGAGGAGAGTGAGCTGTGAATTTCCTAAAGGCAAAGGCTGGGTGTCTCGCCGAGGCACATGGCCTTCAGCAGCTGTGAAGGCTAGAGCAGTTACTGCTCACCCTGGCACAGCCAGTGTCACAGCCCTATGGGCTGTCCAGTCACCCAGGGGCAGCACTGAACACAGAAGGGCCTCTGCTCTGCTTACCTGAGGAAAGAGACCACCAAAGAGTTCTTAAACTTGGAGTAGGTACGTGAATTGAAGCGGTTCATGCCGCTGAAACCTTGGCAGGGTGGCCCGCCACACAGCATCTCCACGTCTCCCTTCTGGGGCAGCTTCTGGCCACGAGAGTTGGTCACCTCCCCAGCCATGACCAGCTTCAACAGGATGTTGCAGTCCTCTGTGAACACCGTAGAGCCGGGGTTGTTCAGTCGGAAGGCCTGCGCTGCAGGGTCCCACATCTCGATGGCCCACAGCGTTTCTGAGATGCCTGGAGGACACGAGGAAAAAGATAGGCTCTGAACTCCCTAAAATGAGACTCTTGCGTCAGAATAGTGACCAGAGCCAGAAAGCTCTTCCCAGGTGGGATGTGCCCAGTCCAGTTTTACTGCCTGTGCAGAGACAAAACCTACTGGCTTTTACCTGCTTGGTGGAATCCTTCTGACAATCCCCCACAGCCAGAAAACACATCCAGGGTCCGCAGTTTTGACAGCTGAATTTCTGTCTCAGGTTCGCTTGGCTCACATGTCTGCGATTTTGCCTTGCCTTTCCCTGGAAGAGACAGGCCACAAATTAAATCAGGGTTGTGACTTACTCTCTTCAAATATCTTATTGATTCAGGGACAGCCTCGTTATGAATTGTTAACACAGAAAATGAGGTAATACCAAAGGCTGTTCTTTTACGCTGATCGTATGTACCCTGAGTTATAAAATATGTACTTGAAAAGAACCCTATGGAATAACAACATACCTTTTCCCTTCCCTTTTCCTTTATTTCCAGGGCTACGAGCATGGTTAGGAGGATCTTCAAAGCTTTTGCTCTTGGCATTATAGGCCTGAGAATGGAAGAACCACAATAGTCTGGCAGAGAAATACACTGGTTCCCTAACAAGTTAATTTGACAAAGATCCACTTAATTTCTCCTTGAATATGGCCATAAACAATTAGCCACAAGAAGAGTACTTTAATTTTACTATACCATAAATAAAAAAAATTATATTAATACAAATACTTATGTGGCTGACACTGAGATTCTAGCTATTATAAGTGCCTGGACTACTCATCCTAAAAATAGGCCAAAGTGTTATACCATGAGACCACCGCCTGACGAAGCTGCCTGCACCGGCAGCCGGCACCTGGGGAAACACGGGCATGTGCACTTATAAGATGAACCAACATGGAAAGCCCATGCTCAAATTAAAAGTGATTAGCTTAGATCTTTTCTCGATAACCAAGGCCAGCTGCATGTGTGACCCTGGCCTGGATGCTGATATCTGGCCGAAGGGACTGAGGGGCAGGGCTATGTCTCCCTAGGGAAGGGGACCCTCTTCCTTACTCACCCTAAGGCACTGTGCAGGCTAGCAGAGGCCACCCAACAGTCTTTAAGTAAATTTCAGTTACATTAGGACACTCAAATATACTTATTATACTTTTTTAAAATCCAAAAATATAAAGTTCCAGAGTTGAATGTTGCAGATTTGCACTCTGGATAACCAAATTGCTTTCTTGGGGGCCATGAATGTGGTGTGAAGTCCCTCCCTCCAGTAAGCCCAGAGCAGCACCTCAAGGAAGTAAAAGCGGTCTGGACCCCCGGCAGAGAAATCCTGCAGACACTCGGGCAGGTCCTCCCCGTACTCCACCGTGCAGCGGCCCTGCACAGCCTTGAAATCCACCACGGCCTCCTCATCGCTCCAGTAAAGCAGGTTAATGTCTGCATGGTAACTTGCCGGGGTGGACTTGTGTGTGTTCTCTGGCCTGCAAGCGCAAAAGTCTTTGTCAGCAATTCTTTTGCTGTGAACTGACAATGAATTAAATGGTACCACATTCCTGGGGGTGCTCTGAGAATTCATGGGTAAAGACCTCAACCCCCCAATCAGGTCAGCTTGATTACTATCCCCCTTACTTGGCACTAAACACTACAAACCGAGTAGATTCTTTGTAACAAATGCTCCTTCCGTGGGCGTTTCATGGGACTGGACAGCTTGATGCAGCAAAGAAGCAACCGTTACGCATAACTGAACAATAAACCTAAAAGTAGTTCAGTTTGTTAAATGGTCTGCTTGCTCTTCATGCCCCCAACTGCAGCCCAAACAGGCCGGCTGCCTGTCCCCGCTAAGAAGCATGTCTACAGCTTATTTCTCTCACTTATACCAGCCAAACTTCCCCCTTCTCCCTTCTTTCTCACTTTTATGACTGATTATGACAAAGATTCAAGAAAGTCTTTGATATATGTTGGCCAAGAGGTAAAGCAACGTTATAATTATCTATATGGCTTAGTTTCAGGTCGGCTCCTAATAATTACCAGTTACTAGGATCCCAGGAAAAGACTAGGTGCAGCCAAGACCTTGGGAAAAGTAGAGAGAAACCCCCAAAACAGGAAGGAGAAGGCCTGGGAAGAAAACAGGAAGAGGAGCGCAGGGAGGGACAAAGGGAGCAGTCAAACAGTCATAAATAGAATTGGAGGTTCTCTGCGGGTGCCTCAGGCAGAGCCCAGGACATTCCACACCTGCCTTAGTCACACCCTGGACTTTAGCTTAAGGATTTCTTTTGGAGCAAACTCAGCAGCTTTAAAACCAAGATCTAAAAGCCAGTCTATGAAATATAATTCAAGTCACTGTCAGCACCCTCCAGGTCATCCAAAACACTTTGAAGAACAGCTACCTCTACTAACTCTTAAAACACTGCTGTGCATATTATGTTACAACTCCATTTCAGGCAGAGCCTTCTGGAAGAGCAGGGGCCATCACTGACCTGTAAAACTTGTTCAGTTTGATCTTGACGTCTGTCTCATTTGGCTTTCCGTTGCTTTTCTTGACACAGAAGATCTCTTTGATGCGGCCAATTCGGTATGGCTCAGGGGCGTCCAGGTTGCTGCCTTTGATGTAGTCAGAGTACTTCCTATAATGTTCCGGATATAGGTCTTCATCCACGGGCTCCTTCCGTGGGCGTTTCACAGGACTGGACAGCTTGATGCTGCAGAGAAGCAAATGTTATGTGTAGACATTAAACCTTAAAATGTAGGTAATTCAGCATGACTGGCCAGTGACAATAGCCATTGAAATTCAAGCACTTTATAAACTAGTACAGCTAAGTACCCTTAGAAAAGATTCAGAGAAGGATTAAATTTCATCCACGGTTCAAAATAAGCATCCTCCATCTGTTGGCCATGGCACACGCCAACGCTGTTAGAATATTACCAGCTCCTCGCTACGTGGTAGGACTGCAATTCTTGCTATGTGACTTGTTCTGCTGAACAAGTATGAGCAAGAATGACACACAAGCACTTCTGGGGGAGAGCATGTAACCTCCAGGAGAGCCTCCAGTGTGCCTTACCTCGCCTCTGAGATTGGCAACTTTTGAGAAGGTGGCGACTCTGGCAGCTGAGGTCCTTGAGTGACATAAGCTGAGAGCCCTACTGAACCATGATGGACACACAGTGTGAACAAGAAGTTAATCGCAGTTTGGGTTTATTACCATGGCGTAACACACACGTTCCCAACTGAGGTGCTGAACTGGGGTGACGCTGGAGAAGGCATGGGGAAGAGATTGGCAGTCTGAGCAAGCCGACTTTGGCCCGACTATTGTGGTAAAGTCAATCATCTGATATGGCTGCCAGGATGGCCAGGCTGTGCTCTCTTAAGACTGCCATTTGGGAAGGCAGCAGCCACAGTTCCTACCCACCAGGCCCCCTTAAGAGTCTAACAGGCTCAAAATGCTACTCTGAACACTTGTGTTGATGCTTCTGCTGCACCAGGAATAGCCAATCAATAGCACTGCCCCTCCCCCCTCATGCCAAGGACAACCTGTGCTGGAGGAGGTGACGCATAGCCTCCTGGGCTAAAAACAGCCCTGCCCTCCGTGTTTTGTAATTCTCAGTAACTGAACTGAGGCTGAGGAATGAGGTCCAACTGGTACTCCGGGAAAATGGAATTACAAGCCAGGAAACTGAACTACATTGGGAAGATGTTGGTTGTCAACCCAACCACATAGTAGTTCTTACAAGAACAAAGAATGGATCAAGTGTGGAAAATATCCAGCTTTGATCTTTCCCGGAAGAGCCTCAGCCCTCTGATATGCAAAGTAGTCTTTGATGCATTTCCCATTTACCAAGAGGTAAGTCACATTCATTCAGTCTTCACTCTAAGCCAGGCACTGTGCTAAGCACATCTCTTTAACTCACTTAATCCATACAGGCCCGGCAGGCGAGATACTCCTCTCCCCTTCTAACAGGGGTGGAGGGGACCTGAGAGGAGGGGGTCTATGGCCCAGTACCTCACAAGCTGGTCAGAGGCAGAGCTCACCACTAACACTGGAGCTGTCTCTGAGCCAGCAGCAGAGTTCTTTCACGGACTCACAGCTTCACTCTGCAAAAGAATCGCAGTCATGGTGCACTGAACAGCTGGATACTGTCTGATCACCACAGATGCCAATGTGATGGCTTGAGCAGAAGCTGGTACTAGGGGTGCAGAATCGGGGGACATTCCAAAGCCAACCCTCTACTGGCCCAAGGATCCTGGATCTGACCTGGGCAAAGGGGGCACTCACTTGAACGTGAAGGCCTCCGGGAGGAGGTACACGCCGTCTCCCACTCGATACTGGACGCCATCCTTGGTGGCCGAGCTGTAGAGAACCCGACCGTCCAGGTCCTCCAGCTGCTCCATGACCCTGGGAAATTCCTTCTGCCTCACTTCAGCCAGACGGGCACAACTTACACAGAACCTGAAGGAGTGAAAGACAGAAACCAAAAGGTCCTGAGGCGGCAGGTAGTGACTGCAGCATCAGCTGCTGGCTCAATGCAAAGACCCTGGCGACCAAGAAAAAACACCTGTAAATGTGGCTTTCCTGTACATTATGTTCACACTTTGAAAACACTTATTTGGGACCATAGCCCAGAGATATATACAATGCAAGAAAATGTCAAGCCAATCCCACTTTTGAGTATTCACTATAAAAAATCTAAGACATCAACAAACAGAATGTAGACTATGGTGAGGAATACACCAGAAGCAAGAATACAAAGAGTGATTCAGTTAGGAACTCAAAATATCAGAGGAGGCTCATACTAAAATCTCTATAAAGGCAGAAGAGGTATTTGGAAGAGTTCAAATATGGAGATCAAGTCAAAAGACAATACCAGGCCAACTGATAAAACACAGAAGCATTTAAGTTAGCCCTCCCAGACTTAACCCCATCAGCCTCACTGCTGCTCTGGAGGCACTGGCACCACTTCTGGTCAAAACAAACGAAGTACAGCAGTTAGAGAGAAAGTCATGGGGTCCTAAAACATTAAAACAAAACAAACCAAAACCAAGACTCCCTAAGAGCAGTGTCACCCACCAGCTGGCATAAAATGATACCTAAGAAACTATAGAAAACATGTGAAATCTGTGAGACAGATGTTGAGGAACACGCAAAAAGGCTGCAAATGGAATAAAACCTGCTTCTGGAAACAAGAGCTTCTTACAAAGGGAACTCCAAGCCCAGGCTGTCCAAACTTCTACAGCCACTGCAACAAATGCAGGCTGGCCTTCAGTTAGCAAAGAGAACGATCAGACAGTGTCAGGGAAACAAATCCAGCAGATGGAAACAAGCGAAAAGCTAGTAATTCAGAGAGAAGCACCAGGGCCCAGACCAGGAACTCACTTATACTTGTTGTCCTCCGTTGGCTGGGTGTTTGGAGGGGACTCAAATCTTGCATAGTCTTGATCGTACCACAGCTGGTAGAAATAGGTCTTCCCATCGTCCTCTGACATCAGGGCCTCAGGATCCATGCCCCCCTTTGGGGACAAGAATGCTGTGTCAGGTGTGACCCCACATAGTGAGAGAGGGGCATGTGACAGGCACTGGGCAACAGGTACTCACCTCCAAGGCCCAGTTTTCTGATGGAGCTTTATAGATGACCATCACCTTGCTATGAATGTATGACAGCTGCATGTCCTCACACTCGTCTACCAGAAACAGCTCAAGGGGGTCTGACGTGGCCCCAAGAACCGTGTCTGTGCCAGCACAGAACCAGTGGGCATGAAACATCTGCCCTTGGCTGCTGTCCTCCCACAATGCGGTGACCCTGGAGTCAGACGAGCAGGAAGGAAGAAAGTTCTATGATCATCAGATCTGCTCTAAGTCTACTTAGGGGAATTTGTGTTTTGTATTTGTTTCAGTCTAGGGCACAGAGCTGCTGCTGCTATATTCTTGCAAAACAGGCATCTCCTACCTGTGCAAGAGAAAGTGTGTGCTGAAGTCGAGCACAGGGAAAGATACAAACCTTGCTAAGTACAGTGGTTTTGACGAGTCATCTGGAATAACAGAGACACAGTCCCCCACTTCCAGCATTTCCGAGTCAATGCACACCTTCTTATAGTAACTCTTCTTGCCATCAGTCTGAAAACAGAGCTTATTTAAGGTGGGGATGGGTTTGAAGGTCCATACTGTTTGACCTGCATGGTGGTATTACTTTACATAAAGGTGTAACCTATAATGATTTCATTAAGAAGCCACCAGCTCTACAAGCCTGGTTCCTACAGGAAAACTACCTCCTAGGCGAGAAGCCTGCAGCAGAGGGCACTCATGACCTCTGTCAGCAGCAAATCAGATCCAGAACTCTATATTAATAGCCCAGTCCCCACTCCTCGCCATGGTCCTGCAGCTGCGTGCCACCCAACTCCTCCCTTAGCCACAGGCCTCTTTCCTCTCCTCCCAAAAGGAAAGCTGGTTCTCCACTCAGGGCCTCCACCCTCATTCTTCCCCAGATCTTCATGGGGAAGCTCCTCTCCCACTTCTGGGTCTCAGCCCAGATGTCACCTCCAGAAAGGCTTCGTGGCTCCAGCCCCCTACCCACTCCAGCTCTCCACTTGCCCAGTCGTGCATGTCCGTCCCTTGCCTCAGTGTCACCACCACAGGGAAGGGCTAAGCCCTGTACAGGCCTGAAGCAGAAAATGGAAGAGCAAGGTCTCACGCTTGCCGAGGACACTCGCTCCCAGCTTTGGTACAGAAAATGAGCCTTAGATAGGGAGGTGGCCACAGAATGACCGGGAGGCGATCTGCTAAGTGCCCTGAAGACCCATTTCCAGGCCAGAAAGGGTGTTGACAACTCTCTTCGAAACAAGCTATGAAGTGGAAGGAGCCTGACACCCTTAGAACTGTGTCAAATACCTAGCTGGGAACCCTAGGAAAACTGAGTCTTTGGGCACACAAGTAAAAGCATGTTTCTGGTGCATGGCCACAGGTCTTGGTCTCATGGCCAGCCCTGCTCGTCTCCTGAGGCAAATGAGCACGACCCAGGCTGCTTAAGAGGCCTGGTGGTGAGACATCAAGAGGCAATTCACTCCTCACAAGGGTGGCAGTAGGGATACTGATAGTAAGGTGATCCAGGATTACCTTAACGGCCTCTCCAATCCAAGAGATCCGGTTCTTGTTTTGTTTCTTTTTCTTGCCCTGATGCATTTTTTTGGGTGATGGCACCTCTGGGATATTGTCATCTACTTCTTCATCATCATCTGCCTCCTTCATGGCCATATTGGGACACCTACAAAGTCATTTATATAAGAAAGCCTCCTTTTATAAGTAAAAGTGAATGGGGCTATTTTAGTTAGATAACAGGGACAGGCCTGTTGACAATGCTGGATAAAGCAATCCAGTCTGCTCTGAACATCTCCACCCAGCTGTTCCATACAAAGCATACCAGCAGTCGGCTGGCATTGTCCTCTGCTACCAGAACAAGCGTCAGCCAAGCCTACCTCCTCTCTTGGCAAGCCTGTTTGCTACGTCCGCTGCCACCAAATTTAACCATATCCTTACAGGCTTTACACTTTCCACACTCGGGCTGCTGACAAACCTGAAAGGTATTTAAAAAGTAAATTAAACAGCCACCAGTAACAGTTGATAATTAGTTTTTTGGCAAATTACCCTTTATAAATTGTATATTTAGCCTCATTAGAAGTACAGAAAATGAGGGTCAGGAACAAGATATCATTCACATCCTCCAGATTAGCAAAGGTTAAAAAACCGAAAAGGTGGCATTGGGACAGGTGTGGGGAAACTCATACTGCTCAAAGGGCTTACGTCAGTGACACTGCTCTGTAGAGGAGTTTTCTAGATTAAGTTAGGCATCTAACCTACACCCCAGCTATTCTACTTCTAGGAAGAAGTGGCCCCAGAAGCCCCAGTGTATAATAGCAACAAGTTGCCCACCATCAAGGGCTAATGAAATATGAGCAGTCAGAATGAATTAACTAGATCTACCTATTTCAACACATAATGGTTACAAAAGATACTAGTTATGTATATTTTAAAAAGTTTTTTTTATAGCTTAGATACAGACATGCTAGATAAAACAAGTAAAACCAAAATAAGAATGGTGAGGACGTACAAATCCCTGTGGAGGGCCACTACTGAAAACAAAAAGAAACACTAAGTCCAGTGGACAGTGTGAACACAGGGTGCTTCTGAAAGCACCTGCTGTGTTTTTGCATTCAAGTTTTATTCCAAAATAAATCAAATAGACAATAAAATATATCTGATCTATGGGTCATAGCATTAGAGAAATCAATTCCTCCAGAGTGAAGTAAAAATGCAGAAAAGGTCTTTTAAGGCCTCCAATCTAAGTTGGACAAAGTCCCTTTTTTCCTGGGCAAGTTACAGCATCAGACGAGGCAGACGCCTGGAGGATGTCCTCCCCTGGGAGGAAGCAGCCTCTGTGGGGTGGTCACTGCCTCCGTCCGCACTCCAAAGCCCTCAGACACATGCAGTGCAGGCAGAGCAAATGCCACCTAGGAGGCCAGACTCTTTAATGAGAGGTATTCATAGTAAAGTGTCCAAGCACACCTTTTCCAGCAGCTGTCCTATCAACCTATCTCGTGATGCATACAGGTACCCCCAGATCACCAACTTTATCCCAGCTTGTTTTATGGGTCGCATCCGAGCAATAAGCGTCTCAAACCAGACGAGAAAGAAGTGAATTGCTCAGACTGTGAGGGGAGCCTGGCCCAGGTGAAATTACCTCGCAGACACCACACCGCCGGCGTTTGAAGGCATTCTCCTTGTCTTCTCTGTCATCCTTCTCGATTTGCTCTGCGAAGAAAGTGTCGAAGATCTGGTAGACCAGTTTGGTGGTGGTAGCTTTCGTGGGACCTTTGTCCTTCTCCTTGGCGGAATGGCTGATGGTCTGACGTCTTTCAGCTCGTCTGGGAGAGAGGGTCCCACTCTGAGCAGCTGGGAAAGAAGGCACGGGACACTGCCTTCTCTGCCCTCAGGTCTTCAGTTTACTCCTGCCGTACCCTTACCTTTTTCCCAGTGTGACCCCCGCCAACTTGATCAGGTCTCTCATGCAGGGGGTCAGGAAAATGGGCTGCTCATCACTGTCCCCAGCTTCATCATAACTCTCTACTTGTTCCACCACGAACTGGGCATGTCGCAGGAGAGAATCCTCAGTGAATCGATTCAGGCTGAGCACCGAAGGAGGAACAGTGGTCTTTAAGAAAAAAATAGAAATGTCTTATGCGTAAGCAAAAACTGTTCTAATACAAGTGAAGAACAAGTTATGCTGATTCTCTATATGAGTCTTCCAGCAATATCTATACTGCATGTAAATAGGTGTGAATCTCAGATTACGAAGAACCTAAATCTTGTACCTCAATCTTATTGATGAGGTCTTCGTAGGTTGAGTCAGGGTTGCTCTGCAGGAACTCAACGACTATCTTACTGATGTAGATCTTTTCCTGCATCACGCTGAACATCGGTGCATACTCTGGGTTGGGATCCATCAGGATGTATTCAGCAAAGGCTAGAGTAAATGAGAAATTTTTAAAAAGCAGTTGGAACCTGATAGCAGCTAATGGGCAGAGATGAGTCTACAAAGCTTACGGGGAGCCTAAAGGTCATTCCATACCCAAATGTCAAAAACGTAAAGTACTGTCAGAGCCAGCTCATTCAGAAGTGGCCTCTCGGAACCAACTAGAGGATGGAGACCGGCTGAGGGACTTTCATTGAGCTCATCTAGGTTTTTGAAATTTTGAAATCTGAGTTTGAGTTGCAAAAATATGAGCTACTCATAACTGGAAGGTCAGTTCCAAGGCCAGTTGTAACTATATGAGACTCCATCCCAATCTGACCGTACATGTCCCCACACAGGCAGCAGTGTTCATGTGAGCCCGCTGAGACTCCCAGAGCCCAGCTGAGCCTCCCAGAGCCCAGCTGAGCCCCTGGGAGAATGGGAGCAAAGGTTCTTCTCAGATCCCAGGAGAGTCCACAGATGGCCACATTACTTACAGGTGCTGAAGCCAATAAGAGCCTTTTCCCCTCCATCAAAGCCAGTGATCCACCATTCATTTATGGGACCAAGATTTTTGCCATTAACACCACCTAAGAGAGGAAAAAGGAAAAATTTCTTGAAAGGAAATGGGATTCAGAACTATGACTCACATCAAAAACCCAGCAGGGCCCATGGCAATAAAGTGCCCACCTGAGCTGACATCTCTTATCAGCTGAGCCAGGCAGTCCTCACCGGAGCCATCAGAGTGTGTTAGCTCATAGCTGTTCACAGCACAATGTCTCAAGCTCTAACTCTGAGGCAATAGTTCTAAATATTGCTCTGTAAGCAAGTTGTTTGTTTTTAAAATGTCCCAAATATAACCTGGAATGTTCTACTTACCTTCAAGAGACGGATCATCATCATATATTGGTTTTGCTGAACCAGAGAAGAAGAGTTCAACATTCTTCTCAATGAGGCCAGTGTCAATTGGGCACAAGTGACCACGTTTACAGTACACGCTAGACAAACGACAAAGAATGTGTTAACCAGTTGACCAGTTGCAGTATGGAACCAAGTTCAGACACAAGGTGACGAGATGATGTGCAAGTCCTAGACTGTTCTTTCTGGTTGCCAGAACACCAGTTCAGTAGTGTTTTCTCACCCAAACAGCTTCTACCTAATCCTGCCTATATTCCTAGAGTACAAGTATCTGCGAAGGCAACCCCAAGATCGGTGAGACTGACAGTGGGATGATGGGATATCTCACAAGAGGACAACTCACTACATCCTCCCTCGGTATGCTACTAACAGAGAAATACTGGCTCTTAAACACATTCTACTTACAGCTGAGCAACCACCACCTCTATCTAGCTTCAAAACATCTTCATCACTCCAAATAAAACCTCATACCCATTAAGCACTCACTCCCTATTCCCTCCCCATCTCTGGCAACCAAGGCTCTGCTTTGTTTCTTTGGACTTACCTCTTCACAATATTTCTTATACAGTTAGTTTTGTGTTATTTGAGTTTCACCTCAATTAAAACTTTAATAAAACAAAAACATGTATAATAGCATAAAAAGTGAGGTCCATCAGGGACACAGGAAGGATAGACCTCTGCTACCCTCCGGCAAAGCCCAGGTTTAAGAATACCCACAGTACCCCCGCCCAGACACACTCCCTGACATCCGCTAGGCTGTTCCTCATTAAGCAAGATGCCACCAAACTTAACAGCATGATCAGCTAATGGACCTGTTCGTGCTGGCCTCGAGGACTACCTTGCTGCACTGGATGCCACGCCACACCTCAGTCCCCAGGTGGGCCACACAGGATCTGTGCAGGTCTCTCAAGAGCACCTCCCACCACACTCCCATGGTCTGGGGCCTTGGGAGCCAGATATCCTCATCCTGGAATCTTAAGAACTTTTTTAAAAAATGAAAACACTCTGAGTTGAGCTCCTCTACTACGTGCCAGGCATGGTAGACTAGGTCACAGACCTGCCTCAGGACTTGAAGTCCAGTGGGAAAGGTGGGAACATATCAAAGGAGGGAAGGACACTGCAAACCCACAGAAGATGAGAATCCAGGACGAAGCTACTGAGCTGTCCCTCAGCTCTCAGTAGAGGTGACATCAAGAAGTTCTAAGTCACAGGCAAGGGGCAGGACCCACTACTTCGCAGGATGTACCACACCCGAGACTTGCTTCCAGCCTCCACATGCAGCCCATGTACTAGAGGTAAGCAGAGTCCCTAAGCAACCCAGACAGTCTCATTCCATCTCACCGATGCTAAAAGACACATTATTCCTGGGCAGTGTGTCCTTGCTGCTACCTTCCCACCCTATAGGAGTGAGTCTAGAGCAGACCCTATCCCTGGGGGAAGCCAAGAGATTCCAGCTCCAACATTCTGGCTACAGTAGCCCAGGCTCTAGCTCCTTGGTCTCTCCCAAGCCTCTGTCCCAAGGAATGCCACAGGAAGGCACAAGGGTATAAAAACACAACATGTTTCGCTTATGTCATTGGGCAGAGGTTTGGGTCAGGCTCCAGGGGTCACTGGCAGATGAAGAGCATTCCAATATGGATCAGAATCCTGATCGTGTTGGACAGAAAGCTACAACCAACCCAACCACAGGGAGTGTGAAAAATGCTGCAGAGGAAACATACTGGGGCCTTAGCCCAGGAAATAAGAACCCCCTAACCTGCTGTGGGGCCCAGGTATGAGAAGGTGCCCAAAAGTGCAGTCCACCAGAGGCTTACAGCTAGTGTTCCTAAGGTTATCCACCCGCCCCCATGATGCTCTTCTCCAGGGAGAACTGCATGTATCAAGGCCTGAGAGAGGACATGGGCTGTCCCTAGAGCCAAGCTGTTTTCCCAAAGAAACAAACTGAAGCCTGAGAGTAACTGCACCCCCCAGTGCGAGGAAGTGGACTATACAGTGGGGGATGAAGAGCACAGGGAATCTGCTCACTCAAGGGTCTGTTTGAGCCTTGCTGAAGTCCACACATCACAGGCCTTTGACCAGACAAAATTCTACAGTCATTGTCACAGCATACAAAGTCTTGCAGGATCTGGCCACCTTCCCAGCCCCTGCTTCTTGACTTGTCCTCTACCACTTATCCTCCCTGTTCCCTCTACCCCAGTCCAGCAGCCTCATCCCTGAGTCTTCCACAGCTGACACGGGCTCACTGCTGAGCCTCTGTGCCGCTCACACCTCCTCCCGGGATGTCTTTCCCTGGCTATCTTATGTACCTGAGGTCTTTGCTCAAGTCACTTTCCCGTCATTTTAAAGTTTCTTTCTCCTACCCACTTTCTGCTTCCATTTGTCATAGGTGTTACTATCTGATGAACATATCTTTCGTTCTACCTCCGTAAAAGCAGTGACCTGAGGCAGTTCACTGCAGTTCCTTGGACAGAGCTGGTCCTCATATGAATGAACAACCTCCCAAATGTGCAGGCTGAAGATTTAACATGCATAGTTTTAACAGCCAAAGAACACATACCCCACCTCCAAAAAAAAAAAAACCAGTAAAGATCTACTATACTCCACAAGCGGTGTGGCTTTTATCTATCATGTGTTAGCAGCATAAGACACAGTGCAGGTTAGGTACTAAAGACACTAAGGCCCTCAGCGTCTTTAGGGAGATGCCCTGTCATAGTGAAGAGACATATCAGTACCTGAAGCATGTCAGTTTGTGCTGGGGAAGAGCCTCGTAACTCTCAAAGCCAGATTCATTGGCGTCGAAGATGGACAGTCTCTCATTTGTCAACAGCTGTGGCTCATCCACCTGAGAGACATCGGACTGGTAAGCAGAGGCACATGAGGCAGAAATGAATGGCTGAAGGCAATGCTGGAACTTACTGCGTCGGTGGGGTGATGCTCATACTTCAGTTCGGGGTCATCCAGGTACTGTCCACACTGAACGCACCGCGGAGGATGGGTCTGTGGGGGCATGACACAGTGGCGCTCAGAGGGCCAGCTCTGAGCCATTGTATCGTGCTGTGCCACCAGCTTTCTTCCCAGATGCACACTTACCTTAGAGGACACTACTGTTTTGGTTCGAGCCACTTTTTTCTCAGTTCTGGGAACAAAGCACAAGATGGTTTATTTTAGTCATTTCAGAACATATCAGAATCCACCGCCAAACTTACACCTATACCACCTAACACACATGACACCAGCTGCTATATAAGGGGCAAAGAGTTAGGTCACAAGTGTCTCTACTACATGGAGAGGACTGGCCTCACATGGCAGACTTGGAGCATCTTGGTCCTGTGCTCACAGACCCAATCAGATTCAAAACTAAGTCTGGTGTGGCAACTCATTAAAAGCCCCCTTTTCTTTCTAGAACAATTATCTTACTATCTGCTGTGTATAAAGACAAAAATAAGTTCTTACGGTTCTTTGGATGTAGTTTTGCGTCTCTTCTCCTCCTAAATGGAGAAAACGAGAGAAACAAAAAAAATACTTTACATCTGGATAATGCTTCAGAGTTAAGAATTTATCTTATGTATTTATCACAAAACCTAGTCAGAGGTAGAGAAGAAGCCAGTGAGATCTGAACCACCTCCAGTGTATAGTCTTATGATCAAAATTCTTATAACCAAAAACTTCCTTAGAAGACTCATTAAGAGACCAAAAAACAAAAAACTCTTAGCTTTCCTATACAAGTGGTACCTCAAGTAAATAATAAAGGGTCCTATGGACTGAACTGTGTGCTCCTAATTTGTATGTTAGAGCCCTAACCCCGAGTATGACTTCAGGGATGGGGCTCTTAAGGAGGTGACTAAAGTTAAATAAATGAGGTCATAAGAGTGAAGCCCTAATCCAATTACACTAGTGTCCTTATTAAGGGGACACCCGAGCTCATTCTCCCTCCGTGCTCACACAGAGAAAGGCCACGTGAGGACCCAGTGAGGAGGTGGCCGTCAGCAAGTCAGGATAAAAGGCTTCACCAGAAACTAACCCTGCCGGCACTTTGACCTTGGACTTTCAGTCTCCCGAACTGTGAAAAAGAAAATAAATATCTGTTGTTTAAACCAACCAGACTATGGTATTTTCTTACAGCAGCCTGAGCAGACTAAAATTAAGGGGAAATTGGTCTGTAGAACTATTTTGGATAAAGGAACAACAGAACTAGACTATCCTACTTTGCAACTCCTAGTGTAACAGAATTAAGCAGTGACTATTAAAAACATTAGATGAAAACTGAGGGGGACTTTATAATGGATGGATCTGGCACCTGAGCCCAGCGATTACTCTTAACCGCACAGACAACTATAACTTCTGGTCTGATACAACAGAAAGCATGTGGCACCACCTCACAAGTCCCTAGAAAACAACAGAAGACCTGGTCTGGTCAAGGCTCTGGACCCGACAGTCTGTGGGAGACAGGGCTGAAGGGGGATGTTAAATGCAAGCCAAATACAAATGGCAAAATCCAGAATACGGATCTCTACAGATAACCGGTTCCTTGCACATAATGCAAACGAGAAGAGGGGGTGAAACTTTAGGACAAATATCAAACAAATATATTGTATAGACTTTGGGTTCTGATCTAAACAAACCAACAAACCGTAAGAACATAATGGAGACCATCAGAAGTCTGAATGCAAGACTAGAATTTAATATTATTGTGTTATAATGGGACTGCAGTGTTTTAAGGATCTTTCTTTTTATAAATAGTTCTTCTGTAAGTATTTTAGTAATATATTTGAGATTTGCTCATCATCAGGGATGAAGGGAGGATAAGGAAGATGAGCAGGGCTTGGCTAAAAACACTTGATCACAAGTTGATAATTATTGAAGGCTAATGAGAACATTAGAATTTACTACCCTATTTTGCTCAATTTTGGGTATGCTTGAATATTTCCAAAACAAAGTTAATTTTTAAAAAGTCACTTTAACATTCCAGCAGATGAGATGTATGAAACATGGTAAAATTGAAAAAAGCAACGCCTTACTTTTTCATCTTCATCTTTTTCATCAGAAACTTGTGGTTTTACTCTTTCAGGTTCTTTTTCTTCAGGTCTCCGTTTGGCAGCTCTGTTGGGTAAACAAATATATACCAAATGTTAGTGCAGAAAAACTAACCATAATGCCAACATGCATCAAAAGACAAACTAATGCCTTCCTATCAAAAAGCAAAATATTCAGAATACATCTAGGGCACAGATTCTTTATTCCCATCCAAAAAAGAGAGCCCCCTTGTCATGGTGGCTCTAAAGGCACGCTGCTAACTCGTAATCCTGAAACAAAGCTTTCAGAAGCCCCATGTGACCCCTCAGATGTCGGGGGCATGATGAGAAGTGCTGGAAGCTAATGGACACAGGTGACTGCAGTGACGGGAGTTCCGCTGAAGTGGTAGAGCATAAGAGGAAAGTACAGGGCCCAGAGTTTGGCTTCTTATCCAACCCTACCCCAACTAATCCGATCTTCCGATAGCATCAGCAACTCCGTGTAAACCTCTACATCGTCACAGGTCTCTAGAATAGTTATTTCAGTAATTAAAATTACACAAAGCACAGCACAAAAGCGCAAGCATTTTAACCACTTACAGATCTTTGAGTTGACTTCTGTGCCTCTTTTCATCCTGAGAGGGGAAAGCAGGGGTGGAGATATAAAGGGGGAAAAATTAGCCTCTGAGAAAAGAGCTAGACCAAACCCGAAGTATCAGTTAGTGATCGCAGCACTGTGGAACTGGAGAATAGGAAAATCTAGGCAGATCTTCAGGGTAGAGAGGAGGCTTCAAATTTTTAACTCAGCTCCCTACCCCTTAAAAACAAGAGTTGATCAGGAGTTGGCAAATTTTCTACAAAGGGTCAGTAAACCACGTGGTCCATCACTACTACTCAGCTCTGCCACTGTAGCACAAAAGCAACCAGAAATAATACACAAATGAAAAGGCATGGCTGTGCTCCAATCAAATTTAATTTAGAAAAACAGGCAGAGGGCTGGATTTGGCCGGCGGGCCATATTTTGCCAAGCCCTGTCCCAGAAAAGCTCAGTGTAAAAGGAAATATAGCAATTTTGCTTATGTTGGCCAAAATGCCTATAGCTCTATCTGTCATCTAGTCACAGGTGAAGACTTTACCCAGACAAGCACTGAGATAGTGGCGGGTGAAGGGGACAGAGGGGACAAGACTTTGAATCTACTATGGAAAATTAAGAATTCCCAATTATATTACCAACTCCTTGTTCTATATGGCCAATCTAATAATTTCTGAGCCTTCAGGCAAAAAATACTGTTTTGATAACACAGCTCTTCCTCGTAAAGGAACAAATTTATGAATGGATCTGTCAAAAATATTAAAAAGGCAAAAGTGCTAGCTATCTGATCTAAAGCTCCTGCCGGTCTGAGAATGGGTGGCTGATGACACCACTAAGATCTCTCTAGATCTGAAGGGCAAGTGCTGACAGGAAGGTAACCAATATCTGGATAGGAAAGGTGAGAAATAAAATGTTAGAGCAAGCTGGAAAGGACACCAAGAGTCATCTGCCACAGGAGGAGAACAGAACCCATCACCAACCAGGTTGGAAGTGAGAATGCTCACAATCCAGGAAGTCTGTGACGTCGGGCTCCACTCTCCAGATCGCAACGGACAGAAGCCCACAGACAATCATGGGATTATTCTAGCTCAGCCTCTTAGATGGGACAAAACTGCCCTAAAGAGCTCAAGATTCCTGTGCTGCGGCCCTGGCAGATCTATCCCCCACCCAGAGTTCGGGGGGAGGGACAACCCTGTGGTTAATAACCCTGCCATCCTGACTTTTACACAGGCCCAGCCCTATCAGTGTGGAATGTTTAACCATCAAACGTGTTTACTTAGCTGAACTGGAGGTGAGGAGGCTGGTAAGAGGGGAGCTAGACTCAAATTAGGAAAATTACTGATAAAGCAGCACAGGCATGATGACATGTATCTGGGTTGACACATGTTGGGCCTTCAGAAAAAAACTGAGCTGGTTCCAAACACATCTTAGTCAAGGCACACAGAGGCTTCACTGCTGTGGATAGACAGACAACTGAATGCTCACTACATACCCAGCACTGACATGCAGTGACAACCACCAGACTCCAGGAGGGTGATTAGGTAATTTGCCCAGAGTTGCCCCACGGGTAGGAGGATTGGGTCTGAACCCAGAGCCCTGCCCCAGGCCATTTCTCCCAACCAAATGGGAACATAAGAATAAAGTAAAGTAACAAAAATTCAGTCATTACTTTTCCATCTCCTTCATCCATTTCAGCATGAACTCCTGGTTTTGCTTCTCTGTCAGGTTCCTCTTTAGATTTCTGTTTAGGTGTCCTGTCACAAAAGAAAAGACACACACCCCCAAGTCAGCTCAGGGAGTCTAATGCCATTGCAGGCAGCCCAATAAGGACCTATACATGGTCTTCTCCTCGAGTCAAAATACAGGTCACCTTTCCCGTCTGAAAGGCAAGGCTTCATTGCAGAAAACCTGAAAGGCATTTATCACCTCAGAACTTACTATCTCAGAAATGCCACCAACACTTCATATAAACATTGATGAGATGCCAGTAGTTTAAAACAAAAAACAGATAACAGGACTCCACTGAGTTCTTGTGGCATGATGGAAATCCTACCTGCAGAGCAAGCGTCCTGCCACCACAACGCCGACCCTGTGCAGGTAAGCAAAAGCTGGTCTGATGCACAGTCTGCAGACATGGGATCTTCACTACTCCCCCTGCCACTAAGATCCGGGTTCTGCCCACCCTTGAACTTATTAGGTTCAGTCTCAAAATCTGCTTTACCCAACTGGATGTTAAGAGAGCCTTGAAAAAATGCTGTTTTTCACTTCTGCCCTCACTCTCTGCCACTGCCATGAGATTGCACCCAGGCTGGCCAAATCATGTGGCAGAAGCAGGTCAGCTCCATCATCCTTGGCAAGCCTGGCCAAGATAGCTGACAGCCACCCAGCTGTAGACTCCTGAGCTCAATAAATGCTTACTGTCTTAGGCCACTGAGCTTTGGGGATATTTGTTACACGGTACCTCCATAGATATGAGTGATGAACACAGCTGCTCATTCAGTGCCCCTTAACCACCCCTGAAACTGCCTGCTGTATGACCACCACTGAAGAAGGCCCTGGGGTCAAAGTCAGCTGACCTCAGCTTTCACTGTGGTGGTCTGACTTCTACAAATGGAATTCACGCACATACTAAGTAAATATTTAATGCACCTACCTAATGGTCTGTCCGATCCATTATTTCTACCAGAACACCTATTTTAACAATTAAACTTCACAATATAAAGTACAAAGGCATGTTAACTATACTTACGGTTCTTTGGTTTGACTTCGGAGTCTCTTGTCCTAAGTGAGGGGGGAAAAAAGACTAGTTAATTTTTCCCTGTTCGGTCCTAATCTTTCTGTTAAAGTGTTCTATGGAAATAAAATATCTAAACTGATCCTATAGTTTAGTTAGTGGTAATAAAAATTGTCTGCCATCAAGATAGGTTTTTTTTAGTGGGGCAAGTAGACAGGAAATTAAAGAAACTCTTAAGAGGACAGATCCTGCAGTTCAAGTATTTACCCACAAATCCCTGTATCACCTACAGTGGATAAGTGTTGATAACCTCATAGATAATAATTTTATACCAAAACTAGGGATCTGTAATAAAGGAATGAAGTAGAATGACACAATCTGGACAAGAGCTCCATCTCCAACATGGACAACACACCATTTTGAGCCCAAGCTTAAAGAGCTAAATACACCTCTCCAGAGAACTGCTCAAGGCAAACTCAGCCTCAGAAATGCCACACATTTTGTAAAGAGGCCACAAAGGTCAGTGTGTTAAGGGAAGAAACACTTTGCAAGAAGAGATCCTGGAAGTCTGGCCACCAGCAAGTGACTTTAGTCTTGCCCAAAGCCCCTTCTTTGAATGGTGGTCAAGCTAGATCACTAGAATTATCTGTCCTAAAAGGAACATGACATGTGTCCCAAATGTAACTTCTTCCTAATTTTAACTAGTATCAAGGTAAGGAAGGTAGATTAGTTTCAAGAACCAAACGGTTCAAGAATTAGCATGCAGCTTAGTTGATCCCCATCAGAGCAAAATAGCAGACACCCATTCTTCAACAGGCTCCCAATAAAGGTACTCACCACCCATCCCAAGAATCATAAGCAACTCTAATCCATGTCTTCATGTGAAAACCAAAACGGGACCCTATATTGGTCCATTACCCATGACCACCCGACATCAGCCCTTTGTCATATGGAACAGTGCTGTCTAATAGTAAAGCTTCTGGTATTAAACCCTCATTCCCTCTCCTACCCTTCAAGGGGGTTCAGGTGGTACATCTGTGTTTCACTTTACAAAGGAGCTGAATTGAAGGTTTACTGGTCTCATAAAAATGTAACTTTATATCTGGGTGGTACTATAGAACCTTAGCACCTCACATGTTTGAAATGAGGTCTTTGTGAAGACCTCATGAGCAAGAGAGGCAGGGAGGAGAGGGGACAGACTGAAGCTCTGTGATTGACAAGACAGCAAAGGTCTGACTGACCCCAAGCCTATCACTGATGTACTACCATCACCGCAGCGGCGTAACCCCCCTTCGGAGTAGAGAACCACCAGAAAAATGGCGTTTGAAAAGTGTTTTAGTCAAAGTCAAGATCATTTTGATCATTAGGAAAGTCGTTCTGTTCCTACACACCCCCCATCCCTTCATTCCTTTCCTAAAACCAAATGTAGAATCTGAGATTAAGGTAGAAGTGACAAACTTAGAAGTGACCAGGCTTTACTTTCTCATCTCTTTCTTCTTCCTCTTCTTTGTGCGTTCCTGGCTTTACTCTTTCCGGTTCTTCCGCAGGGAGTGGTCTAGCGACTCTGTCAAGCAAAATAACACACCTCAAGATGACTTTCACAGACTCGTCCCCTAGAAGCAGTTTTCATAAAGTCCTCCTTCCTACACCAAAAAGTGATCATCTCAGGAACCCTGAAAGGCACACGTTACTTCAACATTTAATCTTTAAATGTAAACTTATATTTCTGGTTCTGAGGACAACCAGCAGTTGTCATTCGATTTATTCTCTGTAATGAGAATTCTACCTGAATCAAAAGGTTAATCTGACCTCTCACTTAGCATCATTAAGCTATCTGTAATCACCATGGTAACTCACTATAAAACTCTTCTTTAAACATTTCTGAAAAATCATTACAGTAATCAAGATTATACATTGCACAGAAAAAGGTATATTAATTATTCTTACAGTTCTCTGGATGTAACTCGACGTCTCTTTTCCTCCTATGTGGAGAGAAGGCAAGAAAAGAGAGACAAGAACATTCATTTCAAAAGATCAAAACCAAAAACAAATCAAAGTATTAAGTAACTACATTGATATAATTAAAGATGGCAGGCAATGGGAGGTAGGGTCAGGGTTTGGGAGAGATCTGGGTGACCAATAGTCTGGTATGACATCCCACCTCCTTCCCTCAAAACAAAAAGCTAAGCCCAGGCGTCTGCCCAGTACCTGTCTGCATACTACAGATTGTCTAGTGTGGCTACGTAAGAGATTGAATCTTCTACCTCACGTCAAGAATTCTTTAATATTAGAAAGAAACAAAGCAGTAATTGGGGATTCACATCAGGAAGTGATAATTACCTAAATTGGACACATGCTCTTCTTCTCAGATGAATACCCTAGTATACTAGTTCTCGAAGTGAATATTTACCATCTGCCAGATAGCTGTATTTATGTACTTAAAAGATAAAATAGTGTAGTTATGAAACATATCTGTGTCTTGCTTGGGGCAGAAGTTAGGAAAATTCATGTGTATACATGTGACTATATACACCCATAAAAACTGGAGAAATCTCAATAAAGTCGGCAGATTATAACAATGTCAATTTTCTGGTTTGACTATTGTTATAGTTATGTGAGATGTTACCATTGGGGAAAGTTGAGTGAATTACATAGAACTCTGGAATATGTTAGAAATCTGAATATATATGTGTTTACATATAATTCTGCCTCCAGACTCAACTCCTCCGAGTCTCCAGCCTGTAGGCCTATCCTGTGTGTTTCAGACTTGTCAGCCTCATAATCACGTGAACCAGTTACTTAAAATTAATCTCATATATGCAGACATCCTATTGCTTCTATTTGTCTACACATATATATAACCTGAAACAACACAAAAGAAACTAATAAATGTTTGCCTCTAAGAAACACAAACTGGAGGTTCAGGGGAAAGGGGAATGAGGGACATCTTTGTACTGTACATCCTTTTGTATTCTTTCAAAGTTTTAGCAGATATGTGCAATATCTGTGTTTAAAATACCAAATTCTTGAGACTTTAAGTTGACTAAAGCAATATTCTCTGTATTACTACTTATTACTACTTACCAAATCTGACTACACCAGTTTGGTATACTAAGACTTATTCTAGCACACTGAAATAAACAGTTTTTACAAGTGTTCATCCATGAAGCCCAAGGCCTCGCACACAGTGCCAGTGAACCGGCTTCCGTGTGTTTCTTTAGAAACCAAACGAACAGGCTATGTAAGCCCTCCAAAAGGTTAGGGTGCTAGAAATAACTCCGAAGCTAGTGCATTTTTAAAACAGAGTACCAATATTACAAAAGCCAGCTTGTTTTCACCTGTTAATATTTCCTTCAAGTAGGCAAGAGACTTGGCCACATGACTTGGACAAGCTGTTTCCCTGCCGTGCTCCAGTCTCCCACTTAAGTGGATAGTCTGACTAAACCTAACTACAGGTACTTGAAAAAGAATCATGAACAATGACATCTAGTCCCCAAGAATAAAGTGGTATGAGAATCAGTGTGTCCTACAACATGTCAAGCCTACCTCAATAATACTGGTATCCCAGTGACCCTGAGTGACCCCCTTAGTCTAGTGCTTCTCACCCACGGCAATTTTGCCCCACCCCCACAGGACATCTGGCAATATCTGAAGATGATTTTGGTTGTCACAGCTGGAAAGGGAGAGGGGGATGCTACTGGCATCTAGCTGGTAGAGGTCCAGGATGCTGCTAAGTGCTCTGCAGTGCGTAGGACCGCCCCTACAGCAAAGAATTACCTAGCCCCCCAAATAAATGCCACGGTGAGAAACCCTGTCTTAGATCAAACCATGAAGACTCATCTTTACTAGCTAGCAGTTAGACATTTACTACCCAAACGTAAACCAATACAGGCTTCCCTCCAACTTCCATGGCAAATCCTGCGGCAAAATTGAAACAAAAATCGATAGCATGTGACCATCTGGTATTATGTAGGTATAGCCATCCTTAAGCCACATGGGACAGTATCAGAGATTGACATTTCCTCTATCAAAGGTCTTTAGCAAGCCACCAGTTTTCTAACCTAGTAAGTCTAAGCATCGTTATTATAAGACATAACAATTGCAGAATTCTCTGCTTTTACAGAGAAATTAGATGTGGGAAAGGCGCTTATCTGACATCAGAAGCAAATGCTTTAAACATGTCACATCTGCTGGTTTGATTGTCATAACTCTTGTCAGCTTGAGAGGTAGGAAGACAGAGGAGGGAACAGACTCTGACATTATGGGGCTGCGTGAGTGGCAGGGCCGACAGAACCCTCAGGTCTAACTGTGTTAAACTGCATACTGCCCTGGGCCAGGACATGCTCCAACACCTCAGTTGCTCTAAGTCCATTTAGACAGACCAAACATAAAGTCACAATTATCAGCAAATGTACCAAAAAAAAAAAAAAAAAAAGGTGAAGAACCTTGAAAGAGCCACCCCTACCTGGTCTTTTTCTTCTTCATGGACAGAATCATACAATTTGGCTTTTTCAGGGTCTTCCTCGGGTTTCCGTTTGGCAGGGCTGTCAAACACAGTAAAGCCAACTGTTAGCTCAGCTAGACCTCCAGCCAACGTGGTGTCTACCTCTTTAGGGCAGCCTTGAGGTATGCACGCCCTCTTCCCACCACAGAGAAGCCCTAGTTGTTAGGGTATTGAAGGAAGCTCCAGGTTTAAATTTTCTTTGAGTGATAGGTTTAGAATATTGCCATTTTGCAAACCCTAAAAGACTGTGGATCTAAAATGTTGATCAGTAGCTGCTGGTAATACAAGACTATGAAGTCTGAAAAATAAATAAAGCTGGAATCTGATCACGCCTCTAGACCTATCTACCAGTTTACAGGAAATGGAAATAAGGGAACACATTAAACACCATAAAAATAGCCAAATCTAGAATTTCTATTGGTCAAATGATCCAGTTTTTTCAAATAAATGGCAAGAAAATAAGAAAAAGAATCTATAACTTGAAAGGCTCAAGGAACAAAACAAACTCAAGTTTATTTGCTCCACATGGGGAAATATGAACACTAGCTATATATCTGATAATAAAGAATTGTTATACTTCATAAAGCATGAAAATAATGTACTTTGTAAAGCATGAAAATAATGGTATGTCTTTTTTAAAAGACTATTTACTAAATGTTAGCAAAATATAGATTAAAAATTTGTCTGAGAGAAAGACCTCACCATCTAGAAATCTACTGAAATGTTTACAGATAATACGTCTGGGATTTGTTTCAAAGTAATGCAGTTCGGGACATGGGAGTATATGGAATTAAACCACTTAGAATAATCCAGTTGGAGTGTATAGATAAAATGATGATACTAGGTCATGGGTACTTGAGGGCTCATTTCACTATCCTTGTTAATCTTGAAGTTTCCTATAGTAAGAATAGATGAGATATTCACAAATGCTGTTCATTAATGTCTAATGAACAAAATCGCAAGATGAAAATCTATGCAATGTGGAAGTCAGAACTGCTAAATTACATCCTTCTAATTCCATAATGTTTTACCAAAAACCATTGGCCCCTAGAAAAGGCAGTTGTCAACTCATCATATACAGACCCTCTTGCAAAATGAGAAGTGATTGTAGTCTGCCTGGTAGTCTGCCTTGTGATCCTGGGGCTAGGTGAGACTTCAGCTGTTTAAAGAAAAAAAGGAACAAGAGAAAAAAAGCACTATGAATAAAAAAATTCACAGCCAGGTGCAGTTCTTCAGTGTCACCAAGTTAGTGCAGAGAACCAGGTTCTGAGAATTAAGAGTCCTTCCCCTCTTACCCTAATCGACAACGGTCTCGATAAAAGTGAGCAATTAGCACCTGCCAGTGTGCTGAGCCATTTTACACAAGCTCTTATTTGAGGGGCCGACCCCTGAGCCAGACAAAGGAAGAGAACCTCCCCCTGTATCTTACGTAAACAGTGAAGTGGCCAAGAACCGGACATGAGCTAAAGTCTACACTCTTTTGTTTGTAAAGATTCCAAAAGTTACTTTGATTACAAACTAGGAAGGAATCTAAGAATAAACAGGTAGCTTAAATAGGCCTATAACTTAAAAGCAATAAGTATTAGTAGCTCCTGTTACCTCATAAACTTAGCCATGTTTTGAGATCTAATGCTCTAGACTGGGTCAAACACGAAATTTATAGTAGTATACACCTAAACTAGTTAGGAATTATGATGCATTACTTACTATTTAGAAGTATACATAATAAACAACCCAGAAAGTACTGTCCAGGGGGACCTATGAGGTAGTAGTCTCCATCAGGGTCAAACAGTCAAGAGTTCTTACACTTCGTTTCTCCATCGGACTTGCTTCTCCTGGGCATGCAAGGTTTGGACACGAGTTTGGGGGACTTGTTTTCCTCTGCCATTACAACTCTGCGGTCCTCACCACTTGAATGGCTCCCGTTTTCTAGACATCCATTCACTTCCCAACTGAAAGCATGAGCTCCATTCTCCAAGGACAAATCTTTATTTAAAAGGGATTTGACTTTAGCCAGGTAGCCCTCCTACAGCAGGAAAGGATAATTTAAGTAGCAATGAATGTAAACAAGTGGCAGTAAAAGAATAAGGAAACACACGCATTTCCTTTATAACTACTAGGTAACAAGGAGAGCTGGGGTTATTCTGCCTTCCTGGTCAGAGACGAGCTACATGAGGAGATGTTTTCTAGATGCCAGGATGCTGAGTACTGACTTACCTCTGATAATTCTTCTTTGTGTAATTTCGTTTCCAAGTCACATAACTGATTCTTTATTTCTGTTTGCAGAAATTCATGCAAGAGATTCAATTTCTCCTTCACACACTCCTAAGGGAAGGATATAGGTTTATAAGTCCCCAAGCTACTAACTAATGGACTAATACACAAAGAATCACACTGCCTGGTCACGTAACTATGACTGACAGGCAATGCTGACTCTGCCAAAAAAAACTTACATTTTTACAAGACACGTTAGTGATGTCTTAAGATCCCATCACACCATCTTGAGTGTTAAAAAAATGGAAAGAGAGATGAGATGGAGACTCATAATGCTGTATTAGAACAAAACTGCTTTTGAAAACAGTCTGACTGGAACTGAAGGTTTAGGAAACTGTCAAGAAGTTACCAAAAGTCAACTAATATCAGCAGCATATTAATGCAGCACATTAAACAAGAATATTTCCAAGTTTTTTATAGAAAAAAAGCCAATTCCACTTAAACTTTTTATAAGTCATAAACTATCTGTCAAATAGTCACTTTGGTAAGATTTTTTAAAGGTGGAGATTACCTTTTCTGTTAAGCTATCTCTTTCCAAATCTTTGAGCCTGGGGGAAGAAAATAAGGGAGAAAAAAAACTCTTGTTAAGCAACTTTACCTTAAAAATTAGTATCACAATTTTAAGAAACTTTGGCAGTAAATTCAACATATATGAATACTAGAAAAAATATACAGTAGTTCACCCCTCTCCCATATCTAAGAATGCCTATTGCAATGCTTACACATTAAGAAGTCATTTGCAATTGCAATGAGGTCCCTTTTGAGGGGAGTAGTTTTTCTGATGATGGAGAGAGGGGAGTTCTATAATAAAATATAACATTTTAAAAGGTACTGGGAAAGGAAGCAGGTCAGAGTTGGGGTCCTTCTGTAAGTTAAGTGACCTACAGGTGGTATTCCTTCATTAGATTTGAAAAGAGCTCGTAAGAAGGTACATCACAGCATGGTCATGTTAGCATGAGTGGCCAGGGCCACAGGACACTGTGGGAAACAGGTGGCTAACATTCCTAAAAGCTAGGATGGAGAGAGGGCTGCATTCTAATGAGGAACATATGCAATGGAAGAATCCAGGCATCTGGGGCAGCAGGGGTGCCCACAAATGGGGAGATGGGCGAAGTTAGAGGAGTTGGCTGGCACCTCACCCAAGAGCTCATCATTTTTACCTAATCATTCAGAAGTGCAGAACTGTCATGAGTTTGGCTGAGAAAATCATGGTCTGATTTAATTATTGAAGATTAGTGTCTTGCCTCTTTTGGGGAAAGGAGAAAAAAATAATAAAGGAACAGGAATAGAAAGTACCAAGGAAAGGGAGGTGAGCAGAGGCTATTCCTAGCCTGGGTGCTGACTGTGGGGTTAAAACAGGTCTAACCAGATGAGCGAGTGTCAGTCAATGGAGTTGGGCTGGGCAGTGACCTGGGCCTCCACCACCTCTGGATCCTCCCACTCAGACTAGGTATTCAGTTATCACCAGCCCAAAGGGCAGGAAGAGAGCAAGGGTTAGCAGCAAAGCCAGGAACGTGAGCGGCAGGCTTTGAAGGACCAATGCCACGCAGTGGTTGATCTGAGTGCATGCGAACCCTGCTTCTAGCTTTGATCGCCACTCGCATCTGTAAGTACCTACTGTATGCCAGGCCCTGTTCCAGGCAATGAGCTGGGTGGCTGGACACAGGCATTGCCAGGCAAGGACCTCCCGACTTGGGTCATCAGGAAAGGTCTTTCTAAAGAAAAGACACCCAGCAGACTGCAGGTACGGTGGGAGCACAGACGACCCTTGAACACCATAGGTCCACTTATACCTGTTTTTTTCCCAGTAAATACTGTAAATGTATTTTCTTGTCCTTATGATTTTCTTAATAAGTTTCTTTTCTCTAGCTTACTTTATCATAATAGTTTATAATACCTATGTAAAAAATGGAAAACAAATAGTCAATTAACACATAAGGCTTCCACTCAACAGTAGGCTCTTAGTTAAGTTTGGGGGAGTTAAAAGCTATAGGTAGATTTTCAACTGCACAGGGGGGTGGTGCACAACCCCGATATTGTTCAAAGGGCAACTAAACATATCACCTCCAGAAGCTGTGAAAGGCACTCAGCTCAGAGCCAGCACGAGAAGAATTTCGGTCTTACAACTATAAGGAACTAAGTTCTGCCAACAACCCAGAAGAGTAGAAAACATATTCTCCTCTAGTTCAGGGGTCCCCAACCCCGGGGCCTCACAGCAGGTGAGTAGTGGGCAAGCAAGCGAAGTTTCATCTGTATTTGCAGCTACTCTGCACTAGCATCACCACCTCTTCTCCACCTCAGATCATCAAGCATTAGATTCTCATAGGGGCGCTGGTCTCTGGTGCCAAAAAGGCTGGGGACTACCACATTAAAGCCTCCAAAAAGGAATACAGACTGCTGACACTTTGATATTAATCCAGTGAGACCCATACCAGATTTCTGACCTATAGAACTATAAGAGAATAAATTAGTTTTATTTAAGCCATTAAGTTTATGGTAATGTTATAGCAGCAATTAAAAACCAATACAGTATCAGAAATTCATAACTTTTGGGTGGGAAAAACAGTAAGCAGGCCATGAATTTTAGAAGTGACATTTCAGTGAACAGCAGCTGTAAAGATGGCTATTCAGCATCTAGAATCAGAACAGGCACTCCAGAGAAGTATCAAAACTGGAGGTGTCCAGGCATGGATTGAACTAAAAGGTATCATGCTAAGTGAAATAAGTCAAACAGAGAGACAAATGCCACGTGATCTCAGTTATATATGGAATCTAAAGAACAAAATGAACAAACAACAGAAATTGAGTCAGATACAGAGGACAAACTGATGGTTGCCTGATGGGAGGGGAGTTGGGTAAAAAGGTGAAGGTATTAAGAAGTACAAATTGGTAGTTACAAAATAGTCATGGGGATCTAAAGCACAGAGAAATAGTCAATGATATTATAACACCTAGGTATAGTGACAGGTGAGTACTAGACTAGTCAGGGGGATCACTTTGTAAATTAATGTCTAACCACTATGCTGTACACCTGAAACTAAAGAAAATAACTGTCAACTATAATTGGAAAAAAAAAATTTTAAGGTGAAAAAAAGGTGAAGGGAATTAACAGATTCAAACTTCTAGTTATAAAATAAGTAAGTCATGGAGATGTGATCTATAGTACAGGCAATATAGTCAATAATATTGTAATAATGTACAGTATCAGATGGTTTTTAGACTTAGCACAGTAACCATTTATTTAGGTATATAAATGTTGAATAATTATGGTGTACTCCTGAAACTAATATTGTATGTTAGCTATATTTTAATAAAAATCACTTTAAAAGAAAAAACACTGGAGGTGTCTACCTCCTGTGGGTGACCCAGTTGCTGAAAGTAGAAGTCCCACGACTGCAAGAGGTAAGGGTCAAAGAATGAAAGAAAAAGGATGGAGGAGTTGGGGATCAAGCAAGAAAGAAGCTGCCTGGTAGTAGACAGCATCACAAAACCAAAGATACAAAGAATTAAAAAGCAAGATGTTGAGAGTTGAAAGATAAAAAGCCATTTCAACCCTTCAGAGAGGAATGCCTAATCAAGAGTAGGAGTAGAGAGCTGCCACAAAAGCTAAGGTGGCAGCAGAAAGAACAAGTCCAGACCATTCTACAAGCCAGGCAAAGAGGAAGGTTGGAATAAGCCAGCATATGCCTCTCATCTCTATCCAACATACAATGCCACATTAATACCTGCCTCAGTATAAGATCCACATGTTAGTACTTTATTTAAATTATGCTCTCCTAATTGAAATGAAATATACTGCTGACCATGTGATAAGCACTAAAGAAGTTTTCTGTGTAGGTGCTGCTCTACCACATTTACACCCACCAGCTCAGTTAGTCATCATAATGCCCCAGTGGAACGGAACCTTCATCCCATATTAGAGAGAAAGCAGTAAGAAGTTAGATAACTTAGCCATAGAGCTGGCAAGTGTCAAGTGGGCTTTGAACTCCAGTGGTCTGCACCTCTAGAATTCTACTACAGAAGAGAAAAGGTAAGTCAGTTTTGCCCTTATTCAATACCTACTCAGTAGGAACCATGGAACTAGTTAAGAACCTCAAGACCCAGCTTAATCTAATCACAGAATGACCAGAAGATAAGAAAGCCGTCACAATTACAAAGGCTAATCAGAGTTGTGCAAAGAAGGTTGCTAGAATCAGTGTGTAAACCAAAGCTTAGTTAAAGGGAAAAGTCTCATATGCAAGCATTTGAGAGTCTACTGTACACCAAGCTGCATGCATACTGTGAATAAGGGAAACATAGTCGGACAACAAATCATCAGTTCCAGGATTACAAGGCAGCATGTGGGGTGCATAAACAGAATTCGACACCTTTCTCAATGTAGGGAAAAGGGACTATCTTTCTGAGTGTCACCTTAAGGATGAAGGGACAGAAGCCACCTTGGAGGAGAGCCCAGCCTCCTGCTAGCCACTCTGCATGGTCTCAGCCCTTGAGAACCTAAAAAGAAGGCCTGCATGGATTGTGAGAAGAACATAAGATTACTCAGACAAGGGGACAGGGATTCTGGAGTTCAGGCCAAATGTAACAGGCATTATAGGGGGCAGGAAAACCACTAGACTCAACTTAAGTTGTAAGAAAATCAGTTTCCACTTACAGAAAACAGACTTGAGTATTAACAGGAAGACAAGTGGGAGACTATCATTTTTCCTGTACAAATGATGGCAGCTTGGGCAGAGAAAAAAAAATCAAGTGGAAAAATGTGGCATGTCCCGAAAGGCATGCTTTTTAGACTTAGGGTAGTAAACAATACTTCCAGAAAAGTTAAAGACTTCAAAACCCAAACAGTAAAAATACTTTCTAATATCATTACTTTTCTAATGGAACTATTTGTGAGTTGAAAGAAGCTGCCATATAAACACGTTAGCAGAAGTGACAGAAATGTATAAATAAGGACCAGGCCTAAATTTTGTTCCTATTCTAATGAACTTTAAGTACCTTTATATTATAGATTGCATATCTCTAATTTTCATAAATCAAGACGTATACCTGTTTACAAATCTAAGTTTAAGAGAATGTTAAACACCATGTTTATATGTATATTTTATATGCTGAAATTCAAAACATAGGAAAAGCTGATGAGAGGGTCTCAAACTGACAATTTCAATGTCTACTACTTGGTCTAAAGCAGAAATCCTAAATGCCATACCTACAGTAGGCAATTATAATGTAAAGAAATATGGAACCTAGAGTAAATGCTGACTGTAACAATCATCTAATATATAAATTCAGCCAAACAAAACACTTGCTCTGGTCCAATATAACCTCGGTCAGTGGTCTGTTTGAAACTCATAGCTGAAGAGAAAGGTTTTGGTGAGAAGCCGACCTCAGCAGGAATCCTTACTTCCTCACAGTGAACACTTGTGGCACCCCTCTTAAGAATTCTTAAGGATTAAATGAAAAGTATTTTATACAATTAGTGACTGACAAGCAGAACTGAAAAAAGCAAGGTATATTAGCCAATACAATGCTAACACTTGGGCCTTTATGTCAGGCATATTCTCTCTCCTTTACTCCAATACTACTTTACAACACATGTTCACAATGCTAGAGTACAGCCGCTGTAGCTTCAAGACACTTGCCCACGGTCATAAGCCAGTGGAAGTAAAGTTCTCACCAGAGTAAAGGGTGGCCCCCAATGTTTCTGTATTAGGTCTAACACTAAACCAGGGACTCTCATGATTCCATTTCTACTTTAAGCCACATTATATTTGTGAGGCTAGAGATACAGATTCAACAACACACCCCCTCTGTGCTTAAAAATGGTTGGAACCTTAAATACCTAGTAAGGAGACCCAAATACCGATAATATACACACTCTCCACCACCAGAGGCCCAAATCAGAACTGGCCTGGCACAATCATGAGAAACAAGCATACAGAAAAGGCAAAGTCAGTTTTACTTCCAATTGGAAGCATCCCGAGTCATGGGTCCTGTGACCCCCGTTCCAAGAAGGTATGGAAGTTTTCAGGAGTGTAATTAGTGCCCGTCTTGAACAAGAAGCAGGGGCTCAATAGTCTTGCCACCCATCCATGTGCATGGAATTACTATAGCCAGCCCCCGTTAGCCACTGCACCTCACTTTCCTCTAGACACACATGCTGGAAACTGTAGCCAGTTCTTCCTAGCAAGGCTTCCTTGATAGCTAAGGCTCATAGATGCAAATTTACTACAAAAGCCCCTTCAGCCTTCATGCTGCCCTGGCCCTCCCTGCATGGTAAGAGTTTTTTCCAGAATGAGACTTTCCCAGCAGTCAGAGATGATGGTGGGAGTCTCCCAAGGAAGAGCGTACTCTCAAACCTGAACTGGCAGTGCCTGTCTCTGGTGGCCGCCATTGGGATGTTGGCACGGGGATGCCGAGGGGGTCCCCTGAAACACCCCTGGGGACCAGGCAGGCCCAGCATTCTGCCCCCACCCCCCACAGCCGGTTGGGCACCGGAAGTAGAGGCCTAAGTGCCAGGCCGAGGAGTGTCCTAAGGCCTCAAGCTGCCCACTTCCTGTGCGACCAGGCTGGCGGCAGAAGCCGGGGCCGCAGCTGTTCTGGGAAGATCCCTAAAATGAACCCAGAGCATGCTCTACTTTGAGGTTAGAGAAGACCCCAAGTTTTTAGTCACAAGGGAGCTGTGAGGGGCCTTTGACCATTTTGGCGCCAAACGGCCCAGGGCGCGCGCGACCGGAAGTCCCACCCTACCCGCGCCAACCGCCACCGCGCCATCCCACGCATGCGCGCCCGTCTGTCAGCAGCAGCCAAGGGCTACCCAGAGAAGCAACCCCCCCACCCCCAGCACCATGCCACCCCACGGAGTTCGCTGTCCCCTGCGGCACCTACCGCCTGCGGACATCATCAGGCAGTGAGATGGCCCGGGAGGCCAGCGCCGGTATCCGGGCCGGGGCTGTGCGGGCAGGCATTTTGGAGGCTGCAGCAGAGGCGTCGGCAGCACAGGCAGCTCTGGCTTTTCGCGCGGAAACTGAAGGGGAGGGGCGGCGAGCAGAGGTGGAGCATACCATCCCAGCCCAGACATGGGGGAAGGCAGAACGTACCATGCCGAAACAGCCCAAACCATGTGTGGGCAGACAGAGTGGAGTCGGCCTGCTCAGGGAGTGCGCATGCGCGAGGCAGGCACGCACCCCCATGAAAAGCAATGGGCTTGTCCAAGCTCCACCGGTTGCTGGGATCCTTGCCTGAGACCGTCATTCATTCTTCCTTTCCAGCATGCTGGGGATTAAACGCAGAGCATCCCTACGGGGTTCCAGCATGTGGGCTCTCGAGTTCAAGTTCCTAATTCCAACTACACCTCCACCTATTTGCTTATTATAAAGACCTTGGTCGGGTCATTTGGACCCAGCCTCAGTTTCTTCATTTGTAAAAATGGGTTAATAGCACTTACTCCAGAAAATCTTCAGGATGCACAAAATGTGTAGCTAGAACTAAGGCTCTCACAGTGTAGGGAGGACAGGCCACTTCTACAACCTGCATGTTTATAAAAGCACTACAGGGCTTGGGGAAAAGAATAATCTTCAACAAATTGTGCTAGGAAACCCAATATCCATGCAAAAGAATGAAGTTGGACCCTTACCTTACACCACAAATAAAAATTAACAAAGTGGATTAAAAACCTAAACGTAGGACCCAAAACTGTAGAACTCCTAGAAAAAAGTGGGCGACAGGTTCACGACATTGGACTTAGTGATTATTTCTTTGATATAACACTAAAGCACAACAAAAGCTAAGACAGACAAGTGAGACTACATCAAACTTAAACTTATGCACAGCAAAGGAATCAATCAACAAAGTGAAAAGGCAACCAAAAGAATGATTAAAAATATTTTCAAACCATATATGTGATAAAGAGTTAACATCCAAAATATATAAAGAACTACAACTCAAATAACGATTAAAAAATGAGCAAACGATTTGAATATGCATTTCCCCAAAGAAACTCAAATGGTCAACAAGCATGAAAATATGCTCAACATCAGGGAATCACAAATCAAAACCATATCTCACACCCATTAGGATGGCCATTATCCAAAAAAATATGAAGTTCAGCAAGGATGTGAAGATTGGAATCCATGTGCACTGTTGGTGGGGATGTGAAATGGTGCAGCTGCAACAGAAAAATGTAGAGGTTCCTCAAAAAGATAAAAATAGAACTACCATATGATCCAGTAATTCTGCTTCTGGGTATATATTCAGAAGAATTGAAAACAGGATCTCAAAGAGATATTTGCATACCCAGTTTCATTGCAGCATTATTCACAATAGCCAAGAGGTAGAAGCAACCCAAATGTCCATGATTAGATGAATAGATAACCTGGCATAGACATATAATGGAAAAAAGGAAATCCTGCCTTTTGCAACAACCTGGATGAATCTTGAGGTCATTATACTAAATGAAATAAGCCAGTCGCAAAAATACAAATACTGCTTGATCTCATTTGGAGTATCAGAAAAAATGATGGTGGTTATCAGGGGCTAGCAGGTGGGAGAAAAGGAAGGTGAAAAGGGAAATTGTTCAACAGAAATAGTTTGTTTACAAGATGAAAAAGTGATCTGTTGCATAACAAATTGCATGTAGTTAATACTACTGTACATTTAAAAATGGCTAAGATGGTAAATGCTATGTGTTTTTTTACCACAATAAAAAAAAATAAGCCATTAATAAGATAGAGCGGAGTTTAAAGAAAAAAATCTATCTGCCACCACAACAAAAAAGTATCAAAGTTACAAATTATGGTATTTTTTTACATTTTTTGTATTAAATTTACCAGTGAATGTGTTTGTAAATGCACATATAAACTAGGTTCCACAACAGCTGATGGGGAGGAGTTGGCCAGGACTACAGATCCTCTGATTGCTATCCACAATGGCAGGATCCAAGAGGACTGAAATATTAATAACACTAAAGTCAATAGCTACTAATTTAATATTTAATCAGCACTTATGTACCCAGGCTCTTTAGATGAGTTATTTAATTTAATCCTTAACAAGCATTAAAGTAGATATCAGGACCCCATATGCCGTGGCCTAGGATATTTGCTAGAGGAGCCTGACTCAGATGCTGCTTACCCAAGATCATAGACTCAGTAAGCAGCAAGGATCTTGAATTCAGGTGTCTTTAGCTCCACAGTTTGAATACTAAACAATGACCCCAGGGCTGGCCAACTGTCAGGCCCTGGGAAGCCAAAGAGATAGCATTAGAGGAATTGGATTAAGGGCGGAGCAGAAAGGTATAGCAGATAAAAGACAATTGGGCCAGAGTGAGGCTCAAGCCCCACACCTGTCAGCATCTGGGCCCTTAACACACCTTAGGAAAAGGGATACTCATGGGACAAGGGAGGGTGGAGAGACAGATAAGTAGATCGTTCAGGGGCCTCAGCTCATAGGAGAGAGCACTGTATTTATTGGAGGCTGTTCCTCAGGTGGATTACCTTTATAATCCCTTTCCAAGAGATGACTGACCCATTTTACAGATGGGCAAAGGCTCAAGGACATAAAGATTTGCCCAAGGGCCCCCGGCAAGTTAGTGCTGAAGCTGGGCTTCCAGTCCTGCTGGATCTGCTCTCAAGTTGCTCAGCAGGAAAAAGCCAGGCACCACCTCTACCTCTTCTCCCCTCACATACAAGACATGAGGAATCTCTATTGGTTCTTCTTCCTAAATACAACCCAGGTCTTTTTGCTTATCCACTCTGCTACTACCTCAGCAGGGACTGTCATCATTACTCACCTGGACTACTATAGCAGCCTCCTCTCTGATCTCCCAGACCACTGCATCCAGAGTAAAAAAAAAAAAAAAAGAAGAAGAAGAAGAAAATCAGAACATGCCATTTTCCTTCATTAAAACTTTTCATTTCCCTTGAACTAAAAATCTAAGCATTTCACTCCATTAACAGGGTCCTGCCTAGATGCATCTCATTCCCCCCTCTCACTGAGCTCTAGCTTCGTTGACCCACTTTCAGTCTTTCAAGCTCTTTTGGGCCCCAGGGCCTTTGCTGCCACTTCTGCCCAGGCCACACTTCTGGGCAATTCATAGTGCTCCAAGTGTGCTGCCACCCAATTTCCCTTGATCACCTAGAAGCGACCCCTTGTCACCCCCAACATTCTATTCTGTTACCCTGTTCCTTCGTAGCATTTACCACTGTCAGAGATGCTCTTGTTTACATCTATTGTGGTCTGTCTGTTCCACTAGAACAGAGTAGGGATCAGCAAATTCTTCTGTAAAAGTAAATATTTGAGGTTTTATGGGTCCTATGTTGCAGATACTCATCACTGCCATTGTAGCAGGAAAACAGCTCTAAATACAGAAATGAATAGATATGGCTGTGTTCAATAAAACTTTATTTACCAAAACAGATAGCAGGCAGGATTTAGCCCGTGAGCTTTACAGTGCTGATCCCTGCAGAAGCTATGAGCTCCAGAAGGCAAATATCTGATCTGCCTCCTTCACAGCTGAAGCTCCAAGTGCTCACTTCATAGGAACCCAAATATCAGTTGAAGTAATATATAGGATATGAGAGGCAGCACATGAGACGTGCCTGATACAGAGTGAAGACAAACGTTGGTAAGTATGAAACTGTTTTCTCCCCACAACATTGTAATTTCCATTGAGGCCCAAACCAGCTCAGGTTGCAAAGCTAGGTACCTTGAGTCACTTGCTTCATTCCAGAAAGTTTTTAGTGGTTCTAGTGGTCAGGTGACAACAAGAAACATCAGCCAAATCAATGCGGGAAAGGATACTTACAGCTTTGGGAGCCTCCAGTGACTGATAGGATCACCAGAGACCCCCTTCCCCACCTAGAAATAGGCTCATCCCTTGAGCAAAGGGACGAACTTCCAGAAGAAACCAGGCTCATCTCTCATGAACATTTATTCCACCTCCACCTCTTAGTCTATGGGATAGTGTTCACAAACCTCTCACAAGGAATGACTTGACAGGCCCCAGCTCCCTGCTTCCCAGGCCACATTCCAGCCTCCAGCTTAAAGGCTACACTCCACAGGCCTGGATAGAGAACGGAGAGGCCAGGAGAGGGAACACTTCACAGAGGCTGGAGAGCCATACTCCAGAGGCCAAGAGAGGCCTATCTCAGTTTAATCAAAGTCCAGGCAGCCCAAAGCACTGGGGTTCGTGGAGGGATGGCCACATGTCCTGAGCCATGGTCATTCAGAAGGCCAGCTGAGTCATACCACAGCCTGAATTAGTCAGGGCCACTGGCTCTTGCCTGATGCCAGGGCCAGCAGAGGCCCCAGTTGGTGACAGCAGCACTCAAGGGTTTAATGGGAATACTTTGCCACTCTCAGCCCAGGGCCAGGCAGAAAGAGCACCACGGCAGGCCTCATGAGCTCTCTCTGGGCTCGAGTGACCAGGAATCGATCTGGGGAAACCAATACTAGAGTGCTGGACACACCCACCTGCAACATGCAGTGCCCTTGAGCAGGCTGATGGCCTTCTGTTTGGGATTACGGGAGGCTTGCTGCCAAGTTTGGAGGGGTTTTTCTTCAAACAGCCCTTGAGTCAATTAGCTGACCTGCCCTCTCGGTCACCTTCACTTCTCTCCTGGACCCAGTCTCCTTCCTAGGTTGCCACTCCACCCTCTCCCCTCATATTCTCTATATAGCAGTGGGAGGGATCCTCTCAGAATCCAAATCTGATCTTGTTCCCTCCTTCCTACTCCAACCACACACCTGAGTGGCTTCTCAGTGCTCTTAGGGTAAGCCTGGCCCCTGCGCACCTGGCCCTGCCCATATTAGCCTTTGCCACTCACCCTGTGGTTCACCCCAGCTTAGTGACACCCTGGGTATTTCCAGCCCCTTCCTGCCTAAGAGCTGTGGTAGCCACCCTCCCAGTGGGTCCCCAACATTCCTCAGAATTCATGCTCATGCTCTTGTGGAGTCCCCTACCACAGAATCAAGGTTGGTATGTGTGGCAAAAGAAAATATGGTAAAGCAATGGTATGTGACTTCCAACACTAGGTCATACAGGACATCATAGCACCGGCTCGTTCTCATGGGGGAAGTCAACCACCATGGTATAAGGATACTCGAACAGTCCCATACAGAAGCCACTGGAAGAGAAACCGATTTGTCAGTCAGGTGAGTGAGTCACTCTGGAAGTGACTCCTCCAGACCCACTCAAGCTTTCAGATGACTGTAGCCCCAGCCAATAGCTGACTGCACCCTCATTGAGAGGCCTCAAGCTGGAGCTGCTCAGTTTTGCTGCTTCTGAAGTTCCAGCCCCCAGAAACCCTGAAGAATATTACATGGGTATTCTAAGCCACTAGACTTTGGGGATTTTTGTTATGTAGCCATTGATAATTTTTGCAAGGTTTCTGCTGTACTTGCATTCCCTTAGCCTGGAAAGCCCTGATGCTCCATGTGCCCACTTCTGCTTGGAGAATCTCTAATCATTCTATTTTGACCCAACCATCACCTCCTGCAAGGAGCCTTTCAATTTATCCTTCCGTTCTACCAGGTGTCTGAAAGACTCTTAGAATAGCACTTTCTTTCACAGCCTTTACCTCAGCTGACAATCACATATATTGGGGTAATGGTTTATGTCAGCCATACCCCCACCTATGCCCAGCAAAGTGTCCAGGATATAGCTGGCATGCTATAAAGGCTTAGAGAGTGTTCAAGGGTGAAGGCACAATGCCTGTTCTCCAACATTAAACGCTCAGTCTGCAAATATCCATAAAAAAGTGCTCACACCCTTTTATTTAGATACTCAATTTCTAAGAATTTCTAAGATCCACTCACCCACATGTACAAAATGAGAAGTGGATACAGCTATTCACTGAGCCTTGCCTGTAGCAAAAGAAGGAAGAAACTACTTCTCTATCAGTGATGATTAGCTAAAGAAATTATGTTCCATTCATATGGTGACAGACTCCAGAACAACAAAAAGAGATTTTCCCATATATCATTAAAGTCATTTCTTACCTGTAAGTAAAAATAAAATGCTGAATGCATAGTGTGCTGTTTACATAAAAATGGAGGGAAATTATGTATATTTACTTGTCTATACATAAAGTCTTGGGAAAGAAACAAGAAATGGATAACTTCCTGGAGATAAGGAATGTTAACTAACAGAGTGGGAGATGTGAGGAGGAAGAGGAATTTTTCTGAATATCTTTTTGCCCTTTTGGAATTCTGGAGCATGTGTCAATGTTATTTATGTCAAATAAAAACAACTGGCAGAGTGTGGGGAAAGGATGGTCTTTTCAATAAATGGTGCTGGGTCCTTTGGATTTCCAGGAGGAAGAAAGTGAACATTGATCCCTACCTCACACCATATACAAATCTCAATTCTAAACGTCCTGCAGATCTAAATAGGAAAGCAAAGTCAAGAACACTTCTAAAATAAGACATAAAACATCTTTGTGACTTTAGGGTAGGCAAATGTCTCTTTAACAGGACACGAAGCACATTAATCATCAAGGAAAATATGTTAGGCTGTATTAAAGTGAATTTGTTTATCTAAAGATACCACTCAAAGATACCACTACTCATACATTTCACTGACCAAGAGACAAGCTACAGATATATGTCACTGATCAAGGACTCATATCTACAATACACATAAAACTTCTTCAAATTAATAAGAAAAAGACAGCCAACCCCTTTCTTACTAAGTAGACAAAAAAGTTGAATAGGTACATCACTAAAAAGGATATCCAAACTGCCAATACATATGGAAAGCTGCTTAACTTTATTAGTCATCAGGGAAATGCAAAATCAGCTCCCATTCAAATCAGGACGGCTAAAACAAAAAAAAGAAAACTTGGCAAATGTTAGCAACACCAGAACTCTGTGTTGCTGGGGAAGTCCAAAATGGTAAAGTCATTTTGGAAAACAATTTGGCCTCATCTGCTAAAGCTAAACATACACCTGCCCTCTGACTCAGCAAGTCCACTCTTGGAACGAGTGCTCGTATTAATCAAATGACATGGACAAAAATGTTCCTAGCGGTTTAATTCACAATAACCAAAAACTGAAGACATGTCAATGTCCAACACCAATAATACATATAAATAGTTACCTCTTCATACGGTGGAATTCTACACACTGGGGTCATTAATTTTTCCTGTAAAGGTTCAGATAGTAAATATTTTAAAGTTTTTGGGCCTTACTCTGTCACAGCAACTCAACTCTGCCATTGTACTGTGCAAGCAGCCACAGATGATTTCGTAAATGAGCAAGCACGGCTGTGTGCCAATAAAACTTTATTGAAACTTAAATTGCTATTTGTGTGTCACAAAATATTGTTTTCTTTTTACTTTTTCCCCAACCACTTAAAAATGTGAAAACCGTTCTTAGCTTACCATCCATACAAAAGCTGGCCATCTTATGAATTTGGCCCACAGGCCGTTGTTTGCAGAATACTGCTATTTAGTATTAAAAATGGGCACTCTATAACTCCATGCAAAACTACAGACAAACCTCAAAAGCAGTAGGCTGGGTAAAAGAAGCCATATATGAAAGAAAACATACTGCCTAATTTTGTTTATATAAGTCACCAGTGTACTTCACCCCACTTTTCTCACCAACTTCAAGCTAGGGCTTCCTTTCCCCCTTCTAAGACATTTATGTATTTCCCACCTTGCCTCCCTTAGCCCACCCAGCCCTCATCAGCCTTCCCGGATCTCATGGCCACCGCCTGTCACATCCACTAGGCCCTAGATAAAAACAGTGATGAGATCTAGGTGAGTCACCCACCTACTGGTGCAAGAAGCCAAAAACACAAGAGCGCCCAAGCTGCAAAGAAAGTCACCCACAGCACACTGAGCAGGAATGAGAACTGGGCCTGCCCCAGCCATTAAATCAGAGGAACTTCAGGTGAAGCACCTCCTATTCGGAAATAACCACTAATTAACCACAACTGCCTCTTCAAAGGCAATCACCAAGTTATAAGAACTACCTGGCAAAGGGACATGAGAGAGAGTCTCTAATCAGAGCACTGAGAATGTCTCTAGAAGTTTCCACACCCTCCCAACTGTGGCCTAGCAGTCCTGAACCAGCTGACTGGGTGGAAGGAGCCATAAGGACATACACAGTTCCTCAACCTAGGCGCTACTGACATTTGGGGCTGACAAATAATTCTTTGTCTTGGGAGACTTTGTCAATAAATGAAGTGCATTCCGGGATGGTTAGCAACATCCCTGACCTCTACCCACCAGATGATAGTAACACCTCAGCCTCGAGTGGGACAACCAAATGTGTCTCTAGACATTGCCAACTGTCCCCAGGAGGTGTAGAATCACCCTGGATGAGACTGACTGATTTAACTACAGGGAAATGACAAAGCAATGACCTTGCTGCGTATTTCCTCTAGGTAAATAGCTCGCAGCCCTAATCAGCCTCAAACCAGCATTTTGAAAGCTGGAAGTCATGAATGGTTCACATCAGAAGTGACACAGAGTAAAAATGCAGAGTCTTGGGCTCTAGAATCAGATTCTCTGGGGTGCTCGGGCCCAGGAAGCTATTTTTACAAGAGCCCCACTTGTGAAAATTTACAAAGCATTTCCCCCAGCTTTATTGAGATATAATGGACAAATAAAAATTGCAGATATTTAAGGTGTACCAAATGACAACTCGATATACATATACACTGTGAAATGTTTACCACAATCCAGCTAATTGACACATCCACCACCTCACTTAGTTGCCGTTTTTTTGTGTGTAGTGAGAACACTATTGCCTTAGCAAATTCCAATTCTACAACACAGTATTACTGACTATAAGCCCCGTGCCACACATTAGATCACCAGAACCTATTCATTTTGTAATTGAAAGTTGGTACCCTTTGACAAATATCTCCCCAATTCTCCCATTCCCTCCAGCACCCAGCAACCACTATTCCACTCTCTGCTTCTGTGAGCTCAAATTTTTTTAGATTCCACACATAAATAATGAGATCATTCAGTCTTTCTGTGTCTGGCTTACTTCACTTAGCATGTTGTCCTCCAGGTTCACCAATATTGTCGCAAATGGCAGGATTTTCTTCATTAGGACTGAATAATATTCCATTGTGCTTGTGTCTATTACATATTCTTTATTCCATTATCTATTGACATACACTTAGGTTGTTTCCATAACTTGGCTGCTATGAATAATGCTTCAGTGAACATGGAAGTGCAGATATCTCTTCAAGATACTATTTTCATTTCCTTTGGATATATATCCAGAAGTGAGATTGCTGATTCGTATGGTAGTTCTATTTTTAATCTTTTGAAGAACCTCCATACTGTTTTCCGTAAAGGAAACTTTCTAATATTGTACTATATATTTGTTTTTATAGACTTTCCCCTACAAGAATGTGAGTTCTCTGAGGGCAGGAATAAAATAGAGCACTCAATATGTATTTTGAGAGATTCAAATTCTTTTTTAACAAGCTTATTGAAGTAAAATTTACATACCATAAAAATTTCACCTATTTTAAGTGTAGAAATCAATGGTTTTTAGTAAATTTGCTGGGTTGTGCAACTATCACCACAACCCAGTATTAGAATATTTTTATCACCCCCCCCAAAAGCCCTCATGCCTGTTTATAATTAATCCCCATTCCTACCTCAGCCCCTTGCAACCACTAATCTACTTTCTGTCTCTATAGATTTGCTTCTTATGGACATTTCATGTAATAGAACCATATAATATGTAGCTTTTTCCACTTAGCATAATTAAGTTTCATCCACATTACTGTATCTGTATTATGTTCCTTTTTTATCGCTGAGTCTTATTCCATCATTGAATGAACCGCATTTATTTATTCATTCACTAGTTGATGGGAATTTGAGTTGTTTCCACTTTGGGGCTATTATAAAAAATGCTGCTTTGAGCATTCACATAAAGTCTTTGTGTGGACATACATATTAATTCTCTTGGGTAGACACCCGGGGTCAAATTTCTGGATTGTGCGGTAAGCTTGTTTGGCGTTGTAAAAAATGCCAAACTGTTTTCGAAAGAAGTAATACTGTCTTGCATTCCAGGTTGGGATCATTAACATCCATTTTACAGATGATGAAACCAGCTGAGACTTGCCAGTTGACACCTCTAGTCTACTTGGGTTGTCAAATGTTCCATCTGTTTTTTTTTTTAGAATATATTTTATCGAGTATATATAAAAAATATAAATATATTTTATTGAATATATATAAAAATATAAATATATTTTTTAGTAAATTTTTTCAAATATACTCAACACCTATACCACAACTGCCACTGAAAATGAATCACATCCCCTCCACTTAATCTCCCTTTTTGACAGATTTTACTATTCTTGGACAAGATATTTTGGGAAAGGTGGTGGAAGGCTGTGTCTGAATTTGGTGAAAGTACATTTGCTTTGTAGACAAATGATAAAACTGGCCAGGATGTGAGGATGGGAGATGGATAGGAACCCTTTGAAGAGTACTCACACAACAGTGGGTCCAGGCAACAGTTGTTCATGGATGATCATACCATTAGGGGATAGTCAGATGAGGCATTTACAAAGACAGAATCAGGCTGATGACATCTGAACTCCCTGATTAGTCTTAGTCATCAGTAAAAGAGAGAGACAGACAGACATCATGTCCTCCTGGTGGAATTTTCCAGCACCACCTATGAAGAACTGAAGCCAAAAGTATCAATTTTAAATCTGACTGGGGAAAGGAACATGATATAAGGGGATGCCATCAGCCAATACCAAACTATGAGTAACTCTCCAGAGCAAACAACCTGGTTTTTGGATGGAAGGAAGGAAGGAAGGAAGGAAGGAAGGAAGGAAGGAAGGAAGAGAGGGAGGGAGGGAGGGAGGGAGGGAGGAAGGAAGGAAGGAAGGAAGGAAGGAAGGAAGGAAGGAAGGAAGGAAAGGAAGAAAACAGAAAAGAGAGGAACCCTTGTTAAACCTCATTAAACAAGGTTAAATGGGTAGTTAAACTTATCATTTAACAAGTAATGCTTCAGAAATTAACTAATTGCCACGTGAGGACCTTGTTTGAATTCTGATTCAAATAAATAAAATGTTAAAACTGAGACAGATGGGGAAATTTTAACACGTACTTTTGATAAGTACATTTGTGGTATTGTGGTTAAGTTTTTTTAAAAAGCGTCACTTTCTAAAATAAAAAGTAGCATATTTACAAATGAAATGTGATGTCCTCTGATTTTCTTAAAGATATCTAGTGAGTAATAATTGATTTAGAATAGATGGTATAGGAGTAAAAGTTTGATAAGTAACAAGATATTGGTTCTGTAGAGTCTCAAAGTACCACCGCACATGATACTTACTAATTACAAAGTGGAGAAACTTGGCAGATACCACCAAGTGATTGAAGTTTAACATGGCTAATGATGGAACTAATTGAGAAAAACAAATCATTTCTGTAGTATTTCTGCCAAAAATCCATAGCCTGAATGTAATCATGACAAAACATCAGACAAACCCAAGCTGAAGGACATTCTACCAAGTAACTGACCTATATTTTTCAAAATGTAAAGATCATAAAAGATAAAGATTCAGAAACAGTTCTGATTGAAGGAGATTGAAAAGATAACTGAATGCAACAAGTAGTATGGGATTTTCTTTTGCTATAAAGGTCAGTAATGAGACAATTGGTGAAATCTGATTATGAGATTATCTGATTTTGATAATTTCACTGAGGTTATATAGGAGAGCGCTTTGTTCTTAGAAAACACAGGAAGTACTTAGATGAACAGATGGAGGAATGGTGAACAAATAGAAGTGTTGACTGAAAAATAGTATCAACTAAGTGTTTTGTCACCAAAAGGATTTATTTGTAAAAAAGAAAGAGTTGCAACCCAGAGCACGCAGACATGGCAAGCCACGTGCAAAACCTGGCCTGCATACCAGTATAGAGAGGTATTTATATAAGGAAAAAAGAAATTAGCAAAAGGGGAAATTAGAACCATAGAGCTTTACTATAGAGTGCTTTCTATAGGGCTCTCTCATATAGGGTTCTCAGGATTATACAGAGGTGAGAACTTTCATAACCCTAGCTCCTCTCATAGACCTTCTCGACTGATTATGCTTGCTTGAAGTTCCAGTTCATCTTTATCAGTAGGGAGAGAGAGAGAGAGAGACTGATTTAGGGAGATGCATGGATGGATTGACAGACAGACAAATGGACAGGGAGACAGACAGAAACCTGGACTGCTAGTAAGTAGTCACCCAGGACCAATTTCCTCTGAAATTCTTATATGAGAAATCCATTTCTCTTTCATAAGTTACTAAGATTCTGTTATTTGCAGATGAGGCTAATCTTGTTATTATTAAAGTAAATATTCCAAAAACCATGAAGTGAAATGTGGAAGCTACCATGTCATTCATAATGATTGTGAGACTTATGAATTTTTGTTGAATTGGTGGCATAATGCCAAGAGAGTTCAGCTGCCCAGAGGCTGCAGAAACCAGCAATGCGCAAGGTAGAATAGTTAATGGCCACAAGTGACTATTTGCACTTAAATTAATTAAATGCTATTTAATTTCTGAAATTTAGTTCCTGCATCACACTAGCCACATTTCAACTGCTAAATAGCCCAGGAGTGGGCAGGGCACATATGGCAGAGTTCTATCAATGCAGAAAGTTCTGACATTATGGAGTCTAGAACTCTTTCAGAATACGGTCCCAGGACGATGCCTGGTGGTGCTTGGCGAAAAACATGCATTGCTGGGGTCACTCCAGAACTACTCAGAGTCTCTCAGAGCTTAAGAATCTCCATTTTAGCAGGTTCTTCCTGGTGATTTTGATGCTTTTTAATATCCAACAGCATTCATAGGGAAAAAGAAGGTGGAAGTTATCTTGCATACCTGTGGATTGTTCCCTTCTGTTCTAGGCTCCAAGATTTGAGAGACATCAGCAAAGTAGATCTTCAGATCAGGATATTGAGGAAGGTCAGATGTGACTATGATTTTCAGTCAAGGACTGCCTGCGTTTATATCTCCACTCTCATGCTACATGACCTTGGGCGGTTCACTAGACCTCTGTGCCTCCATTTCCTTACCTGTCAGAGTGCTGGTGATAGTGCCTATTCTACAGAGTACCGGAAAACTGTTGCTTCCCCTGTTTTATTCTCTTCACAGCACTTAATGCTCACTGAAATGATCATCATTTGCTTTTGCTTTCATTTGACAAACATTTATTAGGCACCTACTGTGTGCTAGACGCTATTCTGGGGCCAAGCAGTGAAGACAGATACCAACCCCTGCTGCTATGGAATTGGCATTCTAAAGGGAGAGATAGAAAATAAACAGGATGAAGCAAAATGTGTTGCATGCTAGAGAGAAGCAAGGGAGGCAGATAGAATAAGAAACACCAGAGGCCTCATCCAGGTGTGGTATTTTAATATAGACCTGAAGGAGGAGAGAGGAGTCACAAAGATATCTGGGGAAAGATCATTCCAGATAAAGGGAAGAGCAGATGCAAAGGCCCTGTGGTAGGAAGATGCCAAGTGCTATTTAAGATGCTAGAGACACAGTGGTGAATAAAGCGAATGCAGTCCTATCTTCTAAGTGTTTATATTTTAAGGGGGAGAGGGGTAGATAAACTGATATATAATACACTGCAAGGTGATAAGCAGGAGAGGGGCTGGATAGAGGGGGAAGAAGGCCAGGCCAGGCATCTTTGAGGAAGTGGCATTTGAGCATAGGCCTGAAGAGGAGACAGAGGAAGCACAAGGGTATTTAGGGAAATTTTATTAACTTCTGCCTGGCCTGTGCCTATTCCTCCTCCTGATCTCAGCTAAGGCTCAGGTTTCCAAACAGAAGTTGTCTCTGAACTGCTTAGTTAGGGGAATTCTGACAGGGGTGCAGGCCTCTCAGCCTCTGGATGCTGCCTGCTCCACTCTTTGCCCACTGGCTGCCCTAGTATTTGTGCTGGTCTTTCTGGGTGAGGCTTCAGCTTGGGGCCCTGTGCCTCTGGGCAAAGGGGTAGTGTATCACCTGGAGCTGAGCTAGGAACACACCACCCAACTTCATCCCATCTGGGCTTCTTCTGGTTCTGGCTGGGGCTGGGTGGAGCTGGCAGCCCACTTTCATGGCAAACAAAGTTGAGGATCCTTCCTCTGGCTCAGTGGTGGAGCTGGCAGGATCTCAAGTCAGCCTGCCCGAGTTCAAATCCAGACAGGTGCTGCCCCAACTGGCTGTGTGAGCTTGAGAAGCTCACTTAACTTCTCTGAACCCACATCTCCATACCTCCTGAGGATTCATCTTTGTGCCTGGAAAGTGCTTGATAAAAGCCAGCCATTCCTCTGGGGAATACTGAACTCTGGAGCCATCTGGGCCCATGTTCCCCAAGATCTGGAGATGTACTTGGGATGGAGAAGTGGGCTCCCACCATTCACCAACTTTTTGTTTGAAAGAGTTGCTCTGGGGAAAGGCTGGCATTGACCCCATCTTCTCAAAAGCCACTGCAATCCGGGCCTGGGTGGGACTGGGCTGGGGTGTGCACACTGAATGGGAAGACTGACAAAGAATGAGTTGCCTGGGTGGAAGCCACCCTCCCCTGTCCCATCTGCCCCCAGCTACAGGGTGTTAATGGGGGTACTGCCATCTTAAGCCTAAAAAGACAAGCATCAGAAAGAGAAATTGAACCGTTTATTGGTTTGGGCCTGGTCTCAGGCATGGGGCAGTGGGGGAGTAGGCATCTGGGAAGCTGAATGAAGGGAGACAAGCCCCCGACTGGCTCCTTGCCCTCCAGAGACCACCCCCCAACCTTTGCATTCACAGGAAATCATTTAGAGGCATGAGATTTCTTTCCCCAGGGTGAGCTGCAGTCCAGCTCTCAAGCGAGATGAGCCAGCGTTAACGGGTCGGTGTGGGGGCGGACCTCTCCCCTCTTTGGCAGCGTCAACACAAACATGAGGAGATAGAACAGCATCCATTCTGGGGAAACACGGTAGGGGCAGGAGGTTGCAGGCATCACTCATACACACACTCAGACACTGACAGACACACATAAATATACATTTGTACCGCAATGACCCTTCTACCTATCCACAGGATTTAGCAAAGTCCTTCCAGGGCAATTGAGAGGAGAGACCCCACAAGTGGCCTCAGCATCCCCACTCCCTGCTCTGTTCAATATAACTTGAAAGGAGGCTGTCCTGCTTTGGGATATCTGGTACCTCGGCTGGGGCTGGAGGTGGGTGTAGCTTGGGGGTGTTTTTTTTTTGAGGGGGTGGAAGGGTCCTGGGCTAACAGCTTCCCCAGAACTTTCTCAAGTTCTACCTTTTGTCACTAAGAGACCCAGAGCCCTCCTCAGCACCCCATATTGTTTTTTCAGCTCTTGGTGATTCATCTGCACACCAAATAGTGCAATTGGCCAATGAGGTATGCAAATGGGGTCCAGCCCCACTCCCATATCTACCCCATGGTTTCCTCGCATCTTGTGGATTAAGAGGAAAGGGAAGAAATGGCCGAAACGGCAGCTGGTGACATTTGAGGAAGCTGTGGATTTGGGCCCTGGGAACTTAGCTGGGGCTGTCTGGACAGGCAGGGAGGAGGCCTCCAGCTCCCCGGGACAGTGGTTACATGGAAGTGGCCTGAGGTTTCCAGAAGAAGGTGGCAAGGTTGGTAAGTTCAGAGAAGGAAGTCTGGCACAGGGTAGAGGATCAGGCAGTCATGAAATGAAATTCTTTGTACCAGGCTGTAAATTGCTCCTGCCTTGATCTCCTCTTGCCTATCTGCTGTCACCTGGGCCTTTTTTAGGTCTCTCAGACGTCCTATGACCCAGTTCTAAAGGGGTCATGCCAGTCATTCATTGCACTGGCTTCCAGGACCCTGCTGCAGCTCTGCCATCCAAATGATCAGTGCCACAGCCAGCCATCCCATATGTGAAATATTTTCAATATTACCCAGGTCTATGGAGTGGGCCATCTTGCTTGGCAGCCCTGCATTTCTGTCCATGGTCACCCGGTGCCTCTCCACAGAGCTCTCTGCTGTGGCCTGGTTGTCAGCCCTCTTGTCCCTCAAACCACTGTGTTGCCCTCCAGAATCGTGGGTGATGTAGGCATGTGGGTGCCCCTCTCTAGTGAGCTGGAGCTGCGAAGGGGCAAGAGGCGGTGGCCTGGGGTCCCGCCCCGCCGTCCTTGCACCCCTGCCACCTGCCGCCAGCACTGCAGTGGCCGCAGTACCTCCCGTCGCAGGTCCCGGCTACACCACGTATAGATGACAGGGTTGAGCAGCGAGTTGAGGGTGGCGAAAGCAAAGAAGTAGTGGGCCTTGTAAAGAATAGGGCAGGAGCGCACGGGACAGGCATAGTCTAGGAGGAGGATGCTAAAGGCAGGCAGCCAGCAGACAATGAAGACACCTAGCACAATGGTGACTGTCTTGAGCAGGGCCAATGTCTGTGGGCCAGCCACATCGGCATGGCTAGAGCGGACCACGCAGTAGATGCGGATGTACAGAACTACGATGGCCAATAATATGACAGAGAAGATGGTTACCACACAAAGCACATAGTGCTTGGCGTAGAGTGGCAGAACAGTGGAGCAGGCCTCAAGGTGACCCAGGCAGTTCCAGCCAAGGATAGGCAGGCCACCAAGAGCCAGGGAGATGAGCCACGAGGCCGCGATGAGCAGCAGCATGCGGCAGCTCTTGTCACTGCCGTAGAGCTTGACCTTGGCAATGGCCACATGCCGTTCAATGGCAATGGCTAGGAGGCTGAAGACAGAGGCGGAGAGTGTGATGAAGGCTGAGCCCTCACGGGCGAACCACTGTACAGGTGTCAGCCACAGTGTGACAGAGCCTGAGAGCAAGGTATTGGCTATGAAGGCCACACCTGCCAGAAGGTCCGAGGCAGCCAGGTTGCCCAGGAACAGATACATGGCCGAGTGGAACTTGCTGTTGCGGGCAACTGCAATGAGCACCAGCAGGTTCTCCACCACAATGGCACAGCACAGGATGATGATGAGGGCTGAGGCCACCTTGCGGGAGGGTGTCTCTTGTGTGTCCAGTGTCTCCTTGGTGTAATTATAGTGCTCCTGGACCTTGGTGGGGCTTAAGTACTCCGAGTACAGGCTGCCCATGGTTGGGCTCAGTGGCCGGCTGGGGCCATGGGGCTGTCGGAGCTGCAGAGAGAACAGACAGACAGACAGGTCAGTACTGTGGCTCTGACTTTGGACAGCTATGTTTCAAGCCCAGCTCCATCACTTGTCACTGAGTGACCACATGAAGTCAGAATTATCATGATACCCACTTTACAGATGGCAAACCCAGAGAGGTCAATTCACTTTTCCCGAAGTCTCAAAGCAGAGCCAAACAGACCCACTCCAAAGTAGCAGAGCCAAACAGACCCACTCCAAAGCCTCTATAATGTCTAGGCTACACTGTCCCTCAAAAGCTCCCCCCAATGACATAAAGGACACAAAGTAGACTTTCAGAAGCCTTGCTCACCCACCCAGAATGTAGGCTGTGGGTGGAAACTGGTGGGCTTGCCTCTTTTCTTGAATACACTGGAGCCCTGAGCCACAAGCTGCCTGCCAACCTGGGTCAGCAAGATGCTCGCCACTGATAGCACCAACCCCTACTTATTACCACCCGCTGTTCTAGATTTCAGGCTGGGGCTAAGCCTTGAGGCCATGGGTGCTCCCAAGATAAGGTCTTGGGGAAACACAAGGGCGGCCCTGAGGTTCAAGTATTCCAGAGGTCACGTCATGTTCAAGGGCACAGACCTTGAAGGCAATCCAGGATTCAACACCACTCTACCTCTGACATGACGTGGGACGGTGGGCAAGTCACTTGACATGTGGCTTTAATGTTCTCATCTGTGCAATAGGGAGAAGAAAGCCCACTTTCTAGGAGTGCCAGGGAAATTTTGTTGAATAATGCACAAGTACTCTTAGCACATAGCAGCACTCAAAAAATATTCTTAGCTTCCTTCTTCCTGCCCCACATTGCTCAGAACTAGGTGCTCTCCATTCAATCTTTTGGGAGAGAATGTTGACAGAGCCAGGCAAGATTACCAACAGCCGGTTCTCATCAGCACCATCTAGCCCTGCCCTTGGACAGAGGGTCCCAGTGGGGAGGGCAGGGTGCTGGCACCTCCCCCTCCCCAGCGAGGATGAAATCCAGATGTGAGGCCCCTGGAACAAACCGGGTGGAGTCCTTGATCTCCAGTCATATCCGGTGTGGGGAAAGCTGGGAGGGGGTGATGGGATGGGGGAGCCACCGGGGACCGGTCTGGGAGGTCCTGGCTGGGAGGATGGGGCAGCTGTGCTGAAATCATGTGAGCTGTGAAGGGGCGTGCAGCCTCACGGGTAGTGGGGATGGTATTTGTTTCCATGAAAGCCTGAGTCACCCTCCCCCCACCACCCCCCAAGGAAAACTGAGTTGTTGGAAGAAGGGGCGGGAAGACACGCGTGGGCAGAGGATGAGAGGCAGACATCATGGTCTCCCTCAAGCTTGGGGCGGGGGTGGTCTCAAAGGTGCTAGTGCCTTTCAGGAGGGGGAGCCAGGAGTAAGCTCCAGCTGTAAGCTAAATGGGGGAGGGGGAACCACGGGAAGAGCCTGCCCCAAGTCCCTGAAAACTCGCCTGGCAAGGCCTGGCAAGGACCACGTGCCCGCCAGGAGCTGTGTTCCAGAAAAGTCTGGTTAGGCAGGTTCCTAGTGAGCCCAGGATTGATGGGGGGCTTCTGGGATCACTCAGCCATCTCTGTACCCAGCCAGACAGAGGCAGCTGCTCTGCCTGGACGAAGGGACATCCGTCCTAGTTAAGGAACAGAGAAGGGCTTGTGTGCATCCCCAAGGACTGCCACCCCGCCCAGATTGCCACACAGAGGCCCCTTGTTTCCCTGTTGGATGGACAGGGCCTTGGGCACCCTGATGCCCTCTGCCTGCTGCAGCCCGCCCTGGGCTAACTTGGCCCAGGCCTGGCCTTACTAGACCAGCCTCATGCCAGAAACAGTCCGCACCAGGATTGGCTAATTTGCAATCCCAGGGCATTGAGAATTCGCCTGTTGGTCTGAGCTTTACGTCCTCAGCATCTGATTGGCCTATTTCGGGGTGCTTTGCAGCTAGCACTCCCAAATGGGCTGGTTCTTTCTAAACAGCTGGAGCTCGCTTCTTTCCCAGGGGAGTTAAGGCAGTATGGATGTCCCAGGGGAGAGTTTGAACTGCAGCCTGACCCGGCCGGGTCACACCCAGCCCAGACGACCCCAGGCTGCCCTGGCCTACTGGGCCCCTCCTGGGATTTAAAACTAAGAATCAAGGACCAGTCACAGGCCTGGGAAGCCCGTGGGGTGAGAAGCCCAGAGCTGTCCCGTGGCCACCACCCCTCCCTTCCTGACACGAGGCCACTGCTCTTTCCAGTCTGGCGTCCAAGAGAAAGATTTATGACCCCTTCCTGCAGAAATAAGGAATGGGTTCAGCCCTTGAACCCCCAAAACTGATGAAAAAGTCTGTCTTCTTCCCTGGAAGGCACTGCACCCTCACTTTTTGCAGCCTCAGAAGACTGTCAAGGCATCCTCAGAAGGAGTGGTAGGGCTCCTCTGAGGCCCATGCTGGTTCATCTTTCCTACTAGGACTTTGCTAAAGGGGGAGCTTAAGGCAGGTTGGCGCTTCTCAGAAAGGAAGCTGGCCTGGAGGATGGGACTGGCAGTCACCCTCAGGCAGATACAGGCCTTGCCTGCCTCCCCTCTGCCAGGCTCCCAGAACTAGCTACACACAGGACCTGTCTCCTCTTACCTTCACCAAGGCAGCCCTGACTTCCTCCCAGAGACTCAGTAGAAGTTATTGGGTTCAGAACCAGGGAATGACCAAGCTTGAAATGGAGCGAGAGGGATAAGTCACAGGGTTTGGAGGGAAGGGAAGAGAGACAGATGAAGACTGTTGAGGGGAGATTAGGAGGGAGGAAGGCAGTAGGATGCACAGTGGCTTCCAGGAGCACCTCCCCCAAGCTCCACTGAGGCAGGCCCTGTGGTTATGGTTCCCCGTGATCACTCACTGATCCCAGGCCTCTCCCTAGGACAACCAGCCCTTCAACCCTTTCTTTTGGTTTCCCCTCAGCTGTCAGACCTGTCTCTGCACTGCCATTCTCCACATAGCCGCCAGGAGGAGCTTTTTCAATTTAGAGCTCCAATGTCACTCCTTAACTGCTCCCCCAGGGTCACTCCACTCCAACCCCACCTCAGAGCCTTTGCCCCTACTGTTCCTCCACCTTGCATGCCCTTTTCCCAAATTCCTGACCTTTCAAATTTCAGTTTTAAGGTCATTTGGTCTGACCACCAGTCTATCATAGCTGCCTACTCCAGGCCCTGTCTATCACAGCATCTTGCTTTGTTACCTTAACAGTACTTGGCAATTTTGAAAATTATGACTGTACAATATTTCTAGTTTTCTGTCTGGCTTCCAGGGTAGATTGTAAGTGTCGGAGGCCAGAGACCAAGTCCATTTTCAGCCCCTTTGGAATGATGCCTAGCATACAGAAGGTGCCCAGAACGCATGTAAGATGGGTGAATAGATAGATGAACGGATGAATAAATGCACGCATACATGCATGCATGAACGAGGCCTCAGTGGCCCCAGAAAATGGAGACTCCGAAACTCAGCCCAGTTTCAAAGGTGGCTGCAACAGCCACTGGTCTGATGGCAGCGGTCCCCCACCCCCACCAGACAACAGGACCCGCCCTCGCCTTGGGGCCACAGTCTCGGCCTTCTTATCTGGCCGTGGAATGCGCGGTATCCACACTCCAGGCGGCTGGGGCCGCGGCTCCTCTCTCCCGCGACAGAGGCACGCTCCGAACCTCCACATCTCCAAGTGGGGTAGGGGGACTTCTCTCCGTCCCGCAAGGGGCCCTGCTTCAATATTCCCGGAGTATTTAGGAGGTGTGGTAGGGGCGATCCCAGCTGCAGTCGCACCGCGACACGCGGGGGACCGTGGGCTCAGAGCGCCTGAGGCATCTGACTAGGGCAGAGTCGGGGGAGGGGGTGGAAATCCCCGGGTGAGTCAACTCGTGCAGGAGGAGGGGGCGAAGTCCTGACGTTCTGCTGAGCCCGGTACCCAGTGCGATGCCACGCGCGCCTCACCCACGCCCCACCCCCGGGCCCCGAAGGAAAGAAGAGTCGGAGCTGCGCAGTCACGTTCCCTTTCCTTCCAGAACAAAGCCAAGCCCTCGCGAAGAGACTGAAGGAGACGGACTACTCGAGGAAACTGAGGCAGAAAGCCAGACAGGCAGGAGGGGGCGACTGCCCTCCGATGGGAGCCCGCCCCTTGGGTTGGAGGCTTCGCGTCGCACAGCACATTTTGCCCACGCCCAGCTGGAGTCTGCCAGTAGGGGCCCACTCCTCCCCATACACACTCCCCAAACCCGCGTCCCCAGGCTCGCAGTCCTGCCTCCCAGTCTCCAGCCGAAAGCTCTTGGATTCTGCCTTCTTGGCGACAACTTCCTGCCACTAGGGAAGGCGGGGAGCGCAGTCTGCGGGTTCGCGGCCAAAGAAGTGGGGTTGCTTGGAGTCGTGGAGAGGGCGCACTACTTCCTTAGTGCAGCAGGAGCACAGCGACACTTGCGCGTCCTGAAGCTCCCAGAGCCCCAGCCAGACACCCCACCCCCAGCTCGGATATCAGGACTTCAGAGGACCGGGCCCGCCCTTTCTGCCAACCCCTCGTTACGCACGCTCACCTGGCTAAGCTGGCCCGGGTCCCTGCCCTGGCCGGAGAGGCTTTGGCGTCTGCGTCCCCGGGACGGCCACGGCTAGGGCTGGGGCTGCCCGCCGGGCTCGGCTGTGTCCCGGGGCTGGGGACCTAGCGCGCAGGCGGGGCAGGGAAAGACTCAGCCTTGGACCCCGCTCGCCCCGCCCTCCTCTCCTCTCCTCCCCTTTCCGGACGCGGCAATAGATTCCAGATGTGACTGGTCTGCCAGGCTCTGGTAGGGTCCCTTTGTTCGCATCCCCCCACCTCCGCCTGCGCTGCCCCTCCCAGCCCCCTCCCGTGAGAACCCGCTGGCGCGTGACGTCACGAAGCCCCGTGACTTCATGTCGCTCCTGGCCAGGTGGCCTGAACCTGAAATAGCTGGCTCCAAGTACAGCTATCCTCTTGGCCCATCTCTGGGACCGTGGAATTGGAGGAGAGCAAAGGATCCCCTTTATTTACTTTACAAGGAACCATGAAGCACCTACTGTTAACGCCCCAAATAGGCATTAAGTGCCTACTATGTGTTCATTTAAAAAATAAAGTTCCAACCATGTGCTACGCCCTGCCCCAAAGACAGAACTCGTTTTTGCCTTGCTAGGATCCCAGAACTGAGGTGCTGTCCCTTCTCCCTTAGAAAACGGGGCACCAAACAGTCTACCTTGCCTTTGTCGATGGGATGGCTGTCCCGCTCTCGCTGCGGTGGACCAGCAGGCCCAGGTTGCACCCTGCCTTCCAAGTTGGGGCCAATCTTCTATGGAGATTTTGAGTTTTCCTCCTTCAGCCTTTTAGGAGGGAACTATTTGTGAAAAAGCATAATGTGCTTATATATTTATTTACTAAATACATTAAGCATCTGCTATGTGCCAGACACTATTCTAAAGGCTAGAGACATATCAAGAGGGAACAGAACAGGCAAAACTCCCTGTCCGCTGCAGAGCTGATGTTCTACTGGAGATGCACAGAATATCCAGAATATTACGGGAAGAAGAAATTGGTGAGTTTCCCAGGAGAGGACCTGAAAGGTAGGAGACAAGGCATGGGACGGAGGCTACTTTCATTCTATGACTCCTTTGTACCTTTTGACTTTTGCAACGTGTACATCCGTGCCCTATTCCAACAATAAATTAAATTAGAAAGTAAGCCTGCTTGATACCCAGGTAGGAGGGAGGGGGTAAATGCACTCTTCTGTATGTATATTCTACTTCAAAAAAGCAAAATAAAGAAAAGGGATGTCTGCACTCCCATGCTCACTGCAGCACATTATTCACAATAGATAAAGAAGATGTGATATATGTGTATATTTTCCATATATATAAAATATAAATAATGGAATATTATTCAGCCTTAAAAAATGAATTTTGTCGCTTGTGAAGATATGGTAGACCTATAAGGCATTATGCTAAGTGAAATAAGCCACAGAGAAAGACAGAGAGAGCATGGTATCACTTATATGTGGAATCTAAAAAAGAAGGTTAAACTTATAGAAACAGAGGGAAAGTGGTTGCCAGGGGCTGGGGTTGGGGAAATAGGGAGAGGCGGTAAATGGTACAAACTTTCAGCAGTAAGACGAATAAGGTCGGAGGATCTAATGTGAAATATAGTGACTATGGTTAATAATACTGAATGATACCATTGAAGTGTGCTGAGAATAGAACTAAAATGTTCACGTATAAACACATACGAAACAAACAAATCCAATAGATAAAAATGAGATGATGTATGCGTTGATTAACTCAATGGGGGGAACTCTTTCAGAATGTATATGTATATCAAATCGCCATGATGTGTACTTTATATATCTTACGATTTTATACGTCTATGATACCTCAATAAAGCTGAAATTAAACAAACAAAAAAAATTAAGGCTGCTTGATAACCAGACAATGCAACCAATAAAGAGAAGAGAGAAGGAAGGTAGGAAGGTGTACTTTTCTGAATGTATATTATACTTCATAAAGAATATTGAAAAGCGAAATGACAAAAAAAGGAAATTAAAATGGATCCATTAAGGCCTATTAAAAAATTAAAATGGAGTACTGACATGAAACTGTTTTCAACATGTGAAGTTGAAAAAAGCACAATGTAGACCAGTTTGCTTCGTTTGCCTGCATTTCTGGATGTATTTATAAGGGCTATATAAATATACACACATTTGCCTGGGGGGTCACAGGCACAAGACACTGGTCACAGTGGTTACCCTCAGGGAGGGAAACTAGGGGGACAGGGGAACAGGTGAGAAGTCACCAGATTTTTCATGCTGTACCCTGGGGGACTGAGAAATTTTTAGCTCATATTACCAACTCAGAAATTTTACAGAGACGTGAAAAATAAAAAGGTAATAAATCACCAGACTTCTAATTGTAAATTCATCCCTGTAATACTACTACTACTACTATCACTACTACTACTACTACTAATAGTAATATTAATAATATCTATAAACAATAACATTATTAATAAAGATAGCAATATTATTCAACATATCGATATTAACAAGCTTATTCTAAGAGTAACTATGTTTATATTTTTAATAAAGAAATGTATATTAAGAATCAATAGATTAATGCTACATATACATATGCAGCATTTATATTCATATAATGCAACAACATATAATGCCCTGTGCTGGCTCTGGTGATGCCTTGTTGGTTTCTGCCATCCAGAGCTGACAGTCTGATGGAAGAGACAGTGAAGAAACCAGACAGTTCTAACACAGGTCAGTAAGGCTTTGACATGGAGATAAGAAAAGTCAGACAGTGATTTTGCTTCTTTTTCTGGACCAGATTTCAGTGTCCACTCAGTGGCCTTGGGGTCCACTCAGACCTTGGCAAAATCTTACCAAGTCCTCTGCCAAGTGAAGTATATTGCCCGTGCAACCTCTCAAAACCAGGTGTTCAACCCACAGGGGACAACGCTTAGAGAAAACTGGGTCCCTTCCTCATCGGGGAGCTATCAGAGCGGAAATCTCAGCCTTCTGTGGGGACCTGAAGGCTGGGGAGGAAGTGCCCCCCCAACTTGCCTAGGCTGGCTCAGCAGTTTACCATCCCCCAAGGGATCTGGGGGTTGGGGTGATGTCAAGGCCACAGACATATCCGGTGTCTGTTAGGGGGACTATGACTCCACAGAGGTGATGCCCTCAGGCCCTCAGGGACACACAGATGCACCCACAAGCAACTTCTGCCCTCCCCAGCAGCCCCCGCATCTCACTTCTGGGGCAGTATGAGGTCTCCACCAGATTAGCTGAGGGAATGGGCTGGAGAACTAGAAAACACTGGAAGCCTAGACTTCCTGATAGTCTGGGGGCACTAAGGGGGAAGCTGGGCACTGCTCTAGGCAGACACCTGAGTGAGAGAACAGTAGAAGAGGAAGGAAACAGGACACTTCTCTTGGAGAACTCCCAGGGAGGAGAAATAGAGGTGAAGGAAGAGGCTTAAACCAGCCTCCACTAATTATAGGGCCACTGACAATAATGGCTAAAGCTCACAGGACTCGTTCTGTGCTTGAGTATGTGTCTGTGAACCCTCATAACCCTAGGAGGTGGGAGATGTTATAATTATCATCCCATTGTTTTAGATAGACTAGTTTTAGGACAATTTTAGGTCCACCACAAAAAAGTACAATAATTTCCCATATAGCCCCTACTCCCAGGTGTGCAGAGCCTCTTCCACCATCAACATGGCACCAGAAAGGTTCATTTGCTATAATCGATGAACCTACATTAACACATCATTATCACCCCAAGCCCGAGTTTACATGGGGGGCCACTCTTGGTGTACTTTCTATGGGTTTGAACACACATATAATGACATGTATCCACCATTACAGTAGGAGTTTCACTGCGTAAAAATTCTCCGTGCTCCACCTATCACCTCCCCTCTCCCAAATCCCTTGTTACCCCCGATCTTTTTACTGTCTCCATAGTTTCACCTTTCCCTTCTCATCCCATTTTAAAGATGAAGAAACTGAGACACAGAGTAGTGGGAACATTTGAATTTGTTCATCCCTAGTCCTCACCCCAGTCCTGATGTAGTGACCCTCTTCCTGGCCCCAGTGTGTCAGAAAGGTGATGGTTACCACTCAGGACCACATGGGTCACTGGTGAGATGTGGGATGTTCTCTCTGTAATCCAGGCGAGGAGAACCCGCTGATCTCTGATCCCACCCCACCCAAAATTTTGTGAACTCCCCCAAAAGCAACGAGGCCCAGGCCTATCCTCCATCCATCCTGGGCCTCCAGTGTCCCCCAACCCCCAGCTCTTGGCTTTTGGCAAGAGAAACTGCATAAAAAGAAGTGTCTGAGACAGGTCCCAACTTTCTCATCATTATCCCGGCACTGGGGTAAGGGGCCCCAGCTGCAGAGAAGCTTTCCAGATGCTGATCTTGGCAGGCATTGGGGAGGCAGCCACATCGTCTCCTCTATCCATGGGCTAGGAGCTCACTTTCAGCTTCAAGGATGGGCTGGGAGGCTTCTGGTAGAGGCCAGTCCCTGCCATGTCTGTATCAGATGCAGTCTTGGCCCTTCCAGCCTGGGAAGGGTGGGCTCTCTCTTCTGGACCAGTGAGGCATGCACTGTTAAGGAAGAGGGAAGCATCAGTGTCCCAATTCTCAGCAAGCTCCCCTACTCGGCATCATAGTAACAGCTGACACGTATATAATGTGCCAGTTAGTGTCCTAAAAGCTTTGCAAATATCAACTCATGAAAAGCTCACAGCAACTGCCTCAATTAGGGAATGAACAGACAATCTGCAGTCCATCCTTACGCGGAAGACCACACAGGAATATATTTGGAATTAACTTCTAGTTCAGAATTAGTGATATAAACAGCACAGATGAATATCAGATGCATTAGAATGAAGGAAAGAAGCCAGATACAAAAGGCTGCATGGTGTATGATTCCATTTCTATGATGTTCTAGAAAAGGCCAAACTACAGGGAAAGTAAACAGACCAATGGCTGGCAGAACCTGGGGGTGGGTGAAAATTTGACCACAAAAGGGCACGAGGAATTTTTTGCTAATGGAACCATTTTATATCTTGATCATGCTGGTGGTTATGTGACTATATATGTTTGTAGAAACTTGCATAACTGAATGCTGAAATGGAAAGAGTTTAATGTAACCAAATTGTATCTTAAACTTAATCCCTCAGAGCTGCCTTACATCAGGAAAATAGAAATACTTCAACTAGAGGGGATTTAATTTAGAAATTAGCACAATGGGACGTGTCCGGTAGGAGATGCTACCAGGAGCAGTTGGGGATAAATATCCTGGCTTCTCCCATCCTCTTGCCTTATGATCTACCCTCAGTGCGGGCCACTGGAGAAATCTGGGCAGAAGCCAGTGGACAAGGGAGAGGTTTTATGCAGGGATAGAGCAGAGAATGGGTGATCTGAGGACACACAGACTCAAGCTGAGCACAAACCTTGTGAGGTAGGGGCAATTATACCCCATTTTACAGAGGAGGAAACTGAGCCCTTGTGCCCTGCCCCAGGGGTTTGAGTCTTGAGGAGGATCTGAATCTCTGCCAATATTTGGCTGGAGGGCTGTTTCTGTGCCTTTTTTTTTTTTTTTTATGCTCCAAACTCCCAATTTGGCTAAACTGAAGGGAACTGAAAAGGAATGGAAATGGATATGCAAATCAGGGTTATCCCCAGGGGCAGAAGGTGGGGTGGGATGGGTGGGCACAGGGGCAGGGATGCCTCAATGGGAGACTGCCCGGCTCCTTGGCAGTTACCCAAAAACTGAGCTGCAAACACACAGCAGATGTTTTAGCAGTTGATAAGGGGGCACATTAGACAGTTCCCCAGGACAGTTCAAAATTGCCCTCATCAAGCCTGCACCCATGCTCTATATCTCTACCTGAGGGCTGCCCCCAATATTCCAGCGTTGACCTCTGGTCTTTGTGAAAACCCTTGCCCAGCAATGGGGGGCTAAGAAAGGCCAGATGTTAGGGGACCCTCCAGCTTCCAACATGCGCTCCCTAAATTGCTATCCTGCCTGTGGCCAGCAGAGATACACTCTGGGCCGCAAGGCTGACAATGCTGCCCCCATACCACTGGGGACAGAGGTCACCTGCAGTTTAGCCTTTGATCCATAGGAGAGGGCTGGACATGTTGACCTCTCATTTTCACCGGGGCTTGGGCCAGAATGGTCAAAGTTTGAGCCTTGCAGTGTGTACAGGTTTTGAGATCATTACCTCCCTTTCATTAGGCTCTTAATTAATATGCTGGGGAGGGGAGCCCTGTGCCGAGTGCTTTCTCTACATTCCGTTTATTCAGTTACTACGTATGGAGAACCTATGGGGTTCCCAGCGCCCTTCTTGGCGATGGACAGACAAGAATCAGGAAAACAAGAACATGGTGTCTGTCATCTGTTAGCATGTGGTGAAAGTTCTGGAAACAAATGACACTGGGAAGCAGATGAGAAATGTGGGGTAGGAAGGGAACAGTGATTTTAGACCCAGTATCTCTTGAGGTGATATTTGAGCAGACCTGAATGAGGTGAGGAAGTGAGCCATGCAGATATTCAAAGGAGAGTGGTCCAGGCAGAAGGAATGACAAGTGCAAAGGCCCTGAGGTTGCCATGGAATTGACAAGTCTGGCAAGAAGACTACTGTGGCTGAAACCTCAGAGTGATAGAGGGGGAAGGTGGGAGGAGCTTAGGACAGATTCTCTAGGGCCTTGTGGGCTGCAATGACTTTGGCTTTGCCCTAAGTGAAATGGGAGATACCAAGGGTTCTAAGTAGAGAAAGAATATGATCTGATTCATTTATAGGCCCCCTCTGTGGGACAAAAAAAGTGTGGGGAGTAAGGATGGATGGAAAGAGAACTCTAATCCTTCACACAGCTCAGCAGGGGAGGATTTGTGTATGTCCCACGTACCAATTAGGAGACCAAACTCCAAAAGAGCTAACCACTTGCCCCGAGACATGCAGCCAATTGGTAGCCTCCCCTAGATTCAAACCTGTGTTTATGTGACTCTAGTGCCACTGGTAAATAATCATTTATTTGTGTGACTTCAGGGAGATAGAGACCTTAAGACCCCAAAAACAAAGGGAGGGCTTTCTCTGTTTCTGATAATACCCTACAAGAGAGATGAGAAAAGGAATTCACTCAAGAAACATGTATTGAGCCCCTGCTGTGTTACAGACACTAGGCTGGGTACTGGGGCTACAACAGAGAACAAGCCGGAGCAAAATTTCTGCCCTGGAGAAGTTTACACTCTAATGCAGGGGACAGACAAAAAGCATTTAAAAAAGAAGAAAAAAAGGAAATTATATAGGATATTAGAAGATAAACAATGAAGGAAAAAAATAGTCAGGATAAGGGGGTCAAAAGGTCCAGGGGTGAAGATTGCAATTTTAATAGGGTGGTCAGGACAGGGTTCTTGGAGGAGGTGATGTTTGAGCAAAGAAGTAAAGGAGGTGAGAGACTGAGCCATGTGGAGCTCTGGGAGAAGTACATTTCAGGTAGAAGGAACAACACCATGGAATTTTAAACACACATTCACAGTTATTATTGCAGGGATATTCTTCAAAGGCCCTGAGATGAGTTCAACACAAATGAGTGAGTAAATAACAAAGCACGTGGCCATCAGGAAAGTCCAGCCACGCCTACTCCACCACACTCTACCCACTTTCAGCCTTTACAACTTCTGTTCTCTCAGCTTGGAACACATTTTCTTCTCTGGACAAACTCATGATGGACCCTCAATCCTTGGCTCTCAGGTTACCGCTTCAAAGAAGCCAACTCTGAGACCCTTGATTTCGCTCATTATGAGTTCTTCCTCTGGGTTCCCACAGACTCTGTAGACCTCCCCTCTTCTGATCCCTCAGCCTACTTCACTGGACTGTGAGTACCTCAAAGGCATCTTCTGGATTTACCCCAGCAGTACACAGTAGGTGCCTAATAAATCATTAAGCAACTAAGTATTTTTCCCTTGTTCACCACATAAAATCTAAACTCCCTGGCACAGGACAGACTTGTAAATCTGTCTGTAAAATCATGAACTGGTTCTGAGAGGAGACACAGAGCTGGTTGTAGTGGTGGCTTTAGGAAGGGGAACTAGGGGACAGAGGTTGAAGAAGACAGACTTCTCTCTAGTTATTTTTTTGTAGTTTTTGAAAACTTCTTTACCAGGTGTGTGAATTCTCTATGCAAACATAAAATGAATAAATAAAATTCTACAAAATAAAGGATTAGAAGACATTTTTAAATTGCAAAGCGTGGAGTTTTAAACACACATCCACAGATATTCTTGCAGGGATAGAATACACAATGAAATACATTGTAAAATTTCATTAATACTTCATATAAATATTCATGTTATATATCAGATGCAAAAAAAAAAAAACCACATCTTTAGTATATCATTCAAGGTCCACTTCCCTCCCTACCGTGGCTCTTGCGTTGCTTTAATAACAAAACTCAACTTTATAATAATAATAATGGCACGCTTTGTCTCCATTATATCATCGAAGTCTCACAACAGCCCATTTTCCAGCTAAGGAACCCGAGGATGGTTTGGAGACCACGTTCTCTGCCACTGAGCTCAGTTCAGACCGCACTCACCTCCAAGGTGATCTGGTCAGACCAGGCAGGGAAGGCTGCTATGGGTTTATGGCCCCCCAGGAGGTCGTGCCGACAACCGAAGAACCTAAAAATGACCATTTGGATTTCAGCTGAGGGGTGGGGCAACGAGAGGCAATTCAGGATCTGTGGACTCCCCACTTTGCTCTGTGTTTGGAGCGCCCTGTCAGGTCTGACAGGGGACAGAATCCTGACCTGGGGGTGGTGGTGGTGAGGGAGACACAGACCCAATCTGAAGGGATTGAGGGGGTCATAGCCCTGCCCTGAGATATATAAACTGTTAGGTACAATCCGGCAGGTCCAATCCTGAGAGCTTTCGGTGGGAGATAAGGCCCTGCATTGAAACAAACAAAACCACGTTATTGGAGAGAGAAAAACCACCTTGGCGAGCCTTGGCAGCTACATGGGGCCGTGTGAGGGGCGGGAGGGTGTGGCTGAAACCAAAAGCCTAACAGTTATTGGTCATATTCCCTTAAGTGTTCGCTCCAGAACCGCTCATTCGTGGGCGGGACACTTTTCCAGACTTAACGCTCATTGGCTGACCGGGGAACGTGCCCTTTGGGAAGAAGAAGTCTCATTGGCTGGATTTCTGCTCCAGGCTCTTTGTAGACAGGACCCAAGAAAGCAAGGCCTACGGAGGGGCGGGGCTTCTTAATGTGCGGTTGCTTCCCGGGCGTCGCAGAGGGCCCTTTAGGCCAGAAGGGAAAACTGGGTTCCGAAGTTAGCTTTGGGATGGCAGTGGGGGACTCTGGTCCGCGCCCCGCGGTTCTTGCTCTTGCATGCTCCGCTTCCCCACGTCGAATCCGAGCGGAGTAGGCAGCATCGAGGGCGTGACGTCATCGCGAGGCGCCGAGAGAGCCCAGGGGGAGCCTTGACCTCTCGGCGTGGGGAGCTGCGAGGCAATGCTGCAGCTACTTCGGCCTGGGGTGCGGGCTTGGCTTCGGCCCACAGGCTGCCGGGTGAGGCCAGGGACTGGGGGCGAGGTCGGAGGACAAAAGTTGGAGGGTCCAAGGGTCGTCTTTGACTTTCGCCCACCGCTTACAGGGCTTGAACGCGCTGGCGGAAGAGGCCGTGCAGCCGCCAGGGAAGCCTTTGGCGAGCGCAGGTGAGGTTGCCGGGGTCGCCCCGGCAAGGGTGGCAACCAGGAGCTCTGACCTTTGTCCCTGAACTCTCTCAATTGCTTCAGGTCCCCAGGCATCGGTACTGCGCAAGTGCGAGCTCCCGGTACCCGCGCACCGGCGTCCGGTACAAGCCTGGGTGGAGTCCCTGCGGGGCTACGAACAGGAGCGCGTGGGTCTCGCCGAACTGCACCCAGACGTTTTCTCCACGGCGCCCAGGTAATCGGAAGCTGAAATGGTGAACTGGGTGCCAGAGGGACGAGGAGCGCGGGTTTGGGAATCAGGATAACCAGGGCTTGAGCCTAGTTTTTTCACCTGTCAAAAGGGGATGATGGTTTTCCCTGCTGCAGAGTTGTTTGAGGTTGAGAGATGAGATTGAGAGGTGAGAGATAAAGGGACGCAGAGCTTTGAAGCCTGTAGGAAGTAAGAATGAAGAACTTCTGGGTTCAAATCCTGCCTTCTCCCCTTGTACTTTAGTGTCCCCATTCTCAGACCCCAGGAGGTTGCTGAGATGATTAAATTAGTTAATTTGGGCACATAATAAGTTCTACAGAAATATTGATTATCATTGCTGTGATTGTTTTTTGCAAAAAAAAAAAAATCACTAACAATGTCTAAATCCTTATCATGTGCCTGGCACAGCCTGCGCATTTTAGTTAACTAGATCTCAGCAACCCTAGGAAGGGATTCTGTTATCCTTATTTTGTAGAGAGAGAAACTGAACACAGGTTAAGAAGTTTGCTCAAGGTCACACAGTTTGTAAACTTTAGAACCAGGATCTCAAGTTTATGTGGGCTGGATTATTGACTGCAGAGGTGTAGGATGCCTCTCATGTGTAGTGTCTGGCCCACAATAAGTGCTATTAATTCATTACTTACTGTAATTTGTATGAGGGTGACAAAAAAGTTAAAAACACAATAAAAAGTTAAAAACAATATATTTTGTTTATTCTGTAAATATCTGAAGCACCTGCTTTGTGCCAGATTTCATTTTAGGTGTAGTGAATGAGCACTGATGTCACTTACGGTCTGGAGCAGGGGTCAGCAAACTTCTGTAAAGGGCTAGATAGTAAATATTTTAGGCTTTGCAGACTATAACATTTCCATGGCAAGTATTCATCTCTGCTGGTGTAGTGCGAAAGCAGCTGTAGATGATACATAAACAAATGAACATGGCTATGTTCCAGTAAAACAAAGAGGCAGCAGGCCAGGTTTGGCCTACTAACCATAGTTTGCCAATCCCTGGCAGACTGCCCTGACTGCCATGTTCAATATAGACACATAATGCGTAAATTAAATTCTTCTGATAGTCACAGTTTTTGAAAAATAGGAAGAAACAAGTGAGATTGATTTTAATAATGTATCTTATTTAACTTGATATATCTAAGATATTGTTATTTCAGCGTGTGGCATTGGCCATATTTTAGGTGTTCAGTAGCCACACATGTGGCCAGTGTCTGCCTCATGGGACAGTGCACAGCTAGAGAGGCAAATGAGTTCATAAAGAAGGTGGCATTAAGTAAGCAGTAATGTTAGGAAAGAAGTAAGGTGAGACAGAGGAAGGGGCGGCTCTCTTTTTTGCAAAGGAGCTCCTCTGGATATTGTTTGGGCTGAGACCTATAGGCTGAGAAGGAACCAGCCAGGGGAAAAGCATTTCAGGCAGGGGGAACAGCAAGTGCAGAGACCTAGAGACCGGACTCCATTTCACAGAATGAAATGGAGTGGAGCTGGAGGTACCACTAGCTGGAGTGGAAAAGGGGTGGGAGCAGATCACACAGGGCCCTGGAGGTATGAGGGAGGAGCCTGGGTTTTCGTCCCGTGAGGTGGGGACCTTGGAAGGGTTTTAAGTGGAGGTGGACCTCTCATGTCTTCTACTTCCACAGGCTGGATGTCCTGCACCAGGTTGCCATCTGGCAGAAGAACTTCAAGAGAATTGTGAGTGTCCCGAGTGGGGTGAGGTGGGGAGAAGGAGGCAGAGGAAGCTCTTCAGCGTTTCTTCTCTGGACTGCTGGGCTTGGGTCTGTCTCCACTCTCCTGAAACATTCACCGATGGGTCATTTGCCAGACATTTTCTAAACACCCACCTTATACTGGGCATCGTGCTAGTGGATGAGACAGGCAAGACCCTGCCCTCATGAAGCTCGCAAACTACTTGGAGAGGTAAATCAGGTAGTCACACCTGCAGATGTATAATTAGGGAAGTTGTCCCATAGAAAGGGGCATTTAACTTCAGGTGTGCAGTAGGAGCTAACTATATAAAGTGGGTAGTGGGGCTTGTGTGGGGTGGAGGTAGTAAGAATCGTATATGCAAAGGCCTTGTGGAAGGGACCAAAAACAGCCCAATGTGGTCGTGAAGTCAGTAGGAGCAATGGTGAGGACTTTGGAATTTACGCCAAGAGCACAGAAGAAGCCATTATCAATTAACGTCTCTTGCCTGCTGTCTGCCCACCTCAGAAATCCAGCAAGCCTTCCCCCAGCCCATTCCCTACCTGCTCCTTGTCGCTCTAGGAATGAAGTCAGCCTGGCATGGGAAGTCCATCATGATCCCCCACCCTTCTCCTCTCCCTGATTCTAGGAATGTCTTTCCACGCCCCACCCTCCTTTCCGTTGCAGCCATGTTAAAATCATTCAGAAAATGCTGAGCAGCTGCTGTGTGCCAGGCGGCAGAGCCCCTGCCTTTCTGAGGCTGACATTCTAAGTGGAGGAAGAAATTTTTAATTTCTTTATCCTTCCTTCCCTCCAAAAGTGATCTATAGAGCCCCAATCTCTGTGCCTCCTCGGGCTTCCCAGCAGCAGGCCCAGTCCTCTCAGGTCACTGCTACATTCTTGGGCCTGGTGCCTTTCAGCTGCAGTGACAGCTGCCTTGCGAACCTGACTATCTCTTCACTTTGTGTTCACAGAGCTATGCCAAGACCAAGACTAGGGCTGAGGTACGGGGTGGTGGCCGAAAGCCCTGGCCACAGAAAGGCAGTGGACGTGCAAGGCACGGCAGCATTCGCTCCCCTCTCTGGCGAGGAGGTAAGCAGACAGGGCAGGGAGGGGCTCGGGGTGTTTCTTCACATACATGTGGTGTATTGTCTCCTCCTTCCCGCTCCCTCTACCTTATCAGCCCACCATGGCAGGGGCAGCAGGCCTCAAGCCTACAGACTCCACTGCCCATATGCAGGCAGAGATCTGAGAGTCATTCACTTTTTCCCATTCCCACCACCCCACTAGTTCTGGGTTTGGCCTCTGTCATCAGAATACCTCGTGGCTCCTGCCTCTTTTGTGTGGTCTCAGCTTCTTACTTTGGCATTCCAGGCACTGGTGGCTGCAGCCCCCACCCCCTTGTCTTCTTTATACCCTTCCTGACTAGACAGCACTCAGTCATCTCCCATTTGCCTGGCCAGCTCTTATCCTTCTGATGTGTTTGGGTCACACCAGGAAGCCCTCCCTGACCTTCCTTTGGGTCCTCTGTCCCCTACAACTCTCCTGCTGCCCTGCCCACCCCTGAGTTCCTCTGTGGTCAAGCCTCTGTCTTAATATGAATGGCATGAGGACAAAGATCCTGTCCATCCTGTTCCCTGCTGCACTCCCAGGGCCCAGTAGACAGGTAGACAGTCCTCACTCAGAGTTTGATGGCTGAGGAAACACATACCCAGGGAGGGGAAGTCACGTGTCCCAGGTGATACCCAATTTAGCCTCCCCTTTCCATCCCTACCCGAGGCCCTGCCCTCTTGCTAGGTTCAGCCCAGCTGCTAGCAGCCTCCCCACCCCCACACCAGCCACTGGGGCAGATATCTGGCCCTCCTGTTCACACACCTCTGTCCCTGCAGGAGGCGTTGCCCATGGCCCCCGGGGCCCCACAAGCTACTACTACATGCTGCCCATGAAGGTGCGGGTGCAGGGCCTCAAGGTGGCGCTGACTGTCAAGCTGGCCCAGGTACAACCCTGATTCCACCTGCTGGGAGCCACTAAGGTCCTGGGATGTGGGCTGTGAAGTCTGGGGAGCCCAGGCAGCCATAAGGGTTTGGTGGCGTGGCCAGACCATCTGTTCTGTCCTCCCACCAGGACAATCTGCATATCGTGGACTCTTTGGAGCTGCCGACTGCAGACCCCCAGTACCTGACGGAGCTGGCCCACTACCGCCGCTGGGGGGACTCTGTGCTCCTGGTGGACTTGTGAGAGTGCAGGGCAGATGGGGGAGGGACCAAGCTCCATCCTCTGCCGGCTCACCTCCCGGCCTCTGTTTCAGAATATATGAGGACATGCCTCAGAATGTAGTGGCAGCCACCTCCGGGCTCAAGACCTTCAACCTGGTTCCAGCTGTTGGTGAGTGAAAGGCACCAGTTTGCCCTCAAGTCCCCAGAGAGTACAAGGACCAGTTTAAATCCTGTATCTCTCTCTCAGTCACTGAGTGGCCTTGGGCAATGCATTCTCCCCAACCCTCGTCTGGCCCAAATGGAGCATCTGGAGAATGACGTCTCTCTTAAACACTCTGGGATCGCATCTGTCCAAGCTCGGGTCACAGTCCTGGCTGTGGATGAAGGCTGTCCCTGTCTGGCTCCTCACTCAGAGAGGTGGACAGGCAAAATCAGGACTGTCCTGAGCACATTATACCCATCACCGCGTTGACTGATCCTCAGAGCTCTCCCAGTCTCCTCATTGCATGTCCAGCTGCCTTCTGGATAGCTGCACAAAGGGGTCTCACAGGCATCTTTTTATCTCCTTCTTTCCAGTGGCTCAGGCTTTGCCCCACACTTCACTGTCACCTTCCACTCATCCGTCAGCTCACCCAGTCGGCTCTGTCTTTAAACACACCCAGAGTGTGAACACCTCTTAACCACCCTGAGCCAGCCCCACCACCTGTTGCCTGGACCAGCATAATCCCTTCTGCCCTCATTCCTACACTCTGTCCCCACCATACACAGCCACCTGACTGCGGGACATCCCTCTGCCACAACTCTCCATGGCTCCCACCACTTTCAAGGGAAAAGCCCAGGTTCTCCCTGATCCTGCATGACCTGCTCTGTCCCCTCCCTGTCCTCCCCTCCTCCTCTCCTGCTTGTTCACTAACTGCAGCCACATTCACTGCCCTTTGTTTATTCATCTGCTCTATGGTCTGTACCCACCCACTGGAGTGCGAAATGGGAATCACTGCCAAGCAGAGAGCAGAGCCTGGCATGCCTCGTTGACAGGCTGAAGACAGTCCCCTGTTCAGGGTCTCCCCAGTGGTGAGCGTCTGAGCCAGAATTTGAACCTTGATTTGAAGGGCTCATGACCCCATGCCAGTGCTCCCCAGAGGAGAGAAAGGGGCTCCAGAAGTGGGGCGCAGCTCCACCCTGAATGTACTCACCTTGACCACCCTCCCTTCCGCCCCAGGTTTGAACGTGCATAGCATGCTGAAGCACCAGACGCTGGTCCTGACCCTGCAGACTGTTGCTTTCCTGGAGGAGAAGCTGCTCTGGCACGACTCACGCTATGCACCCCTCTACCCTTTCCGCCTGCCCTACCGTGACTTCCCCTGAGCCCCACCCAGTGCCCCCCAGGGCACAGTGGCTGTCCTTCCTGCTCAGCTTCATGCCAGGTGCCTGCTCTGAGCCAGGCCGAGCCCCTGGTGGGTTTAGGGGCCTCATACCTACCCTGCAAGAGTGGCACTGCCCTTACTTCTCATCCCAGGTAGGAAGCTGAGCCCATAGCATGGCCGGATGGGCATCGTGACCCGGAAGGGGTAACTCAGCAGAGAGCCTCACCAAGCTCCTGCCCAATTCTTTCTTTTCTGTTGTTAAGATAAATTTTATTTTACTAATCACAGAGGAGAAACAGAACAGCTCATTGCCATGTTGTGAATAATTCCATCTGGCAAGCTGGGCTCTTGCCCGGGGGCTGGGCGCCACCAGTACCTCTCTCAGCACTGTTTATAGAAGTGACTCAGAGTCACTTCCCTGGCTGAGGCAGCCCCAGGAGTGCGGGGAGCATGAGTGCTGCCCATCCCCACAAACCTGTTCCTGGCACCTTTTGGTTCCTGGGCACTCATCGTGTTCTCGCATCCCTGACAGAGTCTTTGGTCCTGTTTGGTACTGTTCTTTAGTTGGATGTGCGGGCTTAATTCCCCTAGTAGGTACCATATGTGAACCTGAACTGTCATTACAGTGATTCCCCTGAGCAGAGTCGGAATCAATGTGGTCAATAAACAAGCAAATAAATACATGTTTAAAAACACCAAACTGGTACCTTGAGTCTGCTAATGTCATTTTCCCCTTCCCCAAGTTAATTTTTTAAACAGACTATAAAATAATGTGGCCAATTTTTTTTGAAGGTGAACGAGACTGCCATCTGCATGTGTGGGCCTGGCCAGGCCAGTCCGCCAGTGACCACCCATCAGCCGGGCTGTCCCCTGCTGAAAACATCTCTGGAATGCCTCTCTTGGTAGTGCCCTCAGAGCTCACAACACATTCTTTGAAAATCTCAATGGACATAAATTTTGATCCTTAAAGCACCAGATTTGACTATAAAAGAAAAAGCCATCTGGAGCCAGTAGTAAGAAGGGGCGCAGGGGTCAGGCAGGAATTGCTGTGTGGGCTTGAGCCAAACTGTTACCTGCCCCTCCCTCCCTCTGCCTCTGGAGGCCCAGTGGGGCATCAAGGCTTAAAGGAAGACCCAGCTGTTGTCCTGTAGGTACCCAGCCTAGTCTAGGTAGAACTAGGAGTAATGTGGCTCAGCTGTCTGTGGCACAGCCATCAGGAAACAGGGTGAGACCAACCCCTCCCTGCCCATGTGGATTTTCAAAAAATGGGCCAAAACTCGTTCCCCTGGGCTGGAATCCCTCAGGCAGATCAGGATGGGAAAAAGGCATCAGAAAAAAATTATCCAACATCTAGAATATGCTTTTAAATAAAAGCATATTTTATTTATGGGGGAGAGTGTGTGCTCAAGCTGAGGTAACGAAGTATCACGAGTTGGAGGCCATGGGTGGAGCTTCAACAACAGAAATGTATCAGCTCACAATTATGGAAGCCAGAGGTCCAAGATCAAGGTGTCATCAGGGTCGCCTCCTGAGGCTGTGCTGGATTATCTGTCCCATTCTCCTCCCCTGTTTTGCTGGCATTCCTTAGCAACCCTTGGCTTGTAGACATCACCCTGATCTCTGCCCTTTTTTCAAAATGGCATCTCTGTGTGCATGTCTGTCCAAGTTTCTCTTTTTATAAGGACGCCAGTCATCTTGCATTGTGGCCCACCCTAATGACCTCAATTTGGTCATCTGGGAAGACCCTATTTCCAAATAAGATCGCATGCACAGGTACTGAGGGTTCTTGTTTTTTCTTTTTTGGTGGAGAGGAGAAAATAGTTGAACCCATGATAGGATGTAAGAGGAAAAGTAGAACAAGAATGGCCATGAGAACTGTGGGAGCTGGCACATGTGGCTTTATCATGTGCCCTCTTTGTTGTTATCTTTGAAGTGCTCTATAATAAAAAGACTTTTTTTTTTTTTTTAAAGTGATGGGTAAAGACATTTCTTCAGGGGGAGCTGTGGCTACCTGCAAGTCTCCATCCCACTTTGGGACAGGGGCTAACCCAGAGTCCAGAGAAGGAAGAGACGTCGTAGCCTTTGAAAAGTGTCCTTTATAAAGGCCACCCAGGAATCATACTAACTCAGGCTAGGAAAACCAAAGTGATCAGATGGGGCTGAGATCTGACTTCCAGGAAACCCAGAGGGCAAGAGGCTGGCAGCTCTGATGGTGAAGCAAAGTCTGATTATTGGTGGTGGACCTGGAGGACCCCTGGGAGGGACGAGAGGGTAAGATCAGACCCTAGAGGCTGGAGAAAGAGCCACAACCCAGATCAAAGATGCCCTACCCCAGCGACGGAGTCCCCGGAAAAGAGGAAGCCTCAAAGAACTCCGGAAAACATATACCCACCGAATCCACCAGGGGCGCCACTTCAACACAATGCTGCGTCGTCAGAAGAGGGCAAAGCTAATAGCCAAGGAGGAACTGCCCTGTCTCCTGTCCCCTCCTCCCTGCACCTGGACAGAAGGGGCCTGGTGAGAAGGGGCAGGGCGGAAAGGAAGAAGGTCAATGGCAGAGGGACCAAGCCTTTCTTCCCCTTGAGGCCTCCAGCCTGGAGAGTCCTGACCTGGAGCTCCCATTTGACACAAGTCAAATTTAGAGATGTGAAACAACGCTGATCTTGACCCGAGTCTTGGGAAGAATTCTCAGCTGGGGCAGGGCAAGATTCTACCACAGAATAAAGCGTTGGAGGGAGAAGCAAAAGTTGTGATTTGAGGACATGCAAACGTCATGAATTTTTGCTTTACACCCTATGGCCGTTAGGGGGAGCTGTAATGCCAGTGTAAACAAGATCCGTGACAACCCAGAGGCGGAAGCATGTATTTCTGCCTAGGAAGTGTGAGGGGAGATTTTTCAGAGCTGAATCCTAAAGAAACAAACAGTAAATATTATCTGTTCCCGTGCTGCACTTGGCTGTGCCAAGCGCTATACACAAATTATTTTGTTGAAATCTCACATTTATTCTTTGAGGTATGGTGTTAATCATCCCATTTCTACAGCTGAGGTTGTTAATGTGCAACCAGGGGAAGTGGCTTGCTCAAAATCACTGTTTGTGGCACGTGCTTTGAGCACGCTGACTGACGACATTCCCTTGGCATTTGCTGTCCCAGGCACACCGCCAGTTTCCAATGCTGCAGGATAGTGCCGGGCTTGTCCATTAGGCAGATCAGAAGGGGAACCACAATGAGATACCCCTTCCCATGCATTAGGATGGCAATAATAATAATAATAATAATAATAATAATAATAATAATAATAATAATAAAATAGTACAAAAAATAAGTACTGGCAAGGATGAGGAAAATGAAAACTCTTAAACCCTTGTGCATTGCTGGTAGGAATGTAAAATGGTGCAGCCACCATAGAAAACTGTCTGGCAGTTCCCAAAAAGTTAAGCTTGGGATTACCATGTGATCCAACAATTTCACTCCCAGGTCTTATACTCAAAAGAATTGAAAGTGTGTTCATACAAAAACTTGTACATAAACGCTCATAGCAGCCTGAGTCACAATAGCCAGTGGTGGAAACAGCCAAAGTGTTCATCTGCAGATAATGAATAAACAGATGTTGCATATTCTTACGATGGAATATTACCGAGCCATAAAAGGAAAGAAATACTTACACATGCTATGACATGGATGAATCCTTATGCTAAACATTACAAATATTAGGCTGAGTAAAAGAAGCCAGACATGAAAGGCCACATATTGTTCAATTTCATTTATGTGAAATGTCCAGAATATGCAAATCCATAGAAAAAGAAAGTAGATTAGTGGTTGCCAGGAGTTGGAGGAAAGGGCGGATGGGGAGGTACCAGATTTCTTTTTGGGGTGAGAGAAATATTCTGGAATCAAGTAGTGGTGACAGTTGTACAAAATTGTGAATATACTAGAAAACTGTTAAAAAATAAAAATGTGAATTTTTGGTGCAGGCATTTCAGAAAGCAGCATGGATGTTTCTCAAAAAGGAAAAAGAAAAAAGAAAAAACTACCATATGATCCAGCAATTTCATTTTGGGTATTTATCCAAAAGAAATGATATCATTATCTGGAAGAGAGGTCTGCACCCTCATGTTCACTACAGCATTATTTACAATAGCCAAGACATGAAAACAACCTAAGTGTCCATGGATGAATGAATGGATAAAGAAGATGTGGTTATTGTATGTATATACACAATGGAATATTACTCGACCATAAAAAAGAAGGAACTCTTGCCATTTGCGACAACATAGATGGAACTTGAGGGCCTTATGCTAAGTGATAAATCAGAGAGAAAAACAAATACTGTATGATCTCGCTTATATGTGGAATCTTTAATTTAAAAAAAAACACCTTATTTTGTATATATTGTTGGTTGCCAGAGGTGGGGTGGGGAAATGGGTGAAGGGAGTCAAAAGGTACAAACTTCCAGTTATAAGTAAGTCCTGGGGATGCTATGTACAGCATGGTGACTTAAAAATTATATACATACATATATATACATATATACATATATCTAGTATTGGAGAGTTGTCATTCCTGGAACAATTCTTACCTAATGAGGGAAAGAATTGACGTAGAGTCTACCCATCTCCAAAGGTTCCCCAGTGAGCTGAACCCCAGATGCCACCAGAGGGGAAATCCACTAATGCTCCCTTCCCTGACTCCCTCAGCCCTCGTTATTTCCTAGGATTATCTCCCAGATAAACTGCCTGCACACCAACCTTGTGAATGAAATGCTCTGGGAATGTTTTGTAAAAGATATGGGAAGGGAATTCTGGGCTGGAGGAGCAGCATGCGCAGAATGCTCAGAGGCAAGAAGTTCAGTTATTCAATAAGTATGTATTGATCACCTGCTGTAACAGCCATTCATTGATTCAGTTCTGGAGTGGACAGGGTCCCTGCTTTTCTGGAGCTCACAGAAATGGAGGTCACAATCAAGTAAATCAAAAAGAATTTCAGCAAGTTTCCCTAATGAATCCATTAGGACAAGGGACAGGAAGTGAACGGGGTGTGGCTCAGGATCCAGAGTGGTGGGTATTCAGGAAAGTTTTGGGCAAAGGCTCAGGCCACAAGAAAGGGGAGGTCAGCCATGTCAGTGATGAGTGGAAGAGCACTCCAGGCAGAGGGAACTGCAAGGTTGGCCACGTCAGCTCAGAGAGAGAGAGGAGAGCAGGGATGATGCCATGGAGTCAGGCATGGAAACTTCTGCCCTGAGTTTATTCCTTGGCCTGCCCAAGACTTCCTGACATCCTTGAGGAAGCCCTGCCCTTCCTGGAAACTGCAGCAAAGAGCTGGGCACCATGTGCTTCCTTTTCCTTGAAAGAATGCAAAGTGAGTGTGAGACCAGGTGGGGCATGCTCCCCCTGCCAACCTGAGCCCCCTTATCATCCCATCTTCATTCAGAAAATGGCTCTTCTTCCTCCCAGCGGCTCAGACCAGGACCAAGGAGTCATCCTTGACTCTACCCTGTGCCCATGTTCCAGTAAGTCTAGTTGGCCCTGCTGCCAAAAAGGATGCCACATTCTACCACCTCTCCAAAGCCACTGCCCAGCCCAAGCCCTATCATTACTCATCTCAACTACAGCAGTTGTCTCCTCTTTCATCTGGCTTCTGCTCTGTCCTCTGGGCCCCTGTCTGGAGGTCCTGCAGTCTTAGGGGGGCTCCTGTAAAAACCCAAGTCAGGTTCTGTCCCTCCTCTACTCATAACCCTCCACTCTCCCTTCCTGACCACTCAAGCTACACTGGCCTCCTCGCTGTTCCTTAAGGCAGATCCGGCCTCAGGCCCCTTTGCACATGCACTGCTCTTTGCCCAATACACTTCCTTCTTAATATTGTCACTGCTCCCTCCTCACTTCCCTCTGGTCTTTGCTCAAATGTCTACTTCTCAGTCTTTTCCACTTATTAAATATTCTATTTAGAAGTCCGTTAACTCTCATATTTCCTCTCCCCTTCCACCCTTTATTTTTCTCCTTAGCACTAATCACAAGCTAACACTATACATTTTCCCCCCTTGTCTGTTGCCCCACCAAGACCAACTCTGCACTATGGCAGAGATTTTTGTCTGTTCTGTTCATTGTTGTATCCCCAGCACCTGGAAGGATGCGTGGTACACAGCAGGCGTTCAGTCAACACTGCGCAGCGGTATGGGAAATAAGGAATGACGCTTTTCTGGCTACAGGGGAGACCTCGCCGGCTCACTTCGAACCAAGGTCAAGGCAATGCGTGTTAGAACCGAGAAAAATTCGCCAGGAAATAACACTCCGCGCAGGGCTTTCCCAGACCTTACGAGGAGTAGGGACGTCCCGGGTTGCCACGCTGCGCCGCACCTTTGCCCAGGACGGGAATTCGGCACCCTTCATCCCCTAAGCAGAAAAATCCCCGTGTAAATTCCTTAGGAACGATCTGGGCGCGAGGAGGAACTCATTTTTGGATGACAAGCGACTCTCCAGAGGAAAAGCAAGGGCGTTCCCCGAGCCCCCTTCTTTCCCTTCTGCTAGTGGACCTCCCAGTCTGCTCAGAGATCTCCATGGCGACGCAGCGCGCGCCCCACAACAGGAAGCGTTGGGCGACGCGGCTTGGCGCTCAGAAACCCCAGAGTTCCCAGCCTCGACCTGGTGGATGTAACCTGGGGTCACACGCACAGGCTGTGACCTCGGGAGTGGGGGATGTGGGGAGCCGCCTGTAGACGTGGCGCAGGGCCTCTCAACGAGAGGCCCTAATGGAACCAACCCGCGCAAATCCCTGCATATTTTTAGCGCTAGCGTCAGTAGTTTCGGTTTCGGGAGCCATGCTGGGTGGACAGGCATTTGAGCAGCCTCTCCTTCCTCCCCACCTCAGGTCCTAGGAGTTGCCTCAGTTTCCCTTGGGAAGGCAAGGACTCGAGGTCCTCCCCTCCCACCTCTAGGTCGGCTGCCTCGGTTTGGCCGCGGAGCCTGGGAACTGCAGCAAGGGAACTCAGTGCGCCAGGACCACGTGGCTTCCTTCCCTTTTCTGGAGGCTGTAAAGACGCCCCGGCGCCCAAGGCCAAAAGGAGAAGCGAGGTCGCGGGGGTGGGCGCTCATGGGTTGGGCATTGCGGATCCCGGGACGTGAAGACGCACCCCCAGGTTTTGCTGATGACTAGAGATACCTGGGCCTGCTCCCGCCGCTTCTCAAGAAATCTTGGTGTCAGCGGGGCGGGGACATGCCCTTTGGGGATGGCACACCCTTGATGGGGTGCACCCCGAGAGTATTTCCGGTATCCCACGCCAGCAAGGGATCATCCACTTGGTTCAGGAGGCCTGCAGGCGCTGGGGAGGTAGCCTGGAGTTCGGAGGCTCTTGCGGCTGGAGTCTCAGTTTAATCCTCTCTGGAATGGACACAATAACAGTCCTTACTGTCCAACAGTAGCTATAAAGCGCTCAGAGCAGTGTAAACACAGAATCAAGGTTAACTGAGCCAAGGGACGGGCCCCCTAGGGCTGAGAGCAGTGCGGGGTCTATGCCGCCACTGTGGCCCTATTGCTTCAATTCGGAAATTCCGGAGCTCCTGTGGCGGACAACCCAGCTCGGCACAGCACTCTGTCGACCCGGAAATGCCCGAGCCCTCGTTTCAGAGGAGAAGACACAAGGTTTCCGGGAAGGCAGCACCGCCCCCCAGGTCCCCGTGGCCAGCCACTATAAAGGAGTGTTTCTGGCACCCAGTCAGTGCTGCGCCCTGTGATCCTTCTTACCTCGGTCGCTATGGCTCCTGGCGCCGCCCAGCTCCCACTGCCCGCGATCCTGACCCTGCTCGGGGTTCTGCTCCCAGGTGAGTCAGGGGTGGGGACTGCCGTCGGGCCAGCTCCCGGGACTGGGGCTGCACCCTTGGCGCGGTGGCGGGGTTAGGGGGTTGGGGGGCGGTGAGGGGCGACCAGCTCCCGGCTGACTGAAGACAAGGTTATTCGTACTTAGGTAGCTGTTTGCAGGAAGTTCAGAGCCACCCATTGAAAGTCAACCACCATGGGTTCAGATTCAGACCCTCCATCCCCTCGATGTGTGGCCTCAGGCTATAGTCAGCCTCTCGGAGCCTTAGTTTCTCAGCTGTAAAACGGATCATGTAACAGCCGTCACCTCGATGTGATTGTGCCCTGGCTCAGCGCTGTACCTGCCCCCAGGAGGGGGACAGGTGGTGTGAGGTGTGATTGGCCACAGCAACCTGGGGTTCTGTCCCCGGCCCTGGGAGTCCCGTCCCCCAGTCCGTTTAACATTGATTCTGTGTTTCCACTGCTCTGAGAGCTTTACAGCTACTGCTGGACAGTAGGGACTGTTATTGTGTCCATTCCAGAGAGGATTAAACTGAGGCTCTAGCTTCAAGGGGATTCGAACTCCTGAGCAGACGGAGGACTCCCTCCTTCCCCACTCCCCTGTTTATTCTGTTCCTCCTCCAGGGGCCTTGGGGAAGTCCAGACCTGCTTCTACTCAGGGGAATTCCAGGCTTGGGTTGCCAAGGCATCAGAGGCTGAGAAGTGAGATTCCCCAGCTGCCTTCCAGCAAAGCCAGCCTGGAGGAAGGGGAGAAGGGGGACAGTTTCAAAGGGTGGTCAGGGTTGGGGAGCAGGAGAGTGGATGATGGACATCTGTGGTTACCAGCTCCACAAAGTGTTCTAATGGGGACTCCAATTCAGATTCTACCACTTTCTGTCAGAATAACCTCCCCTCTCCAGGCCTCACCTGTTCCCCCTGAGAAATGGCAATGATCTCAGAATCAGTCTTGGAGAGCTGTTTCACACACCCCCACCCCAGAAAGAGTGGGCCCAAAACCGAGGGCAGGAATCTTTGGAGGTAGGGCTCAGACAGATAGATTTTTTTAGCTTGGGAGGCACCAGGGTCTGAGGGAGCTTAGAATCCAATTCCTTCTTATCTGCAGCTATTCACACTCTGCCTGGTTCTGGGAGTTACTTGTGTTAGCAGGGGATGGGGTGACTATATTCATGCATCTTACAGATGGGAAATTGAGGCCCAGAGAGGGGAGACCACTTGTCCAAGAGAGTAAGGAACTAGCCTGATTAGAAACCCTCCAACTGCAGAGGGCTGGCCTTCTTCATGTGACCTCTTGGGAGGGAGGACACTGACGCCATGTTCCTCTTCTGCTGAAATCATCTCATGGCTCCCTGTTGCCCTCAGAATGGAAAACACATTCTTGGCATGGCTTATACTGCCTGTATGACCTTCCTGACCTCATTTCTCCCAACTCTTTCCCCCTTGCTTACTCAGCTCCAGACATCCTGCCCCAGGACATTTGCACTGGGTCCCGTTGCCTGGAACTCAGTTTTCTTTCCTCTGGATGGTCAGCCCCTTCTCACCATTCAGATCTCTGCTCACACATTACTCTGTTGCCAAAGCACTGTCTGTTTATGATCCTTTTTTGCTTTTGTCAAAGCTATTATTAACATCAGTTATTAATTAACTTGTTTGCTCATGAATTTTTCTGTCTCCTACACTGAAGTCAGAGAGTTCAAGTCTGTCTTATTCAAGACTGGGTAACTGGGAATGTTGATTAATTCAATTTGTAAGGCCTTTCCCTCTTCACACTTTCATTCCAGGGCCTGGAGGTGCCCAAACATCAGTGCAACCCCCAAAAGCCATCATACTGCGAGGAGGCTCTGTGCAGGTGACCTGCAGTGCCACTTGTGACCAAGATAGTTTCTTGGGTCTGGAGACTCCATTGATGAAGAAGGAAGTGGCCCATGGGAAGAACTGGAAGACCTATGAACTTAGTAATGTACAAAAAGACAGCACTCCAATATGCTTCTCAAACTGTCACAATAAGCAGACGACAGCTACAATGTCCCTCACCGTGTACTGTGAGTGAGTGGGCTGAGGGGCTGGACTAGGTAGTGGGGCAAGGGAGTGGGTAGGGGTGTCCCCCGCAGGCTGGGACTGCCTTTGTTGCTTAATGATGGGGTAAAGGAGGGTCTCACTGAAGGGCAGGTGAGCAAATCTTCCGAGAGCCTCCTTGTCATTTGAAACAGTTCCTTGAATTTCCTTGGGTGCAGTTAGAAATTCAACAGGGATTCAGCACATTTGAGAATGATGGCTCTCTAGGCTTCAATCTTTAACCATGTGACAAGGCCCTAGATCTGGCTTTAAAAAAAAAAGATGCAAATTAAAACTAGCCCTGAGATGGCATTTTTCATATATTGGTGACAATCAAAAGAATTGATAACAGCTCTGCTGGCAAGACCTGAGGGCAGCAGGCAGTCCTAGGACATCACTTATAGTGTGGGAGCATAAAGAAGCACAACCCAGGCAGGGAGGGGGGCATCAGATCTTCAAATGACATATGTAAGTATCTTTTGAAACAGAAATCCCACTCCTGGGAATTGAGCTTACAGGTGTCCCCACTCATGAGGGAACTGGGGCAGGAGGGACAGGGTTTTTTTTATTGTGGCTTTATTTGGAATGGCAAAAGTTTGCAAAAGTTTCCACTTGGATGTCCAGAGATGGGAGATAAACTGTGGTTCCACCATACAATGGAGGAGAATGCAACTATGTACAAAAGTGAGGATGCTCCTTATGTCCCAAAAGAGAGTGAGCTCTAAGGTGTATAGTCAAGTTCAAAACAAGTAAGATATGCCCAGAATGAGCGGCATGCCATCCTGGGTGTTAGGGAGTGGTCAGAGCCCGCCAAGGGAGGCTGTGCTTACTGAAAGAAATGACCATATTATCTGGCTGTGGAGAGAGAGGCTGGGGGCTCTAGGAGAGTCAGGGGCAAGTGGTGAGTTTTCTCCTGCCTTTTTTTTTTTTTTTCCACTTTGGGCGTTTTGAACTGTGAGAATGAGTTACTATGACTATAAGCAATAAATAAAATTTAAATTAGAAAAAAAAGGAAGAAAGGAAAAAGAAAGAAAGAGAGAAAGGGAAAGAAAGAAAGAAAGAAAGAAAGAAAGAAAGAAAGAAAGAAAGAAAGAAAGAAAGAAAGAAAGAAAGAAAGAAAGAAAGAAAGAAAGAAAGAAAGAAAGAAAAGAAAAGAAAGAAAGATAAGAAAGAGAGAGAGGAAGTCAGGAAGGAAGGGAGGGAGGGAAGGAGGGAGGGAGAAAGGGAGGAAGGAAGGAAGAGAATTGGCCAACTGGCTTTGAGATGAGACAGCCTTGAGTTCCAGTCCCAGCATACCCTTTACTAACCAAATGACTGTGGGGACATGACTTCTCGACTGGCTTTCACATGAGACTTCCTGGGATGGTATAATGACACAGTGAGGCATGAAGGACTTTCCATCTTCACAGTGCCCAGGCAAGGAAGACTTTAGGCAAATATCAGCTTTGCTTTTGACTTGGAGTATGTTTGAGCAGATGCTGGCCAGGTGAGGGAAGTCCCCAAACATTTCCAGTGGCCTCTGAAAACCCCAAGGAAACTTCGCAGAAGACCCTTCCACAGCTTGACTTGATATTTGAAAGCCCAGCACTCTAGATGTGAGTCCTGGCATTGCCACTTTCTCTCTCTGTGACTCTGGGCACCGGACTTTGCCTTAGTTTCCACCTCTGTGAAATGGAGCAGATAACTGGCACAGTGGCTAGGAGGGACTCTAGCTTGGTCCTGCCCCACCCCCAATATAAAGGTGAGGGGCAACCCTGGGTGGCTAAGCTTTCTTTAGAAAGGTTAGACTGGTGATTCATACAGGAGGTGATCCCTAACTGGGCCTTGAGCAATGCATAGGAATTGGTAGACAGGCATTCTGAGCAGAGCGAACAGCCTGGGCCCAAGTTCGAGGTGGGGAAAACATGCTGAACCGTGTTTGGGAGGGGCCAATGCTTAGGAGAAGCTGAACGTCAACAGATTGGTGAGGCTGGAGTTGGGTTGGCAGGTCCTCCGATGCCAGGCTGAGGAATTGGGAACTTCTCCTCCAGGTGATGGGGAGCCATGTATGGGTATGTGAGCAGGCCAGGGATCTAGCCAGCAGAAGGGTAGACTTATGGGAATCTAGAGAGCACTTGGCTGAGGGCCTTGTTCAGGCCACACTTATTGTGGGCAGTGGCTGCATAGAGGAAGGGAGGGGCAGACAAATATTTGAAGCGCAGAGTGACCAGGACTTGGTGAGGGATCAAAGGTGGGAAGTCAAGGAGAGGTACAGGTGATACAGATGTCCTCCACCAGTCTGGCCTTCAGAACAAGGAGCTGGTCTTGGAGATTTGGGGGCTGAGGTTTGAGGGGGCCTCTGGCTCTGCAGGTTGGGATTAGCAGCAGGTGATGAGAGGTCAGAGATGGATGTCTGAGGGTTTTCTCGGTCTTTTATTTGAACAGTAAAGTGTACAGTTCAATGAACTTTAGTGTGTTTATAGATGTGCAACCATAACCACAATCTAATTTTAGAACATTTTCATCTCCCTAAAAAGGAAACTTCGTGCTCATTTATACTCACTCACCCAACTTCTTAAATGGATTAAGAGTAGTCCCTACCTCCAATAACCCCACTTTACAGCTCAGGAAACTGAGTTTCCATTTCTGCAGCCCCAAGGGCTGGGACTATTCCAGAGGCAAAGTCACTCACCCACAGCCTGTAGCAAAGAAGCAGAAAAGTTAGGATCCAACCCCAGAACTGACACTTTAACAGCATTGTTGAGTGACAGTTCAGAGCCTCTTGAGAAAGGAACAGTGACTAAGAGTCCTCAAGACTTCTCCCTGGGGAGCCTGGGGGTCTCAGTGCTAAGTCACAGCTCACTGGGATTCTGCTCTAAATTTTCACTGGCAATCCAGTCTTGGGATTCTGTTGCCTTGTGCAGATTGGAAACCCTGACCTGCAGAAACCAATCCCACGGGTTGTGTTTTCAGAGACTATTCAAAGTTGCACTTTGAGTCTGTGGGCTGCTCTTACAGCTTTACCATTTCACAGGATCACACGGTGCACTTGGCAACTTGAATCAGTGTGGGTGGCTCAACCTTATTCTTTCTGTAAATATAGAGTGACTACTGTATGCCAAAACATGACAGGGGACAAGGCAGACCAAGATCCCTGCCCTCCTGGCCTGACATTCCATGGAGGAGGTTAAGAAGAAATGAGTTCACTGAGTAGGTGATCTTGTCTGTTGAGGGTGAGGGGTGCTACAGAGAAAAATAAAGCCAAGATTGAAGGGGAGCAGAGGGCTTTTAAAAAATAATTTCCAATGGACTAGGCTGCTGAAATTTCCTTTTTATTTCACAGGAAAGCTGGTAACAGGCTCTGAGGTTCTTTCCCACTTTTCACTCTTAGACTCTGCAGTGAATAAAGAATTGTTTTGCCCCTGTCACAGCCACTTGGGGACTTCTCACCTGTTTCTTCTGAAGCTCTTAACATTCCTGTCTGGCTTAGGTGTTTTGGAGTGTGTTTTAAGGGAAAGACTGGTGAGGTTTTCTGGGGCAGATGAGGCCTGTACTCCAGTGTCCCCTGCTGGCAGATGTCCTGTCCAGCTCACAGAACACTCCCTCTCCTCCCCACAGGGCTCCCAGAGCGTGTGGAGCTGGAATCCCTACCCCACTGGCAGCCGGTGGGCGAAAACCTCACCCTGCGCTGCCAGGTGGAGGGAGGAGCGCCCCGACCCCATCTCTCCGTGGTCCTGCTCCGTGGGGAGGAGGAGCTGAGTCGGCAGATGAAAGTCAACCTCACTGAGGTCACGGCCACGTTACTGGCAGGCAGAGACGACCATGGCGCCCATTTCTCTTGCCGCACGGAACTGGACCTTCGGTTTGAAGGGCTGGGACTGTTCCAGAACGTTTCAGCCCCCAGGCAGCTCCAAACCTTTGGTGAGGCATGGGAGATCATGCAGGAAGACAGGCTGAGGGGGAGTTCTGGCTTGGGGCTAGGGGTTTTTGGGAAGGAGGGGCCCTTGGCCATGAGGATACTGGGAAGGAGTCGACCTAAATTGCAAAGATTTCTGGAAAGAACATCTTCTTGGCCACTGGAGTGTGTGTTAGGGGATGGGGTGCTTGGGCCACAGGATCTTCTGAGAAAGCTGTGATCCAGAGTAAGGGGTACGAGTGACCCAGGCCACAGTCTCCTGGGAAGAGGAGTTCCAAGTGATGAAATGAAAATGCCCCAGGAAAGGCTTCAGTACCCTCTCTGTTCACATCTGCCTTTTCTCACCAGTGCTGCCAATGACTGACCCACACCTTGCAACCCCCCTCATGATGGAGGTGGGCACGCGGCGGCTGGTGAACTGCACCCTGGATGGGCTGTTTCCAGCCTCAGAGGCCCAGGTCCAGCTGCTATTGGGGGACCAGAAGCTGGAATCCACAGTCACATACAACGACGACTTCCTCCAGGCTAGCGCCTGGGTCGAGGCAAAACCAGAAGAGGAGGGCACCCACCAGCTGACATGTGCCGTCATCCTGGGAAACCGGAGCCGGAGGTCGCAGCAGAATGTGACCATCTACAGTGAGTAGACACCAGGATGGGGCTTCTGAGGGGGTGTGGCCAGCACTAGGGCTCGGGCTCACTGCTTACTCCATCCCCAGGCTTCCCTGCTCCCAGCCTGACCCAGAGCCCGCCCGAGGTCTCAGAGTTGACTGTGGTGAGCGTGGAGTGCAAGGCCCATGCTGGAGCTGTGGTGATGCTGAGTGGGGCCCCAGCCGGGCCTCCAGCGCCAAGCGCCCAATTTCAGCGGAATGTTACAGCCGAGGACAATGGGCACATCATCTTGTGTTCTGCTGCACTGGAGGTGGCCGGGAAGGTGCTATACAAGAACAAGACCCTGAAACTCCAAGTTCTGTGTGAGTGGGACCACTGGACAATGATCTCTAACCTCCAAGGCCCAGCCCGTAAGACCTCATGAGCTCCTGACCTCTGGGGCCCACCCCTGCGCCCACCTGGGTGGCCCCCTCACTAGGTACCTACCTAAGTCCTCCGGTCCTAGGTGGTGAGAAAGGTGTCATGGTCCCTGACCTTGTCTTTCATCTTGCTATGTTTCTCCAGATGGCCCTCGACTAAACGAGAAGGATTGCCCAGGAAACTGGACGTGGCAGGAAGGCTCCCAGCAGACCCTGAGGTGCCAGGCCTGGGGGAACCCAGCCCCTAAGTTGGACTGTCGCCAGAATGGGACTGGGTTTTTGCTTCCCATTGGGGACCTGAGGCCTGTCAAGAGGGAAATTTTGGGCACCTATGTGTGCCGGGCCAAGAGTAGTCGTGGTGAGGTCATCCGTGAAGTGGTCGTGAACGTGATCTGTGAGTATACTGGTGTTCTGGGCTGGGCAGGGTAGGGCAGGTCAGGGGCAGTGAGCCCAGCTCAACCCTCATCACTCCCTATTGTTCTCATTCTCACAGACCACGATAATAGCATGATCATCATCATTCTGGTGACAGCTGCAGTCATCATGAGCACTGTGTTCACAGGCGCTTACCTCTATAACCGCCAGCGGAAGATCCGGGAATACAAGCTACAGAAGGCCCAGGAGGCAGCCGCCATGAAGCTGAACACTCCACCTTGAGCCTGTCCTAGGACAAGGCCTCTACCGGTGAAGGCGGTGCTGCATTGAACAGTGGTGGACATAAACCTTTCAGCTGCATCTGCCTTCCCAGGATGCCAGAGGACAGATTAGACCTCAGTCAGGATACACACAACATTCAGGGTCATGGCACCTGCACACTTAGTACCTCCAGGCCTTACACTTGACCTGTAGCCACAGGGTTGAGCCAAGACTTGGGGTCAAGGCTCGGGGCATGACTGAAAGGGATGTCAAAGGCTTACTTGGCTAGAGGGGTATGATGGAGACACATACCCTCAACATGGGGGACATCCATTTGGGAAACATCAAAACTCACCCCCTACTGCATGTGCTGAAGCCCTACAGTTCTGAGAGAGGGGACTCTGACAAACATAGGCAGTACTGAAATACAAACCCCCACACTTCCTTTGATAGATGCCAGCTCTGGCAGTGCTGCCCACTGACTGTTGCCAACCCTTGGTGATATATTTATTCATTTGTTCTTTTACCAGGTATTTATTAGTGCTTTTGATGTGGGGTAGAATGGTAAATAAGACAAACAGAGATTTCTGCCCTTAGGGAGCTCAGTCTAATGTCATTCAGGGTTGCCAGGTACAGCTGTATTGGCTGTGCACTGCACAAGAGTGCCTGGCAAAAAGATCCAGTGGGGTGGAATTTCCCACTCCATTGGCCAAACTGCTTTTCCCCAGAAGGGGACTAGTGGTGCAACACGGTTTAGCTGGTAACATGCCCAGGGACAACTCACAGAGCCCTGACCAGCCAGCACTGGTGTTGACATCTGTTAGCCACCACTCCACTCCACTTGGTTAGTGCTCACAATGACATTTGGTGACATGCCTAAACATGAGTGCCCAATCCTTGGTAGCTAAAGTATGGAGTCCCATGAAACTATGCCCTACCCCTCTTTGCCCCTGCTTTGTCGTATTTCCATCTCATTGGGACCATGCAAGAAAAGAACTCTGGCAGCTCCAAATTTCTGCAGTGATGAGGGCCCTTCAGGCAGTGGGGAGGAGAGACCTTGGAGGATGCCTTCCCAGGTCCGAAGCCTCTCCCTTGTGCTAATAAAGCTTTTTCATCTGGCTCAGCCTTGTGTGAATTGAGGGGAAGTGTCACATCCAGATGGAGCCCTACCACAGCTCTGTCCTCCCACTTCCTCTCCCAAGAAAAGGCTGCAATTCAAGACCCAACCCTGAGGCCCTAATCCAAATCTGAGTTTATTAGGAACTTTAGAGACGCAAGTGAAAATTAAAGACCCTTCTCTGGGGAAAAATACTATGACATTGGTTTATAATGGTGTCTGGAATCCCATTCTTGAGTAGAGGAGGGGGGTATATATCGCAGGGCTCCTGGGCCCTCTGGGAGCCGCTATCTCTACGGGTGGGGCTGAGGAGGTGGGGCTTCAAGCCTTATCTCCAAAGCCAGCCTTGGCTTCCTGGCACAGGGTCCCTCAGTTCGGCTCCTTACCATGGGGTTTCTGCTCCCCTTCTCCCTGCTGGTTTTGCTGACTGCCGCCTATCCGGGAGATAGGAGCGCGCTAAGGCGCCAGGCTGCGCAAGCACAAGGCTCCAGAGATAGCTCTCCAGTGCCCTCGGAGACCAAAGCGTTGTTCTGGGTGCGCATAAGCCCCAAGTTCATGGCTGAGCCACCCGGGAGTTCGGTGTGGCTCAACTGCAGCAGCAGCTGCCCCCTGCCAGAGGGCTTCAGCCTACGTACTGGACTGAAGCGAGGTCAGAACGTCAGTGGGCCCAGCTGGGTTTCCTTCCAGCTACTGGATGTGAGGGCCTGGAGCTCCAACGTGCACTGCTTCGTCACCTGCGCAGGAGTAACACGGGGTGCCACCGCCAGGATCAACACCTACAGTGAGGGAAAGGGATTCAGGCCCAGCTCGGGGTGAGAGGAGGGGGACATAGGTGGGGCAGTTGACAGTCGCGCTAGGTGGCGCCCACGGACCTTGCTCAGCGGCCCCCTCTTGCTTTAGAACGGCCACACAGCGTGATCCTGGAGCCTCCAGTCTTAGAGGGCAGTAATTATACTCTGCGCTGCCACGTGACGCACGTGTTCCCCGTGGCCTTCCTGGTGGTGAGTCTGCGGAGCGGCGGCCGGGTCATCTACTCCGAGAGCCTGGAGCGCTTCAAAGGCCCGAATCTGGCCAATGTGACGCTGACTTATGAGTTCCCGGCCAGGTCCCGCGACTTCTGGCAACCTGTGACATGCCACGCGCGCCTCAGTCTTGACAGCCTGGTGGTCAGCAGCAGATCGGTACCCGTGACGCTGATAGACTTTGGTGAGTCACCCTTGCAATCCTGGGGATTTCAGGAGGGGTGGAAAAGAGTGATGACCCCGGGAGGGTGCACGGGCCAAGCTTGAGAGGCCATTCGGGTGGTAACACCTCCAAGTGCTCCGTTCCTAATTCTCACCTCCTGCCCCTAGCTTGGAGCTCTGCGTCCAAAACCTTGGCTTCTACCTCCATTGCAGCCCTTGTGGTGATCCTTCTTGTTGTGGGGGCCGCCTACCTGCGAAACTACGTACTGATGCGTTCCCAAGCGTAGAGGTTTTCCACGCCATCTGTGTGTGAGCAAACAGGAATCTCGAACAATTTAAGGAACCTTGCCTGGATCAATAAAGCCTTCCTCAGCCTACCTCTGTCCCACCACCTAAAGGTCCACTATTAGTGCACAGCCTCAGAGAAGTGGTCTTTCTTGGCCTTGTTGCAGTCACTTTCTCCAAATCCCTTGTCTCCGCAAGGGCACCTAAGATTTCCTCACTCTGGTGCCCCTGAGGTACTCAGAGCCTCAATCCCTCTGCTTCGCTAGCCCTGTAGTAAACAACTGCCCTGTCGGCATTATCCTTGCGATGCAGCTGGGCAAAGCCTGAGCGCCTGAGGGCCTTGGGCTGTGCGCGGGTACCTTAAAGGTATGACTTTTCGTGATTGGCTCCTCTGTTAACACGCAGTAGCTCTGATTGGATATTACGTTTCCTTTCCCATCCCCCTTCTTTCCACTTTGATCCTGCACTTAACTGTAGCACAAGGATAGGGCGAGAACTGAGCCCAGAGTTCACTTGTCAGCGATGGGGATAAGGGCACAAATGGGCAAGGTCACAGGGATATATTGAGGGCGTGCATACGCAGAAAAGGTACCCATGTTGTAACTGCGGAGAAAAAGCAATCAGATGGTATATGTGGGGTGGCTCAGACTCGCGTCCTAGCAACGACCTCATGATCACCCGGCCTGTGGGTAGACAAGAGTGTCAAAGCTTGAGGCCCGAATGCTGGGTCAAAAGTGTCACAGCTGGTCTTTTGGTCTCGCATGGTCACAGAATTCGAACCCGTACTGAATACCTGGCAGGGCCCGCGTGGTCCAGGGCCCCGCTCACCGCGCGGGGGGCTGGGCGCTCTTCCGCGGCTCTTGCTCGCACACGCCGAGTAGACACGTGCCCGCTGCACACTGGGTAAATACAGACTGGGAGCCGAGCCGACCCTAATTTAGACGCCTGCGAACGCTGAGCTCACGCACTCGAGTTCCCGACTCCCTCGCATTTTGGTTCCCACCCACTCTGTCGCGTGCGGGGGCGGAGCCAGAGAGAGAGAGAGAGACTGGGGGCGTGGCTGTAACCCTCAGCTGCCCGGGGTCAAAAGGGAAAGAATCAATGAGGGAGGCATCCCACGCCAGTCCGCTGGATCTACCCCGTCTTGCACTTCCCAAATTTCTCATAGCCCCAAATCAATCTCCGCCTCAAGAGGCTCTGGTGGGAAGGGCTAAATTTGAGGGCGGAGCTCGGAGTCCCATTATCACAGCATCTAAACTAGGGGTGGGGTGGAGGTTTGAGAAAGGGCAATCCAGCAACCCTCCGACCTCCGCGTCGCCGCCGGGGATGATGCGGGAACGCACAGCCACCCCCAAAAGGCTCCGGACGATTGAGCAGGCCTCCACGTAGACCTTGGGGGTCGCTGACTCCTGCCGCACTCCTTCACCGAGGCTAGGAGCCTGGCGCACGCTCTCCCTCCCGCCTCCCCACCGCCTCTGCCACCGCCCCCTCCTTAGAAACCAAGTTACCAACGTTAAACCAATCCCAGAGCGCAACTCTGCCTCCTCCACACCCCACCCGCCGCGCCGCGCGGTCCTCGAGCCCAGCTCAGCACTCGCGCTCCCCTTGCTTCCTGCGCTTTCCCCGCGGCGGCGATGCCAAGGCCCTCGCCAGGGCTGCGCCGGGCGCTGCTCGGCCTCTGGGCTTCCCTGGGCCTGGGGGTCTTCCACCTCTCAGGTAAGAGCCGGTACCGGCTCCGGGTAGACTGGAGTGGGGGTGGGGGCGGAGTTCCCGGACCTGAGAAGGAGCCACTTGCCCTCTGAGCTCCGCTCTCGCATGGCTCCCACGCTTCCGCCCCCACCTTGAGCTCTGGATTTTCTTCTTTATTTCTCTTCCCCAAACACACACTGAAGACCTAGCTTCCCGACTCTGCGCTCGTCCAGGTCTCTACCCTACCCCCTTCGAGATGCTAGGTACTCCTCCGCACTCAACCTGGCTCCGCGGAGATACCCATGTCCCCGTGTCCCCTCCCGGGGTACCTTCTCACTCTCTGCTATGCACCATGGTCCACCGACTGTTATCTTCCCTATTCGTGCGAAGACCCGATTTCTCCAAGTGCCGTGATTCAGAGGCGCTGTTCCCGCTCCACCTGGAGCCCTGGCAACCGAGTCCCTCGATGTTCCTGCTGTCCCTTCCATGAGCCCACCCCGGGTCCTCTTTCTGTTCTTCACCCGGGTTTGGAGTCCTCTTATCCTTGATTCAGCCTCATCTCTCTTTTGCCCTCGCCTCAATCTCAGTCTTCCCCTCTCTTAGTGAGAACTCTAAGAACCACCAGTTCGCTTCCCTTTCCGCACCTGGAGTCCCCTCCTCCTAGCATTATTGTGTACATGGAAAACCCCATCTTTTTTCTTATTTTCCTCATTCCGCCATGCTTTTCCATCATCCATCGCCACCTTGGGAGACCAGGTCTCTCTGCTGCCATGTCTCAGACACCCTCTGAGGTTTGCACCCTGGGAGCGCACCTCCAAATATTAGGCCTGGGCAAGACGCGACACTACTGAGTTCTTTCCTCACTGCGGCCTCTGCTCATTCCCCGGGAGTTCCTGACTTGCATAGGGGTGGCTTCCGAAGCTGAGCCCGCGTTTTTCCGGGCAGCGGTCGCGCAGGAGCCCTTCTGGGCGGACCTACAGCCCCGCGTGGCCCTCGTGGAACGTGGGGGATCGCTGTGGCTGAATTGCAGCACCAACTGCCCACGGCCTGAGCGCGGTGGCCTGGAGACCTCGCTGCGCCGGAATGGGACCCAGAGAGGATTGCGCTGGCTGGCGCGGCAGCTGATAGACATTCGCGAGCCTGAGACCCAGCCGGTCTGCTTCTTCCGCTGCGCGCGGCGCACACTGCAGGCGCGTGGGCTCATTCGCACTTTTCGTGAGTTCTCAGCAGCTACGCTCTTACTCCACTACTTTACCTCCCCTCCTGGCCCCGCCCCCTGAGTTACCGGGTCTTCCCCTTCAGGCCCCACCCCCTAGGGCCCCATGCCGTCCCGTCTTGGCTCCCTGAGTTCCACGCTATGTTCCACTGAGCCCTGCTCATTTCCAAGAGCTGTGTTTTCCCCCTTGCAGAGCGGCCGGATCGTGTAGAGCTAGTTCCGCTGCCTGCCTGGCAGCCTGTGGGAGAAAATTTCACCCTGAGCTGTAGGGTCCCTGGCGCTGGGCCTCGTGGGAGTCTCACATTGACCCTCCTGCGCGGCTCCCAGGAGTTGATACGCCGCAGCTTCACCGGGGAGCCACCCCGAGCACGGGGCGCGGTGCTTACGGCCACTGTACTGGCACGGAGGGAGGACCATGGGGCTAATTTCTCGTGCCGCGCGGAGCTGGACCTACGGCCCCAGGGCCTGGGGCTGTTTGAAAATAGCTCGGCCCTCAGAGAGCTCCGAACCTTCGGTAAGTGGGAGTGAGGAAGAGAAAAGGACCCGGGGTCGGGGGTGTCAGGCTAATGCTTAAGAAATTTCAAAGCAGAGAAATCTAAATTTTAATTCTTACAGTAACGCTCACCAGCTGAAAGCTATTTTCCTCTCTGGGGCTTGAGGATTGTAGGATGATAGTGCATGTAAAGCGCTTAGTGCATATTGAGTGTTCAACACATAAGTTCAAGCTCTCTCTTGGACTCTCAGCACTGTCTCCGGACCCACCGCGCCTCGCTGCCCCCCGGCTCTTGGAAGTGGACTCGGAAAGACTCGTGAGCTGCACCTTGGACGGGCTTTTTCCAGCCTCGGAGGCCAGTGTCTACCTGGCACTGGGGGACCGGAGGCTGAGTCCTAATATCACCCTCGATGGGGACGAGCTCATGGCTACTGCCACAGCCACACCTAGCTCAGAGCAGGAGGGCGCCAGGCAGCTGGTCTGCATTGTAACCCTGGGGACCGAGAGCCGCGAGACCCGGGAGAACGTGACTGTCTACAGTAAGGCAGAGCGAAGCGAGACCTCTGCGGCTCGGGGCTGGAGTCAGAGGGACTGGAAGGCGGGGCAGTGAATGGGCGGGGCTTATCGTGAGAGTAGGCGTGGCTCCAACGTCCTGAAGGGGCGGGGCAGATGAAGGATTGACGCTGAATGGCGGGAGAGGCGGAGTCTGAGCCTCAGGAAGTTAATGTGGCCAGACCTGCACAAAAGGGTGGGGTGAGAAGGGGCGGAGCCTGAGCTGCCCGCGAGGCAGGGCACGGTACTCGCATTTTGACCGTAGTGCGGGGAGAGAGTTCCGGCAGACCTGAGGCAGTCTTGGCTGCAGGAGAGACGTGGTCAGTTGACTCCCGGCAAATACCCCGTCCCCAGGCTTCCCCGCGCCCCTCCTGACATTAAGTGAGCCCAGCGCCCCCGAGGGGAAGATGGTGACAGTAACCTGCGCTGCCAGGGCCGGAGCCCTGGTCACACTGGACGGAGTTCCGGCTGCAGTCCCGGGGCAACCCTCTCAGCTCCAGCTAAATGCCACCGAAAATGACGACAGACGCAGCTTCTTCTGCGACGCCACCCTCGAGGTGGACGGAGAGACCCTGAACAAGAACGAGAGCGCCGAACTGCGTGTCTTATGTGAGTTTACCTCTTGCCTTCCTCCTTGCTCTCTCCAAGGATCTACCTGGTCCCAAGTGGAGTCTTTCCCACAGTCCACGTGTAGCCTCTCTGTATCCCACACCCCTGCCCCCAGATGCCCCGCGGCTGGAAGATTCTGACTGTCCCAGGAGTTGGACATGGCCCGAGGGCCCAGAGCAGATACTGCGTTGTGAGGCCCGTGGAAACCCAGAGCCCTCCGTGCACTGCGCCCGGCCTGACGGCGGGGCCGTGTTGGCGCTGGGTCTACTGGGTCCAATCACACGCGCACTGGCCGGCACTTACCGCTGCACTGCGACCAACATCCAGGGCGAGGCAGTCAAGGATGTGACGCTGACAGTGGAGTGTGAGTGAGGGTGCGCAGGGTGCATCCCTGTCTGATTCTCCGGGTCTAGGGGTGGAAAGCCTACAGGGAAGAGTAGCCGCAGGGTCTGATAAGTGCCTTTGGGCGAGATTTTGAGAAAGGGAATAGGCTGGTGAGCCGGATTTGACGAAGATTGAAGGGGAAAGAGTAGGAGTGTGTGGAGTGCGGTACTTGAGGACGGTCTTGGAAAGGTATGTGCTCCAAGGCATCTAACAAATTTTAGGTCAAAGACTGGGGAAGGGTCCTGTGAGCGCTTTGTAGGAATCAGAAAAATGCGCCTCTTGGGGCTCATGAGGCCCTAAAACAGCGCACAATTTGACTGGCGCATGAAACTTCTTTGGTTCAGGGTCTCTGTGTAGGGCATAGCTGGCCCAACTTCGTGGCTACCTTAGGGCAAGAAAGAGGGTCTAGGGACGTTAGTCTGATCCCCAAACCCTGAACACACTCTCTCTTCCAGATGCACCAGCACTGGACAGCGTGGGCTGCCCAGAACGCATTACATGGCTGGAAGGAACCGAGGCCTCACTGAGTTGTGTGGCACTTGGAGTCCCGCCACCCAGCGTGAGCTGTGTGCGCTCTGGGGATGCAAAGGTCATCGAGGGCCTACTTCGTGTGGACCGGGAGCATGCGGGCACCTACCGCTGTGAAGCCAGCAATGCTCGAGGCTCTGTGGCCAAAAATGTGGCCATCACAGTGGAATGTGAGTGGAACAGCAAGGGGCAAGATGGATTATGTCAGGATGACCTGACTTCCAGTCCCTGCGTGACCCTCTGCTCCACAGATGGCCCCAGTTTTGAGGAGCTAAGCTGCCCCAGCAATTGGACATGGGTGGAAGGATCTGGACGGTTATTTTCTTGTGAGGTTGATGGGAAGCCACAGCCAAGAGTGGAGTGTATCAGCTCTAGAAATACCAGTGAAGGGGTGCTGCTGCCACTGGCACCCCCAGACCCTAGTCCCAGAGCCCCCAGTATTCCCAGTGAACCGACACCTGGTATCTACACCTGCAACGCCACAAACCGTCATGGTTCCATGGTCAAGACAGTGGCCGTGAGCGTGGAGTGTGAGTGGGGCCCAGGCAGGGGTGGGGGTGGCAGGGATGTAAGGGCTGCCCTGGATCGACCCTCCCCTGATGCCCCCCCATGACTGCTTTACAGCGCCTCCACAAATGGATGAATCCACCTGCCCAAGTCACCAGACGTGGCTGGAAGGGGCTGAGGCTGCTGCACTGGCCTGTACCGCCCGAGGTCTCCCCTCCCCACAAGTGAGCTGCTCCAGGGAAGGCACACCCCAGCCTCAGCGTTTGCGTGTGTCCCGACAGGATGCAGGCAGCTACCACTGCTTGGCCACCAATGCGCATGGCACAGATTCCCGGATTGTCACTGTGGGTGTGGAATGTGAGTGGGGACAGCACCAGATAGAGGGCACTTGGTGCTCAGATCAGGGACATGCAGCGGTGGGATTCCCCGGGGAGTCCCATTTCTGGGAATAAGGAATCCTGGCCTAAACCTGATGTAATAAAAACTCTAAACGGGAACTCAGACCCCCTTAAGTCTTGGGTCAGAATGGCAATAGCATGGGTCCCTACTTCCTCCTATTGGGTGAAGTAGGGGTGCAGGATATTAGTCCAGACAACAGCCTGATTTTAGGGGGTGGGGGCTCTGAAGGGAGACAGGATTCTCACCTGTGCATCTAAGCAGAGGCGGTCTCAAGATTACGGTAGAGGGAAGCAAGGCACTTGGCCAGCATCCAGGCCAACGCTGAGCCCCCTTCCAACCTCTACCCTGCAGACCAGCCATTGGTGGCTGAACTGGCCGCTTCCCCTCCCGGTGGCATAAGGCCAGGAGGGAACTTCACGTTGACCTGCCGCGCAGAGGCCTGGCCTCCCGCCCAGATCAGCTGGCGTGCGCCTCCTGGGGCGCTCAACATTGGCCTGTCTAGCAACAACAGCACGCTGAGTGTTGCAGGCGCCCTGGGTAGCCACGGCGGCGAGTACGAGTGCGCAGCCACCAACGCGCATGGGCGCCACTCCAGGCGTATCACCGTGCGTGTGGCTGGTAAGTGGCCGCTGGGGGCAAAGGGTGAGGGATTTTCAGGAGGGCGGGGTCTGTGCCTTGGGACACCTGATCTCATCCCTGCCTCCCTCTCAGTCCTCACAGAAGAGACTGAAGGAGTCCAGGGTAGAAGTCAGGGGCATCCTGATGGGTGTGTGTATTGGGGGTAAGGGGTACTTTGATGGCGACATGGAAGTGGGAAGTGGAGAGAGAGGTTGCTGAATGAACTTCAAGAAGAGGGACCCTCCAGGGCTGTTACTGCTGCAGAGGAGAAACTTATTAAGTGTGTGTGGGGGAGAGCTTCTGCCTAGTGGAGACTTAGTCCTATTTATCTTCCTCTGTGTCACTGTAGAGATGGGCCTTGGTGAGGGAGCAAGGGCAGAGGAAGGCAGTAAGAGGCCCTAACTAGATCCCTTCCCCCTACTTCATGTCATTCTAGGGTTTGGTTCTTTCTAGGGTAGAGGAATGACTCAGTTTCCCCTCATTCTTCTGGGGAGGAGAGTTGACTTGTGGGTATCTTTGTGGCCAGGGGCTTATATCCTCATGCGCTGGGGTGGCATTTAAAATGGGTTTGGGGTCCTACCAGTACTGGGTATGGCTCGGGCTTGGCATCTTGCTGGGGTGGGGGAAACCCCGAGCTCCTCCACCCTCTTTGAGGGGCTCCACCCCGCAGGTCCGTGGCTGTGGGTCGCCGTGGGCGGTGCGGCGGGGGGTGCGGCGCTGCTGGCTGCAGGGGCCGGCCTGGCGTTCTACGTACAGTCTACTGCCTGCAAGAAGGGCGAGTACAACGTGCAGGAGGCCGAGAGCTCCGGTGAGGCCGTGTGTCTCAACGGCACGGGCGGCGGCTCAGGCGGGGGCGCGGGCGCCGAAGGTGGAACAGAATCTGCGGGAACCATGGAGACACAAGCGGCGGGCGAGGTCTTCGCCATACAGCTGACGTCAGCATGAGCCCGCTCCCCTCTCCCCGCGGGCCGGGGGATGCCCCCACAGACGCACACGGGGGCTTACTGTTATTCACTTATTTATGTATTCAATTCCAGGGCGTCACCTCTATTTTCTACCCTCCCCTAATAAAGTTTTTATAAAGGACTCTGGTTCTGTTTGTGTTGGTCTCTGCAATGTGGAAGCAACCCAGGGTTTGAATCTCATGCAGATTATTTATTCAAAGGACTGTTTTTGTTTTTGAGGTTCTACTAAGTGTAGGCACAATCTGCATGGAGCTTCTCCCCATTTCACATTTCCTCTCACTGGACCCTTGGGCAGGGGTGGGAACCACCTTTCTTTCTCTCTCTCTCTCTTCCACCCAGTGCTGCTGTCTAATCTGGCTAACTTGGGGGTGGGAGCTAGGTGCTTCCCCAGGCTTGGTTCCAGGCAGAGCCGAGATTACCTTCCCAGGACAGGTGGGGCTCCCCTCCTAGGGGTCTGCACTTCAGACTCCAGCCCTGAAGCCTCCACCAAATGGTAAACAAAGGCAGTGGCTGCAGCTATTGGTGTCAGCACCCAGGATGTTCCTGTCTCATTCTTAATGCTTCCTCCATCTTGTGTCCATCCACTGTGCCTCTGTTTACCTCCAAAGTGCCTTTGGAACTGGCCTATCATGATTCAAAACAGACACAGGGTAACACCTGAAACCCTCATGCACACCACTATCCCCCTCACTTCTCACAGCGTAAGGAGAGAACAGCTGCCCGCCATCTCCCTCAAAAGCAGGAAAAGCTGTAGAGAAGAAAGCAGGTGTGAACAGCTCCAGCTCTATCAGCTGCCCGTGCCAACATTTCATGAGCCAAAGTAAGAGCAGGAAACCACAATTAGGGTCAAGCCAGTGCTGGGTGCCAAGTACAGAAAGCAACATGTTGCAAGTATGGTACAGCCCCTGCCGTCTCATCCCCATCAATCATCTCTCCACTCCCATCTGCTTCCTCTGGGTTTCTTGAACCCCACAAAGTCCTGCCTGCCACAGGGCCTTTGCTCTTGCCATCCTATCTGCCTGAAGTGTCCTCACCCCAAACAGTCCCATAGCTAGTTCCTTATCCTCAGGTTTCTATGCAAATGTAAACACCTCAGAAGGCCTTCGTGAGAACCATGGCTAAGGTGGTCCCCCAACTCCTCACCTCCTATATTTTGTCTGTAGCACCAGTGACTACTTGACATTCTATTAGACATATAACTGAATTTTTTTACTGTCACTCTAGAATATTGACTGCACTAGAACAGGGATCTTTTTTCTATTCACTACATAGTGTCCTTATTGGTGCCTGGCACACAATAGTTGCTAAATGTTGAATAAATGGATAAAAATCACCATGAGTTTGCAGACACAGTCTGAGACCTTCATGTGTTTAGCATGTATCCCCATAGAAGTTCTCCATGTTGAGCACTGGGTAGCCTGTCATGGTCAGGGACACAGATGTGGTGACCTTGGCACTCTGAAGTCATGGTCCAGTGGGGGAGAGGAATGTGACTGAAATGACTCTGGAGCAGCAGAGAACTAAAAATTCTGGTGGTTCTAAGAGGGAGACCAGAAAGAAGCCGAACTGGAGCCTGCCGTGAATGGGAGTGGGGTGTCTGTTTTAGATGGGGTGATCAAGGGGAGTTTCTTTGAAAGCCAAGCCTCCCCATCCCCAAGTAGTGAGAAGGCAGCAGCTATGGGAGACATGAGGGAAGGGTGTTCTGAGCCCAGGAAGGTTGGGACCAAACAAGTCAGGGGCCTAAGGGCTGAGGAATCTGGGCCCAGGCCTTCTGTATAGGCCCACCCAGGAGAGCTAAAGGGGGTCTCGCAGGGGATCGTCTTCCTGGGGCATATGGCTAGGCAGGTCTCACTCAACCCCCAAGGCAGGGATCACCCCTGACCTTGCTGCATCACACCCACCCTTGACTTCTAGCCTTCCCTCTCTGTGAGCACTGGCAACCAGTGTCTTGGTGATAGTGGGAGAGATGAGCTTTGCCCAAGGCCTGTGGCTTCAGGCTGGGGACACCTTTTGGTGGGATTAGAGAGATCCTGAAAGAGGGGAAAGGGGACTGCTGCCTATAAGGATGCAGGAAGGTGACATTCTGCAAGCAGGGGTGGAACTGACAGTTGAAGGGTCCGCTTGTGTCTGTATCACCGTGCCAATGTGTGTCATCTGGTGTTTCATGTGTCTTCCAATATATGTTCTATGATCTATCAGTGGACATGTGTGTGTCAACCCATGTGTCTTTCAGCCTTGTGTATGGTCTGTGTGTTTTCTCATGTGAATGTCAGCACATGTGTATCTCATGTGTTGATGTGTTTGTCTTGTGTGTGTGTCTTTCTATACGTGTTGTCTGTCTGCGTGTGGCGGATGTTTCCTGGTGTGGAACATTGTGGTAGATATGACTCATTCCCTTGGGGGGCGGGGGGGGGGCTGGTGCTTGTATATGTGACTGTGTGTGTCCCTCAGGACCCCAATAAGAAAACACCTGCCTACATTCCTGGTATGGAAGAGAAGCAGGTGACAGCACAAGAGATGAAATACCCAAGTCACAACGATCCTTCTGAGTAGTTTTGCTCTTTATTGTCCCTGCTGGTAACAGTATAAGTGTCACTGCTGAGAGCATTTCCTGAGGGTGGGCTCTGCCAAGTCTGATTGGAGCAGGGGCTAAGAAGGGGGCCAGTGAGCCCCTGAAACAGGAGCTATGGGGCTTGAGGCCTGGGTCTTCTGTCTATGGTCCCTAAAAGGGGTCGGGGGAGAGAGGAGGGTGGCTGGAGCCCTCAAGACCCAAGCTCCTTCCCCATTCCTCCTAGGAGGGCTTCTGCTCATTCTTCCTCTGGGAAAACCGAGATAGGATAGGCTTGGCTGGGTGAGGAAGGGCTTACCCTTCCTGAGTTGGGCCTTGGTGGGGGCCCAGGGACACCCCACATCTGCCACATAATCTCTTGGGCTGGACATTTTTCCTGGGAACCAGCCAGCAGCTGGAACACCGGGTGCCATATTTCTTGTACCTGGGGTGGGAGTACAAGAAATTAATATTCAGGATGTACCAGGGGCACAGAAACCGCCACAAGGAAACCACTTTTCCCAAACGTGGCTGTTTTCCCTTCCCAATACACCATGCTGGCTAAGCATAGGCTGATCTAGGAATCCCACCCCAACTCCTTCCTCCATTCTGCGGACCTGATACCACAGGCATTGCAGAGAGGAGTACCATCTTCAGCATCTCTCCAGAGTGGAGTCCTCTGGGTTCTACAAGAAGCACAGCGCCGGGGCCCTGAAGGGACAGAGGCCAAAGGGCAGAGGTCAGAGGCCAAGAGTCTGAGCTCAGACCTGTGTACAGTGGGGTGGGTATTTAGGGGGATCTCTATGAAGGCCCCACCTGGCTCTGGGCCAGCCCTGGGTATTGCCAGATCTAAGACAGAGGGAAAAGCAGGAAAGGAGACAGATGGCAAAGCTCCGCAGAGGAGGAAGCTGGGGGTGGGGTGACTCAGCTAAATGGAGGGGGCACTGTGACTCCTCCTGGATGGGTCTAAATGAGGAAGTAGGATGGGGAGAAAGGGAGGATAGGAGGTTTGCCCCCAAATATTTATAGCTCTTATGTCTCTAGGACTCACCCAGGGCCTCGCTGCCTTCCAGGTTGACCTCAGGGTCCCCAGCAAGGCCTGTAGTGGGCCCCTGAGAGCGGCTGCTGCAGGCCAGACTGGAAAGCAAACAGGGTGGTTAGCTTTGGGGGAACCTGTATTCTGTCCCAGACAACCCTTCAAAATGAAGTTTTCCTATCAAGGTATCAGGCAGCCCTCAGGAGGTATCTGATGTCCCGAAAGGCCTGGCTTTGTCTCTCATTAGCAGTAATAATAATGATTATCATCTGAAGAGATAGTTTGCCTGGGGCCAGCCCGCCCCGTTGAAATTCCATTTCTCCCCAGTCCTTGCTGTGTGTCCCTGGACAGCTAACCTCTCCCTCTGTGCCTCAGTTCCTGCATCTATAAAATGGGCTTTACAAGAATTCAATAGCCCACATACATCAAGTGCTACCTATTACTTTTTACTGTTGTTCCTGACAAATGGTAGCTATTATCATTACTGGAGAAAATAATGGTTAGCATCAGCTGTTAGTATGGTCAAGGGGAGACCCAGGCTCAGACCCAGATATGACTGGCTATGGCAGCAGGGCAGAAACTGGAGCCAGTCTTGCTCAGAAACTGGGCCATTTGTAATTCAGGGCTCATGTGGGAGTCTGTGAGCCCTGAGGGCACCCCATCCCAGGCCTCTGTCCCCACAATTATCAACTGCATAAAGGGCACCCCCACCAGGGCCAACCCCTACCTGTAGTCCCTACCTGTAGATGGGTATGATCTGTAGGCTGGAATCCCGCTTTATCTGAAACTTCAATGTCACCCCCTTGAACTGGGGGTCCACTTTCTCCGCGCCCTGGTGAGGATTCAACTGCTTCCGGGATCTCCTCTGTGGTTGGGCGGAAGGGGCTGGGGGAGACGCTGGGGGTCCCAGGCTGCAGTATTGCTGGTTGATTGGGGTCAGCATAGCCCTGGCATCCCCAACCAGAAGTTGAGGTCCCACTGTCCCCAGGGCTTTCAGCTCCCAGGAGGGTTCCAGGACCTGAGTGTTCCCAGTGGGGGGCTGGGTCAGCTCCTCTGCTGTGTCTTGGAGGAAGTGCAGGGCAGTGACTGAGTCCTGGTGTGCAGGCCAGAAAGACCTGGAAACAAAGGACAGTGTGGTCACCCCCTTTCCTGAGCAGCACCAACACTGGCCTCAGGGACATGCAGCAAAGGCAATTGCATAACCTCTGACCACATATGACCCCATGTACCCCTGGGGACCAGAACCTCCTCTTTGTAAGTACCAGTAACTAACATTGTGACCCCTGAATAACCCCAGGAACCAGAGGTCATGACCCCTTGACCACTGGGCCAGATTGGGGTAAGGGGCCGCTCCTTAACGCACCTGACACTGGGTCTGAAGCATCTTGGGGTCCTTGGTGCCTGTTGGGTGGGGGGTCCGGGAAGGGGCTCCGAGTCCAGACAGGTCGGCGCCAGCAGTTCTCTCAGCATCATTGAAATGTCCGGCGCAGGCTCGGCCTCCATCACACCCCAGCCCCCTCCCCAAATCTCGCCCAGCCCCGCCCCTGCCGGCCCACGGGATGAGCGCCACCTGGGTGGGGAGGGACCTGAAAGGTGTTGGTGATTCAAGCAGAGAGAGCAATGAGCACCACTTGGGAGGGGCAGGGCGGGTAGATGTCGGGCACCTACTTCCTCGCCCCAACCCTCAGGCCAGACCCCTCACACTCCCCCCCACCCCCACCCCCGCGCTCCCTTTTCACTCTGCTTGTTTGGCCTCCACACCCTGGCGGCCAAAGATAGCCGGGGCCCCTCCAAATCCCTCCGCGGCTGCGGGGGCGGGGCCTTGCCACGCTGACTCACGTGGGCCTTTAGGTTCCCAGGCCCTCTCCTCCAGACCTCTGCCTCAGTTTCCCTGATGGCGCCATAACTGCTGTGGGAGAGAAGACCTGGAGGCCTAGAAGATGCAGCTGTAGACTCATGGGGCTGCCCCCTCAGAACACTCAAGATGCTGGAGTTCTGTCAGATGGTTTTATTGCCACTCTAATTAGATTCCACCCTTATCCACACACCCTAGTTCTCAGGGGCTTTGCGAGGTCACCCTAGCAGGGGTCCTGTTCCCACCAGAGCCTAGATAGGGATCTCTCTGAAGCATCTGGCCTTCTGGGTGCTTCCGACATCTCTCTCAGAGTCCTCCGTGCTCTGGGCTGGCAACTTAGCTATTCCTCCAGTCTTGGCCCTGGGGCCGTGGGTGTCTGGGATGGTCCAGCTACCCATGTCAATGGGGCTTGGGGACATGGCCGTCCACATAGAAGTTCCTCGTGATCTTGGGCAGGGTGAATTCAGCCCCTTCCAACTCAGGCGTCAGTATAATCTGGCAGCCCAGCCGGGAGTTCTCCTGGAGGAGGGGGGCCATGTCCAGCATGTCATCCTCCCTGGGCAAGGGGGGCAGCAGTTAGCAGTGGGCACGTGGGTGCAACTGACCAGAGCCCAGAAGGCAGAAGGGTAGCACCTCTCAGGCCAGGGAGAGGTAGGCTGAAGGAGTCCAGGGGGAGTGGTCAGGGGGTAGGGTCCCTGCCAGCAGCTGGACAGGGGATAAAAGCTAGGGCTGCCCTCTGCTGCTCCCCAGTGGATACCAGGAATGCAGAGGCTTAACAGCCACCTGGCAGCTCCAAGCTAGGAGGGGCAGCCCTGCTCACCGCTCGTCGGGGGGAGGCAGAAGGTCCAGGTGGTTCTCGCTCACGTACACATGGCAGGTGGAGCATGCCAGGGAGGCTTCACAGGCCCCTGGGGACAGCAAGTGAACAGAGCATAGGTGAGGGGCATGGTTAGGCTGGTGCCATCCAGTGAAAGACATAATGCAGAAGTCCTTTGTTTCAGCACATGCCTCTCATCTCTCTCTCCTGGGCCTGCACACCATGTTTACCCTCCACCCTGTCATTTACTCAGCTAGCTGTTCCTGAGCTGCAGGTAGGTTTTGCAAAGGGATATGACTCCCCAGCAGGCTGAGGACCAGTCTGGGTACATGGAACCATTAACAAACATGGACTTGAAGTCAGTGTAACTGAGAGGGGAAAGACCAGGCAGGTTCCCTGTAGCCTGAGTCCTAGCTGTGACTTTTGTCACTGTGTTGGGCAAATGTGTTCCCCCTCCCTTCTGAGCTAAAGGAGAGACCGGTCCACTTTGCAGCAGGGGAATGAATCAGGAAATAAAGGTTTAAAGATGAAGAAGTTGGGGTTTGATTGCCCCTGGAAACACTCCCAGCCTTTTGACTGATGACAGATGTTTGGGGATAATGTCCCTCCTGTACTAAAACCTTCCAAAGGGTTTTCAAAGCCAGAATAAAATCCAGTCTTCTCCACTCAGTCCTAGTGGTCCTCCTATTCGTTTACTCACTTCATCAGCCATATCAGCCCCCTTACTCAACTCCAACATTACAACACTTTTGCACTTGCTATACCCTTGACTTGGAATGTTCTTCTCTCCACTGTTTCCATGGCCAGATCTTGTCTTTGGGGACTCAACTGTCCTCCAAGTCTCCCATCTCCTGTTTCCTGTCATACCCTCTGCCTTGTTAACTTATTAATTTCTGTACAGCATTTATCACAGATATCATCTTAGTCTCTGGATTTACCTGTCCCCCATCCACCTGCCCTGAGCCTGGCATGTTGTAGATGCTCAAGAGACACCTGTTAAAAGTGAATGATGGGGCAGAATTTGGCTTTTTCTTCCAGACATGTCGGGCAATTAGGGTGGAGCTGTAAGGCACCCTCCTGAACCTCTCTGTCTCCTGGGGAGAAACTTAGTGTTGAAACTCCACGTAGTCCCTGGCATTTCTTCCTCAACCCTGTTTTCCACCTCATTAGCAGCCTCATCCCTTGAGATAGAGATAATCTAATATAAATGTTCCAATTAGTCACTGCACACTAACCATGTAATAGGTATTAAGCACTACACATGGTAGCTGTTTAATCCTCCATATCAACCCAGAAAAATGGAACTAAATTATTCCATTTTATAGATGAGAAAACAGGCCCAGAGATGCTAAGTACCTTGCTCATGTGGCAAAGCAGTAAAAGGCAAAATTTGAACACAGGCCACTTGCCTCTAAAACTCATGGTCCAACCTCTGTCCTGAACTACCAGCCACTGGATTCCAGACCAAAATTGAGGAAGGCCTGCTATTACCATCCCCAACATCTCCATCCCCTCTAATGATTAAATTAGCCTCCTGGTTACATTCACACAATAAATAACCCTGTACATTTTTTTTTTCAGACCACCCTTTTCATGTGCTGATGATATAATTGTAAATCTACTACCTATTAGGTTGAAACTGGTGTGAAATGAACAGAGCCTTATCTATTCTGTACATTGCTTCCTGGCACACAGTAGGTGTTCAATATTCATAGAAGAGCAACACAGATTAGTAGTTAAGATAGTCTGGGTTTGAATCTAATTTTGCCACTTCACTTCACTTTGGACCAGGTCTGCTTAACCTAGGCTCAATTTCTTCACCTGTAAAATGAGACAAACTCCCCTACTGCATAAAATTGTCACGAAGAGCCAGTTAGTTAATATGTGTTAACATGCTTAAAGTAATGCCTGCTATCATTACCTTTCCTTCAACAAAAACTGATTTAATACCTGTTGCATCTAAATACCATGATGAGCAATGGACACATGTGAACATGGCAAATGTAGTTTCTGATCTCATTCTGGGGAGGGATGACAAAGGAAAACAGTGAGAAGAGCTATGATGACAATAAAACACACTAATATGACAAAGACACTGAGGCATGGGGACTTTAACTTGGTTGAAGGGGATTAGATTGCCAGGAAGACGACATTTACATTGAGACCTGAGGATGAGAATAAACCAGATCTCTTGGGAAATCACTTCAGATGCAGGGAGTAGCAAATGTAAACCCCTGAGGCAGAAATGAATTTGGTGATTTGAAGAATAGCAAGACAGTGTGGCTAGAATTGAGGGAGGAAGGAGAACAATACAAGCTCCCACCAGGTAGGAATTTTGGTAACCTCAAGTTAAATGCTCAATAAACAAATGTTGAGGGAATGAAAGTTAAGAGCTGGGCAGGGGATGAAGCAGTGGTGAGAAGTCTAGATTTTAGTCCATGATTGGTGGGAGGCCTTGGGAGAGTTAAGCTGTGGACAGACACATCTCATTTGTGGGTGGTTTTCTTTGTTCTTGTATTTGTTTTGTTTTGTTTTAAACGAATGATAAGTGCCTCCCACCTTCCAGGTCCACCCCATGGCGCTGGGCCAGGTGGAGAACATTGTCCCCGACTCTGCCTCTCACAGGAATCCGTTGGCCTGACCGGTCTACGAACACCACGTTCACCCTGGGGACAAATGGAGGCGGAAGCCGAACTGGATGATGGCCCGTGCGTCAGGTGGAATCAGGGTTAGAAGTTGGGCTTGGGCTTGACGGACAAGGAAACAATGAGAAGGTGAGGGGGACCCAAGGATCAAGCATCAGAGCTAGGTGGGAACCATAAGAACCTCGTGGGATGAGGAATGGGGGACTTGGCCCCCTCCACTCACACGTCCCCGGGCCGATCGGGACCGCTGGCTTCTTCCTCTCCCGCCAGGCGCGAGCCTGGAAAACACGGTTGAGTGAGCGGACGCGCCGCGCCCAGCCGGCATTCGACGAGTTAACGCTGCTCCACCCCGCTCTCCCAAGGCGCTGCGGGTACCTGTTGCCTGGAATTTCCTGGCTGTGGCTGGCGCCACAGCCTCCCTGGATCCCCAAAAGCTCCCGTGTCGGTTCCACCAAGTGCCCCGGGTTACCCGTATTAAGAATCCGGCATTCACGCCGCCCCAGGCCACGGAGGCAGCCATGACAGGCATCACGTGATCCAGGGACTGGGCATGCGCCGTGGCGCACAAGCGCACCGGGAGACCATGGTTGCCTCTATGTAAGCGCTGACGGGTGCCTGACTTTTGACTCCAGACTTGGTCTGTGGGCGAGTGGAGCCTAGCATACTCGAGCACACCAAGACTAGGGGATCCCGGACCACCCACCCAGGCCCACTGTTTGTCCCAAGAAACAGCCAGCTGTACTTTCTTTAAAACCATTTACTTACAAACTTTAATTCAGCAAAGGTCTGTGGGAGAGGATTGGGGAGAGAAATCCCCTGAAGTGGATGTGGACCCCTAGAGTTAAGAGAGGGAAGCTGGTGGTCCAGCCGGCCAGGGGCAGGGACCAGGGTCACTTCAGGCCAACAGGTCCTGCTGGTGGGCAGGGGCAGAGCTTATCTGCATGGAGTTGTTGAATTCCCACTGGGCCCAAGGGAGGCTGGCTCCTGGGATCTGGCCTGGGGATGGAGTCAGCAGAAGCTCAATAGGATGCACAGTGCCCCATTCCCACAGACAGCAGGAGGACTGGTTTAAGCCGGCAGAGAAAGCCCGTCTCTGCACCTCAGCCTGGGTAGAAGGGATGGTGGGGTTGGCTTGCCAACCCAGTCCCCAGGCCAGAGCCGTTTGGTCCTGAGTCAAGCTTCCAGAGCTCGGCATCTGAGAGGCTCTGGCCATGGGGCCCAGCTTTAAGGCATCAGAAGGTGAGGGGACTGTGGCAGAGAGCAGGGGAACCAGTGCTGGAGTATAGAGCCATGTCTGCAGCAGACATGGGAGAAAGGGGAAAAGGCTTAGCCATTTCAAATCGAAGTGTGGAATGGAGGCCTAGACATACTGGACCTGGTAGGAATGAGAGCTGGGGGTCATCCTGGATTGTTTAAAAAATAATAAAAATTAGAAAAGGAAACAAATCGTCAATCGTCAAAGTTAAAAAAGGGGGACAGTCTCTGATCCTCACGGGAGGTCAGGGAAACCTCCAAGGCACTCAAAAGGCCAAGATACAGGAGCGATGAGGCAGGAGAGAAATCCCAGAGAGGCAGATGCAGGCAGACACAGAAGGGGAGAGAGGGGCCCCGGCCTGCTCTCTCCTTCTTAAGGCTGCGGGGTTTCCATGCCAGGAGCAGGCCCAAGATGCAAAGTGGCCCTGAGACTTCTCCACACTCATTGGGCTCCGGCTGGGTTGGTCAGTAAAGTCTTTCAGAGATTTTTCTATTACCGGGGTGGGGGAGGGGGGCGGGGCGGGGGGGGGGGGGGAAACCACTAAACACAACACCAGAAAACCCAAAAGCGATTCGGTGAAGACCCTGGAGCATCTCTGGCACTGGCCCCTTAGAAAATCCTCTTGCGTTTCAGGTAGGAATCTGCGTAGTGGCCGCCAAGGCCCTGGGAGTGCTGGCCCACATAGCTGCCTTCTGGGCTGGGCTCTGGTGAAGGCAGCAGGTGGGCAAAGCTGCGTTTCTGGCCACCCAGTGGGGTCTGGAGAAAGAGGGAGGGACAGCAGGTCAGGGGCCATCCAAGGGCCACTGTTCCCTAGCCCTATGTCTCCACCCCCACCTGTACCTTCAGCAGGTGGCTGTGGCCATTGGGCCCAGGGCCAAGGCCCAAGAGCCCTTCTCCAGAGCCCACTGGGGAAGAACTGACCGCCTAGGAGAAATGAGAGAGAGGTGGGATGGGAGAGGAACATCCCCTCAAGCAAAGGCAGATTTCAGATTCAAATGCTGCCTCTGCTGCTTACTAGCCATGACACTGGGGGCAGATTACTTCCTCATTCTGAGACAGTTTTTTCATTTGTCATCTGGGGCTAATACCACCCAACCCCTGAGCTGCTGGGAAAGGAAGCAGAGGCCCAGAAGGCTAGGCAGCACCAGGTGCAAGACAAACAGGTGGGGGAGGATGGCTTATTTTAGCTCAGCCCTGAGCAAAGCTGACCCCTGCCGCCACCCCAGCTGTAGCTTAGGTCACAGGATCCCCCTGCACCCTGGCTGTCCCTGGGAACCTATGGTCAGTTAGGGAGGCACCTTACCTTAAGGTGGCTCTGCTTGAGGCCAGCCTGCAGGCCGCTGGTGAAGTAGGAAGTAGGTGAGCCCGAGTAAAAGTGAGAGAGGGGTCCCCCACTGCCTCCACCACTCCGTTCAGTGAAGCCACTGGGCGGAGGAGACATCTGCAGAGAGAGGGTCCACTCAGTGAAGCAGACTGCTGCAGTACCCACCCCCTTTTGTAACCCTCCTCCAACAAATAACTCTGAACTTTGCCATGTGACTAGCTTTGGCCAATAGCACAGTAGCATGGCAATGTAAACAGAGGTGTCTGCCCTCCCTCCTGCCTCCTGGTAACCCTGGGACCACTACCATGTGCATGAGTGCGGGCTGGCCTGCTGGAGGGTGAGCTCCAGGTGGAGAAGCCACACCCGAGGACCCCAGCCAGGGCCCCTCACCATTGTACTGACTGCCAGATATATGACTAAGGCCACTGTAGACTCCTGAGCCCCAGTTGAGCTGTCAGGTGACTGAAGAGAACCACCCACCTACTGCCGTGCAGAATGGTACAAAATAATAAAATGTTTACTGTTCTAAGCCATAGTGGTGGAACTGCTTGTTACACAGCAAAAGCTAATGACCCAGCAGGTGGGGTGGGATGGACAGGGTGACTCTTACTTTGTGTCGGCTGGGGCCGTGAGGCCCAAGGGCTGGCTCCCGTGGGTGGGAGAAGAGCCGCCGAGGTCCCACATCCTAAATCAAAGTGGGAGAAGCATGTTGGGTTGGAGTCTGCACCAACCTAACCTCCAGCTGAATTCCCCAGCACAGCTGTCATCAGGGAAGTCTGCTCCTTCCAATAGAGGGCAAACCCTAGTGAATGGGTTTGGTCTGCTGGGTGGGGCAGTGAGACAGAATGTGCCCTGTCCCAGGCAATGGCTGCACCTCGGACTCAAGATGACTGCTGTGAAGGCATGTGGCCACAGTGGGGCCAAGTGTTTGGGTTTTCAAGACAAGCCGGGCATCTATGTTGTGTGAACGCTTGCAGTGTTTATGTGTTGGCATTAGCATTTATTTCAGTTATTTTTTTTATAATCCAGTGTGGGTCAAACCACACAGGTGGACTGTGGTGGTCACTTTGCAACATCTGACCTGGAAGATGTTGGAGCAGTCATAGAAGGAGCAGTTCTCCGTGGAATGAGACAGGAATCTCAGAGGGGAGAAGGGGAGAAGGCCATGCAGATAGGGGGCTGAACGCTGTTTCTAAAGAGAAGCAGCGGTACAGCCTAAGGCCTCTTTGGAGAGAAAGGCAGACAGAAAGCAAGGTCTCACATGCAGACAGACAGACAAGACTGAAAGACGGACCATGTTCACATGTTCCCCGCTGTCTGCTTAGCACTTGGCCTGGCACAGTCAGTACTAGAAAAATACTGGTTTGGAGAATGACTTGCTCCCAGGAGACAAAAGGACCACAGCAGCCGCAGGGCTGACCACAGGGCAGACAGGTACTCACCGAGGGGTAATCAAAGCCATAGCTGTCAGGAAGCCCTGGTTCGGGGGGCAGGCGGGCACTGGTGAGAGGGCTGAGCAGGCGGGACTTGAGTTGGAAAGCTTTGCTGCTGCCACCACCTCCAGGGGCTGGAGGGTTGGGCAGGGGGCCCTCAGCTGGGTGGCGGCTTCTCCCAGTGCCTCCCCAGCCACGGGCCTCCTTACCCGCCAGGTTGCTGGCCGGGAGCAGGCTGTGTAGGTTCAAGTAGGGGTTCAGGGGAATCCGGAAGTCCTTGGGGGGCTCCCCCAGCAGTGAGACCTATGGTGGGAGGGCTGGATTCGTGAGGGCCCCTGACAAAGGGGAAGTCACAGGGCAGGAGGCTGGAAGAGTGCTGGGTGCAGGGTGGGGCTTACCCCAGGGGGCACTGGCAGAGGCCCACTATCTTTCTGGAGGCCTCTGAGGCTAGTGCCTAGGAGCCCCACAGGGGCAGGGGGTGGAGTGAGCTGGGCTGCTGGGGGACCCAGGTTCATGGTCTCCCGGTCACTCCCAGAGGGGCCAACCAGTGGTGGCAGCAGGGGTGGTGGCTTCCCTCGCCGGGGTGGCAGCTCTGGGGGCAGGGCTCCCCCTACAGAGAGAGAAAGAAGGTGTCAGCAGCCCAACCATACCAGACCCTTCCTCTTAGGGTCCTCAAGCCTCTGCTTGGACCAAGTCAGCAGCTACGTGCTGGGCACTGAGCAGAGCCCTCTAAGTGCATCAACTACCAGTATGCTCATGAAACCCCAGCAGGTGGACACCCAATTAATAGATAGGATACTGAAGACCCATAGATGTTAGATCACTTGCCTAAGGCCACACAGCTGGACATTTACCACACCACGTGAGGAAAGGGGAAGCAGGAGGGGCCAAGAAAGATGATGAGGGGACAGGTCTGTGTTACCTGCAGACAGCTCCCCAAGAAGGGTGTTGGCTGGCTGGGCCCCAGGCTGGAGGGTGCCCAGGGGAGAGTCTCCCAGGATCCCAGGCTTCTGGGGACAGAGCACAATCATTTGAAGATGGGGGCAATAGACAGGCATTGCCTAAGGTCTCGGGAGTCACAATGCCCAGCACACCCTGACTCCAGCCCACAGCCAGTCACATGCAGACATGTAGACATGCAGTGTCTTCCAGTGTCTGCGACACCCTGGCCATTATACATCCAGTCAGCCAATGGTGACTAAGGGCCTCCTGCATGTAAGGGCCCATCCAAGGCCTTGGGGAGACTCAGGGATTACAGACTTAGCATGTCAGATCTGTCACCCCACACTGTCCGTTACTGTCAGACATACACAAAGTGATGATCAGTTCTTACTGATTATCACATAGGCACAGTCACTCCTAGCCACACAAGGGTGCAAGCCCACAACCTCCTTTCTGTCAGTTACCATCAGACATACACGTCACTGACTTGGCCCCAATGAATCAAACCAGACAGGGCAGTGCATGTGTGTGTATGCATGTCTCCCCATATATGTCTCTGTGTGTACACTGGTACACTGAGGGTGGTATGGTGTGTGTGTGTCTATTTGTCTGTGTGGGTGTCTCTGTGTGCACGAGAAGGTGGTGTAGTGTGTCTATTTTTGTCTCTATGTGTGTGTGCTGAGGGGATGGGGCTAAAACTTTCCTCCCTGGACTGAATCACTTCTTGAGCCCTGAGCACCTGCGACAGGCCAGGACCATTTTGAGCCCCAGGGGCATAGCCAGATGGTCCACAGCCTGACCGGGGTAAGCCACTGGCAGGTGCGAGGTGCACAGGAAACTGAAAGGGGCTGCAGAAGTACGTGTGGGTGCGGAGGAAGCCTGGGGCCCACCATGGTTACCTTCTGCCCCTGGGTCTGCAGGGCCAGCTGCAGCAGCGCCGAGGACAGGGCGGGCCCATTGAGCAGCGGCATGGCCGGGGCGGCACCCAGGAGACCTGGGGGGAGACCTGGGAAATGGGCAGGGGTCCTTGGATGGAAGCAACTCCCCCTGCTGCCCCTACAATTGCAAGTGACTTGCTGGAGGAATGGCCTGGGAAAGGAGGGTCAGTTCGGGGGAAGAAGAGCCCCTCTATCCACCACCCTGCCTCACTGCAGACTGCAATGTTCCCACCTGTGACCCCTCACAGGTGACTTCCACTCTCATCTCAGCCCTTGCTCACGGGGCTCATGTTACTGGGAGCTCAGATGGGAACAGTCTTGGAAAGGTGCCCAGTTCTGAGAGGCTGGGGACCCTGCCCACTGCCATTTGCTTTGCCTTACCCTGCTTGCCCCCCGCATTGCCATGAAGCAGGGGGTTGAGCAGCAGCTGGAGGGAGGCGGAGGGCCCCAGGCTGTTGAGCAGCTGCAGGATGTTGGGTTCAGGCAGGAGCCCTTTGCCCCGATTGAGGGCCTGAGGAGAGAAACAGGGTGGCTCAGAACCTTGCCCAGCCAGAGGTGGGGCATCATTGCTCCCTACTGACCCCAGAGCCTGGCTAGTGCCCACCAGGGGCCCTGATTTCTTGAGGGAGGAGGCCCAGGGCCCCTACTCCCTCATCCCCACGCCCCAGACATGCACTCACTGTGGCCTGGGCAGCGATGAGCGCAGCCAGCATGCTGCGACCAGGGGGCCCTGGGGCGCAGAAGGAGACACGCAGGTGGCTGCCTCCCAGAGCCAAGCCGTCTGCCAACTGCTGTGCCTCTTCAGCCATCTCAGCCGTCTCATACTCTAGCACAGCGAAGCCCTTCAGCTGCCCATCCTGGCCATACGCTAGCTGAAGTGGGGAGGGGAAGACAGATGTGAGTGCCCAGGGGGCAGTAACCTCTCAGAGTGACAAGAGTGAACAGATGTGGATCCCGACTGTGACAGCAATCCCTCTAGAGGGGTATATTCTGGGCACAACAGTTATGAACCCTGTTCCTGCATTAGCTCATCTTCTCAGTGGCCCTGGGAGGCTGCATCCTACTCATTTTTTAGAGGGGGCAACTGAGACTTAAAGAGGTCAGCACGTTCAAGGTCACACAGTTAGTAAAAGGGTGGAGCTGGGACCCGCCTCACAACTCCTTTGGACCTCACGCCAATATCACTTTGGGACTCTGTTTGGGATTCCCAAGCATAGCCAAAGCACAGAGATGGGATTGGCGAGCTCAGGTTGCAGGGGCGGGAGGAGGGGCTGGCTGAAAAAGAGTTGCGTGGCTTTGGATGCCATCAAATAAGGGACCTCAGGTCGTGGATACTGCAGCCATGGCTGGGAAGATACATAGCCTGGGAACAAGGCAGGTGGCCTCTGAGCTCTGGTTGGAGGCTGCTAGTGAGCCGTGGGAACAGAGGTGTGGTCATGGGCAGGCCAGAGAGGCTTCTGGACTCCCCTTGATCATTTGGTACTTTAGACCCACAGTCTCTTCTCCAGACCCTTGAGCCAGATGTGTTCCAGGACTGAGATTCTGGAGATGAGAAATAGAGAAGACCATACATACTGTATATTACATCTCAGTTTTCCCCAGTGGGGTCCAAGGCTCCCTGAAAATCAAACACAAATAACTCAGCAGCAAGATGCAGAGGCCAAAGACGGCCCCACATCAGTTCTTTGCTGGTGAGCCTGCCACTAACTCGGGAAACAAACCTCTGGGTTTTCATGGCACAGTGGATGCTGGAATTGTGGATGGGGGGCTGTCTCAAAGTAAGCCCTTCACTGAGTCCAAATGCAGGCATTGTCAGCAGGCCCATTTCGCAGATGAGTAAACTGAGACTCAGAGAGGGGCAATCCTGCATACCCAGGCCACAGAGCTGGAGTTGGGATCAAATAAGGAGAGGCTGACCTCCTTAATGGAACTGGCCACCTCAGCATGGCAATGGCTGTCCCAAGAATCAGCATCATTCCTCTGGGTTCCAAGTGATGCATGGACAGCTGTGGCGTGGTCTAGGACTAATGCAATGTCCACCCACAGGGAATAGCACAGAGTCCATAAAATGGAATATGGTGCACTCGCAAAAAGAAAAATAAAAGCTCTTGCATCTTAACACAGAAAGATGCCCATGACAAAGTGAGTGAAAAAACCGAACCAATGCAGGCATGGTAATAATTGGGTCAAGAAAAGATGAATGCAAAAAAAAAAAAAGAAAGAAAGAAAAGGAATGCACGAACATATACACGAACTTGTTACTAACAGATAAAATCTTGCTAGGACACAACAAACTGGCGTGAGCAGGGGCTGCAGAAAAAAGTGCTGAGGGGCTAGGAAGAAGAAGCCTTTACCACGGAATGTGTTGAATTTCCAAACAGGATTGGACTGCCCATTCAGAAAATAAAAACAGAAAAGGCTTTTTTATAACACATAGGTCTTGTGAAATCTGCTTTACACATCTATAGTAGTCACGTATTTTTAAGCAGCTTCGTAATGGAATAAAGCAGTTTACGATATGTAAATTGTCCTGTGAATAAATAACGAAGTGCATTAGAGTGGGTTGCTATGGGATCTTCTTGGCAGTCTCATCTTGATTATATTAAAAAAAGGGACTCCCACCCCAGGAGGACAGCAAACTCCCAGCTTGGCATCCAGCCATCTTGGGAGGCAGGGGCACCCAGTTATGAGTTTGGGCCTGAGTCAGCTGGCTGACCTTGACTACCAGCCTACTCTTAACGGCTGGCTGACCTGGGCAGGTCCCTACATATGCCCATCTCTGGCCTTTGGTTTCCTCATCTGTAAGATGGGGCAACGATTGTACCCACCTTACAATTGTGGGGATTCAAAAAGATGCTCAACAGGGGCAGGGAGGCGCAGCAGCTCAAAGAGCCTGTTGGCCAGGGCTCAGAACATGCTCTGAGTATCCAGGCAGGGTGGGCTGTCTCTATCAGACGACATCTCACAATCACTCCCATCTTACAGATAAAGAGAATCTCAGAGGGGTCAAAGGGCGACCAGGGTGGCCTGGCCCCTACATAGGGGAACTGAGGCTCAAACTTCAATCTGTCTTTGGAGCCCAGCCTCCATTCAAGCAGGGCGCCTAACTCAAATGGAGAAATGAACAGATAACCCATTCACAATAACCCAGCACAAAGCGCTGCTAACCCCATTTCCTGACGGGGAAACTGAGGCTCAGAGAGAGAACTTATAGTTGGTCGTGGCCTTGCCATCCTCAACCACCACACAAGGAGGTGGCTCCCAAGCTAATTCATCTTTGTCCTGGGCCCCACCCAGGGCCTGGCACAAAGTAGGTGCAGAAGCATGAATGAATCCTGAAGGAGCAAGGAGAGGGGTCCTCCAGATGTCTGATTCCCCAGGCCCTAACACCTATTTATACAAGAGGGGCAGATCCCATCCAAGACCATAGAGCTGGGGCCTGAGCCAAGTACCATGCTCCTCCAGGCTGCAGCTTTGAAGCCAGGATGCAGTGTTCCAGTCCTGGTTCTGCCATGACCTGGCTGTATAACCCTGGGGCATGTCCTTTGACCCCTCACCCGAAAATGTAGATGATACCGCCTCTTAGGCTGTTACAGGATAATGAGACTAAAAGAATGTGTTTAGAACCCAGTAAGTGCTGAAGGAATGTCTGCCTGGGGGGTCCGCAGGCAAGACCATCTGGCGCTTTCCTTCCAAGGGCTGGATCTCACCCAATGCGCCTGGAAGTGCTTGACAAATGTGACTTGGATGAACCTATGCTTGTCTCTAGAACCAATGGGTGAGGATCAAATCCCTTCTTATGAAGGAAACTGAGGCTCAGCCACCAAGTGACATGCCCAGGGTGACAGAGAAGGGCTGGGATCTGGTCAAGTCTGCTTCCTGACCTCAAGGCTTACACAAACTGTGGGCTTCCCCAGAGCAGCCTCAATGCCAGACCGGGGACCTGGAACCTGGAACCCAGTAGTTGCTCAACGAGTATCTGATGCATGGAAGGAGTGAAAGTGAACAAGGGGTGAACAAGCCTAGTGCCCAGCTTTTACAAAGGCAGCCTTACCTGCACTTCACAGAGGGAGACTGAGGCCAGCAAGGTTAAGCCAGTCACCAGAGGGAGCGCAGGGATTCAAATGCCAGTCATCTGGCTCTTGTCTGAGCTGGCATCCAGTGAACCATGTGACCTTGCAAGAACCCTATTCAAAGTGTTGTTGAGGCTTTACTGAAAAGGGACCCAGATTAGAGATGGTGGGTGACTCCAAAAGACCCTTCCCAGGTGCTCTGGGCCGGGTACCTGCTCTCCAGACCCCCACTCTGGGCATAGGCTCACCTGACAGAAGGTTGGTGTGTGGACAGCCGACAGTGCCTGACGCAAGGCGTCCACATCACTGAAGCCGGGTGGCAGACGGTCAACACAGAGGCAACGGGAGTGGAGCAGGGCAGGCGTCAGCTGCCCTGCGTCTGTCCAGTGCACATAGAGGGTGCGTGGGCCCAGTGGCTTGCCTAGCAGGTCTGACTTGGCGCGTGCAGCCGAGTCCTTCTTCATGTACTCAGCGAAGCCATAGCCCTTGGAGTGGCCAGTGCGCTCACTATAGACCAGAAAGCAGCGCTCCAAGCTGCCAAAGGGCCGTACCAGCTCCTCGAACTGCTGCTGCGTGAGGCTAGGGGGCAGGTTGGCCACACAGAGCAGGGCATCCGTGGGCTGCAGCTGCACCGACAGCTCGCGCTCCCGCAGGCGGCTCTGGTGGAAGGTGCTAATGGCGGCTTCGGCCTGCTCCCCATTCAGCAGAGTCACAAAGGCTGCAGCAGGAGGGGGCATGGATCAGTAGGAGCCCTGAGGTTCTGCCCTTCCACCCCGTGGCAGTCTACCTCACCTTCCCCTAAACCATGTGTAGACTTAGAATAATGACCAACCAGGACATGTCAGGCCCAACTGTTGGTCAGCTGTCAGCCTTGAGCAACTTGCACAGGTGCCTCCTACCTCCAGGAAGCCTGTTTCCTGCCCTCACCCTGACCCATTCACAACCCACAGCAGCACTCTCCTACTCGTGAGCTCACTTAGCCTCTTACCTACTGTGCACCTGCTTGGTGACACATAGGAACTATGAGTATAACGTGAATGACACATAGGACAGTGGTTAAGCATGTGGTCACTAAAGCCTGGGTTTCAACTCCAGTCCCTGAGTGGCTTTGGGGTTCCAGTTTCCCCACCTGTCAAATGAGAATAATTATTCCTCATAACCACCATTGTGTCAATAAGGAAATGAGTCCAGAGCTCCCTGCCTTAGCAATATTTATTTATTGCTCAATAGTTATTAAAAAGCAATATGAAAGAAAGAGTCATTTAACCTCTGGATTCTCGATGCCTGAAACATATACATATGAAATGTTCAGTATACAGTTGATTTATTGGCCCTGCCAATGTTTACTAAGCACCTATCAGGTACCAGGAGCCCATAGCCTTTTTAGGTATTTTAAGGTGTTTAGCCCCATTGTCACCCCAAGCAGGCATGCTCAATTTGCTGGTGAGAAAACTGAAGCTCAGGAAGGGTGAATCACTTGTGTATGGCCACAGAGTGAGGACAGACCATGACTCAAACCCAGATCTATTTGCCTCTAGGGCCCAAGATCTTAACTACTACCCAAACTACCAGGTAGGTCACGAGGAGCCATCTGTCCTCACCAACTTCTCACCCATGTTACAGATTGCAAGCAAAAACCCTGGAAAGTTTGAACACCCAGCACAATGGCTGGAGGGCACAGACACACACTGAGGGCCTCCTACATGGAAGGCAGGGGTGGCCAAGGCTGACAAGAGCTGTCCCTAGTCTCACTCAGAGCAGGAGGCAGGTAAATGAGCCAGTAATGACAGCCCAGGGTGGTCAATGCTATGATGGGAGAGGGTGCTCAGGGAACCGTAAGCTGTGTCTGCTGCTTCCTGGACAGAAGAAGAGACAGCTAAGAACAGTGGCAGAGGGAACAGCCTAAAAGCATATAGGCACCCAAGGAGATGGCAAGGCTGGGGCACATCCCTGCAAGATAGTGTCAGAAGAAAACTCAAGGAGATTTTGAGGAGAAAGAACGATCAAGATTAGAATTAGGTTTGATCAGATTTGCAATCAGACTGATTAGATTTGATCAGCCCTGGCTGCCTGGGGGATGGCAAGCATGGGCATGAAATCATGGAGGCAGAGAGGCCAAAGGGAGGGTGCTATTTTGGCAGAGATGGAGGATCATCAATTGTTCCAGAGGGCATGAAGACCAGACAGGACTGAGTGACTGGCTGGCTGAGAGGCATGGTGTGGGAAGTGGGAGAGCTCAATGCTCAGGTATCTGGCTGAGCAGACTGGAGAAAGAACATCAAGGATGTCCCATGATGGGCACCCAGGACAAGGGAAAGATTGGGGCAAAAGTCTGTCCCGTGCTGGCCTGAGAACAATGTTGGGCCCAAAGTTCAGGAGAGGAGACTGGGCCAGAACACTCCCAGATTTGGGGACTGTCACCCCTTGCCACTAGCCCGCCCCACAGCCCCACAAACCTGTCCCTTTGTATTTGTCCACAAAACAGTACTTGAGCTCATAGTCGCTGAGCAGGTCGTGCACTTCCTGCGGAGACAGAAGCCAAAGGACAGGGAGTCACCAGGGGCTTGAGAGTAATCCAGTGCCACATTCACTTGGACCAGTTATGAAAGTAGGTCAGTTACAAAGGAGGAAACTGAGGCTCAGGTCAGTAACTTGTACAAGACCGCTGAAGCCATACCTGGCAGTGGTGGTATTGAGAGTCCAACTGCAGACCCCATGCTCTTAACCAACACAACACACTCTTAGAGAGCGAGGTGGGTCCAAGTCCCAGCTCTGCCATATGCCCCTAAGGAAGTTGTTTAACTTGTGTGACTCTCTGTTGGCCAGACTGCCTCTTTCCAACATTACATGTTAGGTTATTAACAAACCCATTTTCAGATGAGGAACTGAGGCTTAGAGAAGTGAAGGAGCTAGTCTGTGCAGCAGCAGGAATGCCACCCAGGGGTACCTGACTGGGGACCATGTGTACTTTACGCCCACATTTTGTGGCTTCATATAATTCCTAATTCCCTCCTGCTGTCAGGGCTGCCTTCTTGCAAGCCAGCTGAAGGGTCAAGGCTCTGGGGCCTGCTTGTGCCAGACACACTGTGCACTCTGCAGGAGACAGCATGTTCCCAGCTGAGAAATGGCAGGTGCTAAGAGAATCGGCTCTAGAAACAAACCAAACCATGCTTGGTGGCACCCACCACAGATCTGTCCTCATGTCATGCCCCTCCCAACACTATGGGACCCCACCCATGTGTCCACATACAGGCAGAGTAAAACAGTGGCAGATGTGCTGGTGGGCCAGAGAGCAGGAATTCTCAGCAACAGGAAAAAAGAACCCATTCCACCACTGCAGGGCAGGGCCGACTAGATGCAATCTCCTTCGGTCCAAAGAGCACTGAAATGCCCTGTGATATACAGGCCCCAAGAGAAGGGGAGGGGACCCTTAGTCAGAGTGGGGAGGTGGGGCCCCACAGAACACTGGTCCTTCTTTTCCTTCAGGTTTGTGGGCTGGGCAGGAGACCTCATTTTGTCTAATTAATCCTGGAGCTTTTGAGGAAGAGAGGCCCCAGGAGCTGCTACAACTTTCAGATCTATTTCTTAAGAGAGTAAACGTGTGCTAAGGAAAGGCAAACTCTAGCAAGCTCTGAAACTGCTGACTATAAGGTCTCGCCACCCCATGGGAGAGGGGAATGAGGAAAAACACAATCATAGCAGGGAGCAACTGGCGTCCCTATTTCCACAGTCCCAGTCTAGTTGCCCATACACAATCCCCCAACTTAGCCCAAACTGCCCGCCCCCTTTCATTCCCCGCCCACTTCAATCACTTGGTCTCATCCAAGCCTGTGGTCGCCCCTAGCAACATCCTCCCTCAGTCCAAAGTTGGTTTCTCCCTTCATCCACGCCCCCCCGACTCGCTCTTGGTCTCTCCCAACCCCGCGTGGATCCCGACTCTGCCCCCCGCGCCACGCCAGTGTTTGTGTTACCCGGTTTCCCCCGCGCACGCGCACGGTGGCATTTCCCGCCACGCTCCCACACCGCCCCCCCATACCTGGTTGGTCACGTCCCCCGGGAGGCCCCGGATCAGTATCTTGCGGCGGTTACGGAACTGGCGCTCGGTGTGTTCCAGCCGTTTCCTGATATCTTCTGGATCTAGCGGCAGCAGTTCTTCTTCGGGCGCCCGACGCTCCGCGGCATCGTCGGCTTCAGCCTCGGCCCCAACCTCCGGGCTCAGCGGCGGCCGGTGAGTAACGGACACGTCGGCCGCCATCTTGGGGAACCCGACGCCTTCTGGGACCAGCGAGTCGGGGCGGTGCGGCATAGAGCGGCAATGAAGGCGCGTTTGCTTATTGGTCAGGATAAGTCCCGCCTCCTTCTGGACTCCCTCAGCTCATTAGCTAAAACCCAGCCCGCCTCTCAGAGTTCAAGCCCTGTCTGGGCGCCATAGCTATGGCCCTTTTCCGCTGCTGAGGTGTCTCTCAAAGGACGCGCAGCGCAATGGCAAAACCTCTCAGCACAGGTGGAATCAAGCCACAGACTCCGGATTTTGAGGACTTTATTGTTGTAGAACCTGGGGATACAGCCAAACCCCTGTTGTCTTTGACCCAGTACCCCGGTTGCTCGAGGCTCAGGATGGTTCCTCCCCCAGCGCCTCGTCGGGCTGTTTAGACGTCAGGGGCAACCAGGTGCTCCCCTGATTCACATGGTAGATGGCACTTTGCTTTTGCACCCAGAAGACGTACACCAAGGCTGCGATGACGATCATGAAGCCGAGGATTGTTAACACCACAATGGCGATGGTGACGGAGAGAGGTTTCCGAACTGTGTAGAGAAGCGAGAAGTAAAAACTCGCACCTCGGCCCCTCCTGGACATGCCCGTTTATCCCGGCGGCCCTGACTTGGCTCACCCTGAACGTTCATCACCACAGTCAGTGTCTGCGTGCCCTGTGAGTTGGTCGCCCGGCAGAAGTAGGTACCACTGTAGTTTAGTGTGACGCGGAATGGAATCCCGACAGACACCTGGAACCCGGTGCTTTTCTGCAAACACAGTAGCTGGGGGTCCGGGTTGCCCCGCGCCTGGCACTGCAGGACATGGATCCTCCTTTCTTCCCACATCAAGTGCTGAGGACATTTGGCCAGGTCAATCTTGGGACCGTCTGTGGGACCACCAAATGATTAGACACACCCTAGGCACAAAGGGGTAGGGGGGATAATCAGTTCTTTCCAAACCAGAGAAGCAAGAGATTAAAGGTTAGAGTGATCTACTCACACAGGACACGCAGCTGGACGCTCCTATTCCTGTGCAAGATCATCCCATTCACCTCGAGGGTGGCTTTGCAGAAAAAACTGCGCCTGTCGTCCTTCTCCGTGGCGTTTAACTGAAACTGGACGAGCTGACCCGGGCCCTTGGCTGGAACTCCGTCCAGCGTGACCTGGACTCGGGCTCCGGCTGCGCAAGTTACATTCACTGTGGTCCCCTCCGGGACGGTGGGCTCGCTCAGGTTCATGATGGGCCCCCAGAAGCCTAAAGGAGGGGCATTGCCCAAGAGTTTGCTGACCATGCCCCTCACTTCGGTCAAGCCCCGCCCTCCATCCTCATCTTTCAGAATACTCTGTCTAGGGGTATCTGGGCAGTGCCTTTCGTGTACTTTGCGGCCCCGCCCAACTTGGGGCACTCAGGGTATACGTTTCGGGTTACTTAGGCCTCGCCCACGCTGCGAATCTTCCCACTCTGGCTGCCCAGGCCCCGTCTTCCCTGCTTACGGTGTACCGCGCCTCTGCGGCTAATGAAGCCCCACCCTCTTCTCTATAGCTGTTTTAAGCCCCCCCTGTTCTTACTATAAATTGTCAAGTTCTCTCGGGTTTCCCGGCTCTGGCCCCCAACAGTCACGTTGCAGACGATCTCCCAGGCGCCCTCCTCTGTGCTCTCTGTCGCTGTGGCGGTGGCGGTGGCGGTGAGCGTGTCCCCTTGGCTCGAGACGGAAGAATTCAGCATCTGGTCCCCCAGCACCATTTGGACTTGGGCCTCTGAGGCCGGAAACAACCCATCCAGGGTGCAGTCTACAGGCCTGGATGTTCCCACCTCCAAGAACCGAGGGACAATGAGGCGCGGGGACGTTACAGGCAAGGCTGGGGAGAAGAGTGGGCGTGAGCGGGAGGTCTCACACATCCGTGGACACCCCCTTCCCTGTGATACACTCATACTCACCCCCTACCAGGGTCCCTCTTTCCCGGGATACCTTTTGGCCTGGACCACCCCCTTCCCACAACAAGCCCGCATGTAATTCTCCGAAGTCTTCATGGCAGGGTTCTCCCATTTGAGGCTACCCCGCCCAATGGCCAAGGGCATGCTTTCCCACAAGACCTTGAGGTCCAGGCCACCCCATCCTCAGGAGCCCCGCTGCCAGGGCACTCCTTTGGCTCAGCTCCTCACCCAACACCATTTACAGTTCTTCCCTCACCAAAGGTTCGGAGCTGCCTGGGGGCCGAGCTGTTCTGGAACAGCCCCAGTCCTTGGGGCCGCAGGTCCAGTTCCCAGCGGCAAGAGAAATTGGCACCGTGATCGTCTCTGCCTGCTAGCACTGTGGCGGTGACCTCAGTAGACTCCCCCACTGCCAGCTGCCGACTTAGCTCCTCCTCCCCACGGAGCAGCACTGCGGAGAGGTGGGTCTGGGGTGCCCCTCCCTCCACCTGGCAGCGCAAGGTGAGGTTTTCACCTACAGGTTGCCAGGGTGGCAGGGGTGCCAGCTCCACACACTTTGGAAACCCTGGTAGGGGAGGGAGGGGAAAACAGAACTTATCAGCTAGACCTGCAACCCCCCACTCCTTGGAGTGGAGAGAAGTGGAGAGTGGCCCAGTGCAGAACTGTGAGCTGAGTTGATTATCCTAGAGAGCTTAAACATGGGCCAGTGAAAGTGTTTGCTATTGTTATTTAGCATCATGATTATTATTTCCTGTTTTGTCAGACACCTTGCCAGGTACTGAAAAAAATAAATAAATCTGCTGCTGCTAAGGATCTCACGGTTAAAAAAAAAAAAACAAACAGGAAGGGCACTCACATTTACAGTCTCTTATATTAATAGTAATTACAAAAGTTCTTATTGAGAGCTTTCCTTAGACTTTTCAGGTGTCATTCAGTCATCCACCTTCATTCATGTAGCAACTGAATTTCCTCTATGATTCCCTTTTATGGATGGAGAAACTGAGGTCCAGAGAGGTGATCTGCCCAAGGGACGCACAGCCAGGAAGCCACAGAACCCGGGTTAGATTGTGGTCTCCATAAACTCCAGACTTGTGTGTCTACCTGCCTCTTTGATGTCACATCTAGGGACTCCCCTGGCCCTCATCCCAACTTCTGGCCTGGACTCTGGCCTTGGCCTCTCTCAGAGTTTGTGGCAGCCTCTCAGCTCTGGCACAGTCATAGGAGACTTGACAGCCCCAGCTACGGCTGCAGTGCCACTCACAGGCACATGGACCTTGACCTCATGGGCACCACTCTCACAGAAACTCAAGCCTGGATCTGAAGCTGTCACACAGAGGCCCACAGACTGGATACTATGAAAAATAATATCTTACTATTTACAATTTAGAATATTTAACAAGAATGCCTCTATCTTAATATCGGGCACCGCTGGTGAGGGATAGTGGTATGCTGGCAAATTCTGGTAATGCTTGGGCTCTCAGAGAAGGGGTGGGGAAGCCCCAACGGGAAGCATTTGCCAATTTCTGCAGTGTAAATACTCCCACTATGGCTGATTACAAGCTGCCTAATGTGAGACAGAGTTGGGAAGAGATGAGTACAGTCGGATCTCATGAGCCAGGACCAATAGGCTCCCACCCATCACTTGACATAGGGAGGCACCTCAGACACAGAACAAGGACACACACATAAATGTACATATTACACAGAAATATACACAAAGACATGTATACATCAACAAATACTGACACAACCATATATGCTCACACACAAACATAGGTCTGGATACCAACACAGTCATCACCCACGAAGATACACAAGGAGAGACACGGGCACACACTAACACAACATACATGTATGCTCGGACAGGCATATAATGACATCTATAACCTCACAGACACACATGTAGATATACAAGTAGATGTATCTAGACACTGGTACTCACACAGGAGTATACACGTAGTTATCCACATACAATACACCTATCAATAAAGGCTTCACAAAATGGTAGGCACCAGGAGTGATGTTTTCTGCTGTTGTCTAAATGCAGAAAAACTTTTGGAGGGATCCATAAGAAACCAGTACCAGGGGAATAAATGGTCTGGGGAAGAAAATGTCACATGTTAAGAACAGGGCCTAGGGGGCTGGACTGCCAGCCTTTCTGTTTGTGGGCTGTGAACCCTGGCAAGTGACTCCACCCCACTGAGCCTCAGTTTCCTCAGCTGTGAAATGAGGCTCATAAGTGCACCCTCCATAACCCCCACCCCAACTGCTGCCTTGGAGCTTTTGTAAGGATTAAATGAGCACCTACATGGGTATCAACACTTAAAACAGTGGCTGTGGGTAGCAGCGCTAGGTAAATGGGGATTTGACATAACTATATACTTTTTGATTTTAGAACCCCGTTAATTTATTACCTGCTATAAAATACAAGTAATAAATGAAAGACATGAGCTACCATTTTTTAAAGGTTTGCTGTGACACAAATATATTGATTGCTCACTACTGCCCTGGCATGTGGTTGAGACGCACTTCTGTCTGTGTCTCTGTCCATCTCTTACGTACACACGCACTCACACTGCGAACTCAAGGCCCACCCCTGTGCCACTGGCCCTCCATCCCCACCACTGCCTGAGGCAGGCCCCACCTCCAGGCACACCCACTCACGGTATACTGTGATGTTGGAAGAGCCTGTTATCTGGGAGCCATTGCAGAAGCCAGAACAGAAGACCTTGCTGTCACCAGTCACATTGCTGAGCTGGAAGGCTTCCCAGCCCAGGCCACTACCCACTGTCTCCTTAAATAGGTAGGTCTCCAGGGTGATGGATTTAGGATGGGGGCAATCTGTACTGCAGTTTACCAAGAGGGAGCCTCCAGCAGGCACCACCATGTCCTGGGGTTCCACCCGCAGTGAGAACTCCTGTCCCTGGGCACCTGGGGGAACAGAGGGAAGTTCTGCTTGTTGATCCGGTGCCCCCCAGCCCACCCACCTTTAGGCCCTACCATCCATCATTTCCTTGGCCTGAGACATAATGGTCTCTGTCTTCATGGTGCTCTCATTTCAGTGGGGAACACGTGCTAGATCAGGGATGGGAGAGAGTTTGGAGGGAGGCCAGGGGAGACTATAGGAGCCTATAGGAGGAAGTGAGTCAGGGAAGCTTCCTGGAGCAGACCACTATGGCCAGATTTGAAGGGTAAGTAGGGTTAGCCAAGTGAAAGGGTAGAATGATTCTGGCAGAGGGAAGAGAGTAGGCAGAAGTCAAGGGTATAGATGGGACAGAGAGAGAGTTGGGGGTGTGAGTGGGACAAATCACATGTAGGGACAGGGCCTCAGGGAGCCCAAAAGGCTGAATGAAGGAGCCTCAACTTTCCAGGACACTGGTGAACTCCCTGTCAGATCTGAGTTTAAAACAGTGCAGAGAACCACAGCAGCAGGATGTGGGGATCTTTGATTTCTCCGTTCTCCCTCCCTTCTAACAGTCCCCCAACTCCAGCCCTCCCCCACCTTGACTGGTCTCACCTAGGGGCAGCAGACAGCAGACCAGAAGCAGGGAGATGAGTGGAGTCCGGCAGGCCCCAGGCAGTGGCCCCAAGGGCACCATGGTGGCCAGCCTGTGAAAGAAAGTGCCTTAATGTGGCACTGGGCAGGGCAGTGAGGAGTAGGAGGGACCGCCCAGTGGATGGAACGGAAGCACAGCCACAGCAGTTAAGATTGCAGACATCCAGGGGCTGCATCTTACCCAGGCCTGGGGATGGGCAGAGGGGCTACACTGTGGTCCAGGAGGTCCAGAGTAGGGGATCCAGGTGGGGCCCAATGAGATGGAGGGCACTGGTGAATGTTCGAGAGGGTGGACCTGAGTTATACTGCTGGCCCCCAAATGAACCCACAGGAAATGCTAACACAATCATCTTTCTTTGTTCTCATTACTGAGAAGCCAGGAGGAGGGGGAAGGTAGGAAGAGGTTGAGTCACCTCCCTCCCATTGAACCTAGGTGAAGGGGGTGTTCTGCTCCTAAAAAAGCTAATGGGGTCCTTCAGACGCCGACCTTGAAGTGATAAGGTGGGATTTCAAGGCAACATTTCAAGGGGACAATGGAGGACTTCTAGGCAGGGCTTCAAGGGCTTAGTGCAAGACCTCAACATTCTTGGAGGACAAATATTTGGAGGTGATAAAGAGGGAACCTATAAGATGAGTGAAACCATGAAAATGAACAGAGCCCACATTTATTGGGCACTTGTGCCAGGCTCTGTGTTGGCTGCCAGAATGGTTCCTGTAGGGCCCTTTACATTTAAAGATCTGGATGCAGCACACCTTTGAAGATCTTGGGAGATCCTTCCCATTCTCTGTGCACAGTGCTGAACTGGGGTGTTTGGGAGACAGCTGAATCCCGAGCTGTCTGTCAAGAATGCTACCTGTGACATGGACAATAGGCTGGTGGTTACCAGAGGGTAGGGGTGGAGGAGGGATGACAGAGGTAGATAAGGTAAAAGGGGTCAAATATGTAGTGACAGAAAGAAATCTAATTATGGGAGGGGAACACACAATGCAATATATGTATTGCATTGTTAAATTGTACACTTGAAACAAGATTTTGTTAACAAATTTTACAAAAAAAAATTTTTTTAATTTTAAAATGCTACTTGTAACTAGCCCTTACCCTTGTCCTCATTCCCCCTTGCCCTTCCCTCCAGGCAGCTGATCTCTTCATCTCAGGAGAAGAGACTGAGGGTTCAGGTGGCCACTCCCATCTCCATTGGCTCCATCCTTGGGCCTCTAGCTCACCTCCTGTTCCTCTGATCTGAGATCCAGAGAGCGACCATATTGAGGGCCCCGAAAGCACCCAGTGTTCATCCACATCCTATTCGAGGCCACACCCCCTCCTCTTACCTGGACCACCTTCTCCTCCAATCAGGGGTTTCCTCTGCTGTCTTGACCACCCCCCATTCATTTCCCACATGGTGCTGAGAGGGCAACTAAAACTCAAATCAAAAGTATTTGTAAATAATACATCTGATGAGGATTATAAATAATTCCTACAACTCAACAATTCAGCTACAACGACAACAAAAAATTAAAAATGCCCAAAGGACTTGATAAAAACGAACTGAAAATTTAAGCAAACATAATCAGTCAGGAGGGTATATGGGGGCATCTGGGGCTAATGGAAGTTCTCACACTCTGTGTAATCCCAAGAATCCTACACACAAAAACCCTGAGGAAGGAATGCTGTGTTCATAATATAAAGCTTGATGGTTCTAACTTCCTCTTCCCTTAACTTCCTTTCCTTTACATAAATACCCCCTTGATCTTGGCACACAGGCCAGAGTGTGCACATGGCTTGCGATGTCTGCATGCAATGGGTTGCAACTTTTTCTTTTTCCCAAATAAGTCCTTTCTGGTGATGAAACACCTAGTCGATATTTTTCAGCTGACAGACCTAAATAGACATTTTGTCAAAGAAGCTATACAAATGGCCAATAAATACATGAAAAGTTGCTCAATATCACACTAGCCATTAGGAAAACGCAAATCAAAACCACAGTGAGATAGCACTTCACACCTGTTAGGATGGCTACCAACAAAAAACACAATAAACCAGAAAATAGTAAGTGTTGGTGGGGATGTGGAGCAACTGGAACCCTCATATTTTGCTGGTACAAATAGAAAACTTTGTTTCTAAAAATGTTGAACATAGAATTATCCAGCAATTTATCTCCTAAAAGAATTGAAGGCAGGGATCCAAACAGATACTTGCACACCAATGTTCACAGCAGCATTATTCACACTAGCCAAAAGATAGAAACAACCCAAGTGTCCATCAGCAGAGGTCTGGATAAACAAAATGTGGTCTATCTGTACAATGGGATATTATTGAGCCTTAAAAAGAAAGGAAATTGCCAAAAGAACAAATATTCCACTCATATGAGGTTCCTAGGATAGAAAAATCCATGAAGTAGAATGGTGGTTACCAGGATTTGAGGGAAGAGGGGAATGGGGAATTAGGGTCGAATGTGGACAGTTGCTGTTTGGGAAGATTAAAAAGTTTTGTAAATCCATACTGACGTTGGTTATATAACATTGTGAATATATTTAATGCCACTGGATCGTACACTTAAAAATGAGTAAAGTGGTAAGATTTATATTATGTATGTTTCCACACACACACTCACATACACAAATGACATCCACTTATTTTAATTTGTATCCAAAACATGAGATGGACTGATGAGCAGGGATAGATGGATAGACACAGTAAGATCAATTTAGCAACATGGTAATTGAGGAATCTAGAGGTGTTCATAGTACTATTCCACCTTTTCTGTATGTTTGCCAGTTTAAAATAGTGAAATATTAGAAAATAAAAACTGTTTCCCTGACGGTCTGGATGGCTGTTCATGTCACAAAAAAATGGACAAGAACTTGAGTACCTCCTACTGAGAGGGCATGATGCTCTCTGTGAGAGACTTGCCAAAAAAATGGAAACTGAACCTGACCATTGTTTACTCACCACGAGGACAGGAATGTGATAAAACTACACTGTGAGGGCCACATCAGACTGATAAAGTCTACAGGATAAACAACCTCGTTTCCTCCACGGCTATGTTGCAAGGGAGAAAATAAAGAGGAAGAGGAACCCGTCAAACTGAAAGGAACTGGTCCTCAGCCAGATGCAGCACATGGGCCTTGTATGAGTTTTTATTTGAACAACTGTAAATAAGCAAACACTAGATATTTAAGGAACATTTGGGGAAATCACAGGCTACGTAGTGATGTTAAGAAATTATTGTTGAACTTTTTAGGTGTGATAATAATGTTGTAGTTATTGTTCATGGTTACATCTTTGTACATATGGAAGTTTTTACAGATAAAATATCTGGGATTTGCTTCAGAATGATCCAGTGGCAGGGGTAGAGTTGAAACGTGACTGACCATGGGTGTTGGTGCTGGCTGTTGGTTAAGTGCAAGTTCATCACATTAGTCTCCCTTTTTTTGCATATGCTTTAAATTGTTCATAATAAAAATTTTTTTAAAGGAAATGCACAAGAATAAGCCAAGATAATTGTTTTAAGAACGAGGAGAGATATGCCCTGTCGAATACCAAAACATATCCTCATGGCAACGTCTTTCCCAATTGCCAAGCTAGATCCTGCAAGCAGCTGGGCATTTGTCCTATAGATCCCCTTGAACACGGGTGGAACGATGTGCACACACGGTTATTCACTGCAGTAGCATCTTGGGCATGGTAAAGGATTAGAAATGACTGCACCAACTCCAGCAGGGAACAAATGCTGGTAACATTTCAATGATTGACTATAGCAAATAGAACAAGGAAATGTTGTCTGCCCGGATATAAGGAACCATCTCCAAGACCTATAATGTGGGAAAAAAAAAATAGCAAGGATACAGACTATAGCTCCGCATAGTTGCACATGCTATTATTCTTGCAAAAGATGGGAAAGCGTAATATGTGTGCAGATTTCCTTGTATCTGATTAAAATGTCTCTGGAAGCAAAAACAGGAAACCAGATGACATTAGCTGCTTCCAGGGAGATGACAGTGAGATTGATGGATAAAGGAGGAAAACATTTCACTGCCTATATAAATATTACCTAACAAAAAAAGAGATTTATAACTATAAAGAATATTTAATTTCAAAAACTGTTACAAAAAGCAAATGCCACTAGATAGTGTGGAATTGTCTGTTCAGGAGAACTTCAATGCACAAGGTCTTGAGATGTCCTGTGGGAAAGTAAATTAACTGTCTTTCACAATGCAGCTGACACATAACCCATCTCAGGTACGCCTATTAAATAAAAACACTTTGGCAAACACCAGATTATCAAATGTTTATTAAGCACTTGTTTGCAAGTTTCTCTGCTAAGCATTTGATATACTCAACCTCACAGCTCTTTATGTTGGTCCTCTGAGGTAGCAAGTGTGACCATCCCCAGTTCATAGTTGAGAAGTGAGGCAGAGAGGGAAAGTCACTTGCCTGATGTTGCACAGGGAGGAAAGGGTGAAACTGGTCGAGTCTTAGCTACATGGCATGTGCCTCCCCCCAAATCTTTTGTTGGTATATTTAAGTTGTTATTGAGCATCTTCTGTGTTCCTGGCACTGATCTAACTGCTAGCTAGTGATTTAGAGGTGAGCAAAAGTTGAATAGTTGAACCTGGCTTCTGCAGTGAGTGTCTTGCTCTAGCTGCAGACCCCAGGACGGCAAATACTTGCTGAAGGACTCAAGAACCACAGACTCCAGCAGAAGAAATGGGAGTTTATTACCAGCTTAGTGGAGAGATGGTGGGCTCTACGGGCAGGAGCTGGGGGAAGGCATAAAGATTATATTTAAGAAACTAATTAGCTTCTTGCTTATCCTGGGTCCCTCAGGGGCCTGTGTCAGGCTCCTGACCATGGAAGAGCCTATGGTTTGAATGTTTGTCCCTCAAAATTCATATATTGAAATCCAAATGCCTGATGTGATGGTATTAGGAGGTGGGCCTTTGGGAGGTGCTACGTCTCTCATAAATGGGATAAGTGCCCTCAAAAAAGAGGCTCCAAAAAGATCCCTCGTCACTTTGAGGACACAGCGAGAAGGCACAGGCTGTGAATGGGGAAGAGGGCCTTCACCCAAATGTGACCATGCCAACCCTTTGATCTTGGACTTCCCAGCCTCCAGAACTGTGAGAAATAAATTACTCTTCTTTTCAAACCACCCTCTGTGGTATTGTTATAGCAGATCAGATGGATGAAAACAAGGAAAATAGGGTTGCAGAGGTAGCGTCCTAAGACAGGTTAAGGCACAGGGAGTGGGTGAGGCCAACTTCCCCCTGTTGGAGAGGGAGTGGGGGGCCCTCTCTGTGGGAACTGCCTGCTACAATCCCCCGAGGCAGAGCCACTGGCAGGCTTCAGCAGACACTGAACACCGAAGGGGCCTGGCTCTGGTATTTCTCGTGGGCTGTTTTCAGGATGGGTATAAGGTTCTGGAAGGTTGGGCGAAATGACGCCTCTGCCTTCCAGCACTTCTGCATGAGGAGATAGATCTGCGGGAGGAAAATGTGGAGCTAAGGTCGCTGCTGTCCACAGTACAGTGGCAGGAGCAGGAGAAAGGAGAGGGGGAGTGTCTCACCTCACAGGGACATTTCTCTGGCCGAGGCAGCCTCTCTCCTCGCTCCAGCAGCTCAGTGAGCCTCAGTACTGTCATCTGACCCTGGTTGAAGCCTATAAGCTCAATAAATTTCTAGAAAAGACACAAGACAAGCTCTTCAAGAGGCAGTGTTGTCTAGGTGGATGTCAGGAGCTTGAAGTGGGACTGCAGGGGTTCTAGTTCCACCCATATAACTTCTCAGCTGCAAAACTTTGGACTTAGCACTTCACCTCTTTAGCCCTCAGTTTTTCCATCTGTGAAATGAATAACTTCTAACACCTGGGGTGATCGTGAAAGAAACATTCACAAAGTCTGAATCAGGTGCTTGCTGTTGTTATTAAGCCTTCCAACAATTTGTCTTGCTTGACCCATATTTCCACTTGGCTTTGGGGAATAAAGCTTAACATTCTCTTGGCTCCTCCCCTAGCCCAGGCCCAGCCAACAGTGTGGCTCGTGGCTGCACAGTGGTTGGTTCCCTGGTGGATACCACCAATCCCGGCCCATTAGGGCCTTGAGAATCCACTTGTTTCCTTCAGCTGGGGAGAATGGGTACCTAGAGGGCAGGGAGGAGGCACTGTTGCAGCAACAAAGAGATGATGCTACCACAAAGAGCAACAGCAGAGCTGAGGGATGGAGAAAATAGGATTCACGATGATTCCTGAGGGTCTAGATCAAGCCATATACCAACTCTGCCCTGGAGTTTATAAATAGCGGAATAAGCTGTTCCTATTTGAGTGGGGTTTCTGTCACAAAGCCCCTGGAATTTTCAGTGACCCATTTTACAGAGACTGTGAGGCTCAGGTGGATTAAGCACTTGCTAAACTGGGATTTGAATGCATGCCTTTCTAACTCCTCCAGTATGGGGTAGGGGTGGAGGCTTGGTTCTCACCGAAGGGGGGCTTTGGTTGGAGTCACAGTTGGTCAGCAGTTCATACATGGTGACCCCAAAGGACCAGACGTCAGATGCATAGTAGAACTTACACTCCTTCAGGCACTCTGGGGCATACCTGGGGGGGAAGGGGCAGTCAGACCTTGGGCCAGACCAGGCTGGAGTCCTTATCTAGGGCTAGGGAGCCCTCTAGCCCCAGTGAGGGCCCCACCCTTGAAGGAGGAAGTTTCATTGGAACCAAGCCTTGTCACCCGAGGCCCCTGCGTCCACCTCCTCCACGCCCCCCCCCCATATGCTCCAGATGACCCTGCCCACCAGCATCGTCTGGGTCTCCCTAGTCACCAGAACACAGGGCTGTCCCCATCCTCGTGCACGCGGTAGTACTCGTGACCTTCAGGCACAGCTTTGGCTAAGCCGAAGTCACCAATCTTGACCAGCCTATTGTCTAGCAGCACGTTGCGCGCAGCCAGGTCTCGGTGGATGTAGTGCTGCGAGTGCAGGTAGGCCATGCCCTGGGGAAGGGGCAGTGCCAGGTCTGAGGAGCCACGACCAGGATGGCTGGGGAACAGTCAGGGAGCGCGAAAGCAGGCAGTTTGACGGGGAGAGCGGAGCAAAAGGGAAAAGGGCTGGGGCCACACAAGGGACCCTGGGCAAGAGGGGGGCAAAATGGGAGGGACCGGGCTGCGGGGCGTGGCTAAGTGAGTGAAGGGAGTCCCTGCGAGTGGAAACTAAGGAGTTGGGGGCCCGGCAGGCGTGGGTGTGGCCAGGTGATCGCTGAATGAAGTTTGTTGGAAAGGCGGCCTACGGGCAGGTCGGGCGAGCAAAGGGATGGGACACTCAGGTCAGAGTAGGAGGCAGGTTCTGCGAGCAGGGGCTGGCCGACCCACCTCGCAGATCTGCTGAGCAAACAGCAGCAGCTGGGCCAGCCCAACGCTGTGCCGGGGCAGGTAGTCTCGGAGGCTGCCCAGGGGCACGTACTCCATGACGAGCTGCACTGATTTCTCGCCTGAGGGAGACAGAGGGAGGGGCCAGGGATCACCCACCCTGAACCCTGCTGTCCCCCCACCCCAATGTAGGGAAGGAAGGCCAAGAGTCGCCCACACTAGGCCCAGTCCTCGGGTGGGATGGACCCACCCTGAGCTGGCAGTGGCTTCCGCCTATCTTGGCCCTAGCATAACACCCCACTAGATGAAACGGAGGCAGCACGACAACACGCACCTCTGTGCCCAACAAACCGCGTCCTCCAGCCTGGGATTGAGGGTCTAATTGGCCAGGCCCTGCCCCAAACTCTAGCCCCGCCCCGCCGCCACTCACTATCCTCCCGGCCCCGCCCACCTTGGTCCTCGCAGCAGCCCTTGTATTTGACGATGTTCTCGTGGGAGAGCGTGCGCAGGATGTCGATCTCCCGCCTCCAGCCGGTGCTGAGCTGGGGGCTGCAGCACGCCTTAAGGGCCTTCACGGCCACCATCTCGCCAGTGTTGTCATTGGTCGGGTCGTAGCAGTACAGGCTGACCTTACCAAAGTGACCCTGGGCAAGAACGCGTAATGGTCGGCACCACCCCCGACTCCCCGGGCACCTCCAGACTGGTCTGTTTGGAAAATCTTAGACCCCACCCATTCGTTGTTGCTGGGTCTCTTTGGGTCGTAGGCCTCCCTTAAAGCTGAGGGTCTTCTGGGCCAGGCCCCGCCCACCCAGGCCCCGCCCCCTCCTAAAATACATCCTTCCGCAGGATTTCCCTTAAGACTGGAACTCTTCCCCCACCAGGCGGGCATTCTAACTGCTAGTTCCGCCCCGGGCCCCGCCCTCACCTCACCGAGATCCCGGATCTTTTTCAAGTAGCGCTTGTGGAAAACAGTAGGGTCTGACGCCTGACAGTCTGGATTCACAGCCAAGATGTCAACAAGATCTGGAAGAGCCACAGTGGATAAAGCTGGACCCTGGTCCTTTACCTAGCAGGCCCATACAGGAAGAAGGTGATGGCTTCCCCCAGTATCTACCCAGAGGTAAAGAAACTTTTTTTTTTTGCAAAAGCTGGAAAATTCTACTTCTGCTCCAAAGTGCAGAGTTGGCTGCATCAAATCGATGTCTGGGAAGTTCTGAGACTGGGTCAAGGGCACAAAATTTTTACCAAGAGAGAAAACAACAAAACATCATCCAAATAAGTGTGGCTGTTCCCAGGCAAAACATTAAGAATTTGGGGCATTCCCCCACCAATTAAATTAGAATCTGGCACACACCCTGCACCACTGTAGAGACCTTGGGTGCACTGTGCCTGCATCAGCAGGAATCTCGGTCCCTCCACCTGCCCCAAAGACCTAGCACAGGGGTAGGCCTCACTTTGAGGCTGCAGCTGAGTGAGGTCACGCAGGATGGTGCGGAAGGACGGCCGTTGGGCTGGCTCATAGGTCAGGCACTGGCTGGTAAGCATGGCCAGCTCCAGGCACGAGGGTTCAGGCAGCTGGTACTGCTTCTGGTAGAAGTGCTCTTTCTGTGGGGAAGGGAACCTGAAGGAGTCAGTGACCCTTCCCCCTCCCAAGTCCCCTTTTCCAAGAGGCAGAGTCAAACCCCCAGAGCAGCAGGGCTGGACTCGTCAGGTCCTTGTTCTGTCATCCCCACTTTACAGATAAAGCAACTGAGCCTTGGCAAAGAGAAGCCGACTTGCCTGCCACCAGAGAGCCAGGACTGGAAACCAAGTCCAACAGACTGCTATGTGGAGCATCTCACACTTGGCCCTTCCTTTCCTGGCTTCCACCCCTCTACTCCCAGGAAGCTTGGCAGATGCAGCTTCTTGAATGCATCAAAGCCTCCAGGTCTTTGCACAGGCTGTGCCTAGGCTGCCCTTCTCTAGCCTGAGCCACTGCAGTATTTCTGCATTTAGATTAAAACCTCCTTTGGGAAGCCTTGCTTGACCCCTTGGCTGGGTCAGGAGTAGCCTCTGGGACCCCTTCCCCACTACTGCCAGTTATTGCTCCATTGCTGCCCTGGCCACTGTGTTTAAAACTGAAACATGTCACTTATTTGCTCTGTGCCACAATGACCTTATTAGGTCGGGACTACAGTTATTTCCAACTACCAGATAACCTGACGGAACCCCAAAGGGATAAGGCAACGTATGTGAGGCCATAGGGAGCAGCTCTGGACCCTGAATGTGCCCTATAGACTCCTTGGATATGCTGGTCCCTTTGTGGAAAAGGCCCAAGAGTCCCCAGATGTACCTCGGAGGGGCTGCGGCCTTGCAGGGGAGCCTCCCCGTTGAAGCAGATCTCCAGGAGGGTGGCGCCAAAACCCCACTTGTCAGCTGCTGTGCTTAGACTGTTGGCCCCACCAGACAGGCACTCCGGGGGCATCCAGGGGATCCGCTCTACCCGTTCTGGGGGCCAGGGCTAGAGGTCATGGAGGGTGAAAGTAGTGGGGGAAGCTGGTCCTCATACCCAGTCCTGTCCCAGTCCTCACCCTCCCTGGAAAGGGCACCCAGGCCCACGCCGCGGTCGCTCAGCTTGATGAATGGGCTAGTGCCCTCCACCAACCCTGGACGTGCCAGCAGGATGTTCCGGCCACACACATTACCATGCACCAGGCTCTTGTCTTCCTGGGGTAGGAAGAAGAGGGTACATGACCACTGGGGACTCACAGATCCTGTCCCCACACCATCCCACAGGGATAGACCATGTAGAAGAGACAATCCTAATTATGGGGACCCCAGTACATTGTCATTGTGACTGGGCATCATTGGGTGCCCAGCGGGTCCTTCTTGTTCTCCTAGATCTGGTGGCCTAGGCTGTTGGCCAGGAACAAAAGGCCAGAGGACCCCACGGCTATATTCAAACTCATGTCAGGTCTGCTCCTTCCCCAAACCATCTACTTAAAACTTCTCTTTTCAACCTCAGCAGTTTTTTAACTCCACCCCTGCTTTTCCCCCATGGTTCTTACTACTTTCTAACATGTTCTGTAATGTACTTAATTATTATTTCTCATGTATCCCTCCCAACTAAAATACTGGCTCCCCAAGGATAGAGATGTCTGTTTTGTTCTTTGTGTGCCCCTCAAGGTCTAAGATAGAGCCTGGCACATGGAGGATGCTCTGGAAACTGGAGTGACTGGACTAGAGGGGGCATGAATGGCAAGAGAGAGTGACAGAGGTGGCTGAGGCCAGTCCCCACAGGTCCTCAGACACCAAGTGGAGAGATTAGGTGTTCTCTTGGGAGAGATGAGAGCCACACGGGTGTGTGAGCAGAAGAGGTTCACAGGAAGATCTCCTAGGGCCAGTGTGTGGACTGAAGGATGTATTGAGGTCTCTATACCCAGTGCTGAGGCCACCCTGGCCCTCCCTGCCAACCCAGGCCCCACCTGCAGTCCACACACCAGGTAACTGAGGGCGCTGGCCAGCTGCTGGGCCACCACCACCTTCCAGGCCACAGGCACACAGCCCCTCTCCCGTCGCAGCCACACGTCTAGGGGTCCATGTTCCACGTACTCTGCCACCATGATGTCTGCAAAGGCCAGCCGCTGCAGGGCCACTGACCTGCCTCCACCCTTCAGGGCGCTGAGGGCAGTACATGGGGGCTGGGGCGTGTGGAGGGCTTAGGACTGACTTTGGGGAGAGGAGAAATGTAGGATGGAGCATAGACTGAGGTAGGTGCAGGGTAAGGCAGAGGCGAATGGTGGAATTTGGGTCCAGGATGGATCTGGGGCATAGAGTCAGCTGCCATTAACAAAGGTGAGGACAAGACAGGGGGAGTTGGAGGTGGGTGCAGACAGTGGAGGTATGGAGCTGGAGGCTGGGGCATAAGCAATGCTAGGGTCCCACAGGGCCAGGATGCTCAGCATTGGAAAGCATGCGGGGTTAGGGTGTAAGCCAGCACTAGGGAGAAGCAGGAAAAATGGACACATGGGCTTCAGGTTCTGGGTGCTGCTCTGTGCACAGTTTTGAGATACACACAGAGTAGGGATGGAGGTAGGGGTGGGGCAGAGACTGAAGTCTGGGTGGATTGGGGTTTCCAACCAAGCTGGGGTCTGCATGATGTCACAGTTCCGACGGGGTCAGAGGGCAGGTAGAGGTGTCAGGGTGGTGGATGGAACACAGGATATAGTTGAGAGTCAAGGTGTAGTTGAGGCAATGTTGAGGTGCAACTGGTTGGCATATAGTCAGAGATTGGGGTATATGTTGAAGGTCAAGGTATAGCTAAGGGTTGGGGTACAGGTGAGAGTTGAACAGTTAAAGACTGGGGTGTAGTCAGGGGTCAGGATGTTGGTCAAGGGTCAGGGTACAGCCCAGGAAGTGGGTGTAAGCAGGGAGTTGACCTAAAAATGATTGGAGGGGTTTGCTGGGACCCACTCACTCTTGGAGCCATGCACGCAGACGCCGTGGACGAAGGCCAGGTGCACGTGGGATACCTGGCTCATGAGGCTGGCTGTCTCGTAGAAGGCCTGTGGGGACAGGGCAGATCAGGTGGCTGCACATACCTCCCCATCCCCCTGCCCTCTGGTTGCGCTCACTCACCAGGGCGATGCCATGGTGGCTGGGGTCCAGCACCTTCAGCACCACTCGCAGCTCCTGCCCATGGCCGCTGCCTGTTGTCAGGGAGTCCCCACCATCTGCCTTGTCTTCCTCAGGTCCTTTGTCCCCCACTCTCAAGAGGCCCTCATACACATTGGTCCTTGTGCCCTGGCCTAAGTGGGACAGCTAGGGGAACATGACAGGGAACATCTTCATGACAACAGCTGGTAGCTGCCCTCCCCAAAGCCCCCAAATCCTTAGAGCTCCACACCGCCACACACCTGGGTGATGTCATCCTGGCAGACCCGGTAGAAGCTGAGCTGGCTGAGGTTGAGAGGCTTGGTGCTGGCCTGAGGCCCCCACCTGATGATGAGGTTGGAGATCTCTGGCATTGAGAGCAAAGTCACTGAGGGCTGGTATGGGAGGAGCTGCTGCCCTACCCTCCGTGCGCCCCATTTTACCTCCTGGCTGCGGCAGGCAGCAGTGGCGCAGAGAGAAACAGTCATCACCAGCCCGCAGCAAGTAGCCCTGCAGGGCAGCCCGAAGCTCATGCACGCTAGGGAAGGACCTGTCCCAGCTGTCCAGCGTGAAGGTCCCTGCGTGCAGCTCAATGGGGAATTTCCGCAGGCGCAAGCACTGTCCACCTGGTGCCTGGGGTGGGTGGCAGGGTGAGGGCAGTGAGGAGGGGCCCAGGCAGGGACTGCACCCAGCCACAGCCCAGGACCCCTGCCCCAGTCCCACCTGGTCTTTCTGGGCCACTGTGAGGATGAGGCGGTTAAAGTGGCTGGTGCTCCAGTGGATGAGATAGAGGCCATCCTCTGATCGCAGCTTGGCCAGCACGAATGGCTCCCTGTGGGAGACAAGGAGGCAGCATCAGGGGGAAGCACCTGGCAACAATGACACACAAAACCTGCCCAGAGGGGCACATTCTCAGCTGCCGCTTATGTGATGACACTGAATTTGGGACCCACACTAATATAACTGTCACACAGGACAACTCATATGGAGACACGGGCACAAGAATAGACACATACTTGTGTGTTACAACTGTCAGATACCATCACTGACACAGCACACACACAGAGAGACAGGAAATAGCTGTCAAATGCCAATGGGCACACACTCAGCAGCAGACACAGCCACTCACAGAGTGACATACCATGGACTGTCTGTCATACACCCAAAGTACAATGATCACAGATACAGCCACTTACCCAATGTAACAAGGTGACACAGGGGCATTGACATCCCAGACCCAGAGGTAACAACTATCACAAGCACAACCACTACAAGGTGACACAACTACACAGGCCTGGGCACCTACACACATGGTGGCTCACATGCTACTACAGACTAAATGTCTGTGTCCCCCTAAAGTTCGTATGTTGAAGCCCTAACCCACAATGGGATGGTATTAGGAGATGCGGCCTCTGGAAGGCGATGCAGTCATGATGGTAGAGCCCTCTTGAACAGGATTAATGCCCCCTAAAAGGGACTCCAAAGAGCTCCCATGCCCCCTTTCACATGTGAGGACACAGCAAGAAGACCACTGTCTTGAACCAGGAAGTGCACCCTCGCCAAACACCAGATCTGCTGGTACCCTGAACTTGGACTTCTGGCCTTCACAACTGTGAGAAATAAATGTCTGCTGTTTCTAAGCCACCCCAGTCTGTTGTATTCTGTTATAGCAGCTTGAATGGACTAAAACACACTGACATGGCCCACAGACCTGTACACACCTAGCTGTGATGAGGCACAGCCCTAGCTCTCATGAGGTGAAATGGCCACTTCATCCTCCTCTTCTGTAGAGATGAGACTCAGAGAGGTCAGATCTCTTAAAAAAAAAAAAAAAAAAAAAACCCCAGGCGCCCATCTCAGAGTTACACATAGGACAAGGAACACCCAGGCACAAGGCCAATGTCCAGACAGCTGACAGTCACAAACCATGACCTGGCAGCATGTAGGACAGCCACACATGCATCTGATGACTGCATAAGCTCTGATACTACATATTCTCAGCCCTACAAATCCAAACAGAATAGCTCAGTGTTTGCGTAACACAGCCCCTCAAAATCACCCATCTTGTTGTGCATGAAAAAAATGCATTGATAATTTTATACATAGTCACTAAGCAGTGACACAGCTGCACACCAAATGGGCTGTTAAACATCCAGACACTCACAGTGACAGTCCCAAACTCAGACTCTCCCATCATGACACACCACCCATCCCATTGCAGGTGCCCTCTCTCCCCCTGTAACACATGCATGCACACTCACAGCATGCTCACGCACTTGCGTGCACACAAGGCAAGCACACAAGTACACACAAATACAAACTGATGCACACGGTAGTTTGAGTGAATACTTGCATATATAACGCATGTACCCACAGGCAAACACAGGTGTTCACACCTACAGGTACACATCAGACAAACGCTTACACACGTGTGCACACATGCACTCATACAAATGCATGCACACAACAGCTGCACACACAGGCGCACACTGAGACATGAATGCATACACCTCGTTTGGGTCCCACAGTTCCCAGAGCTCAGGGTCTAGTTGGCAGCTGCTGCCACCATGGCCCATACCACCAAGCTGCCTTTCCAAGCACTCACAGCAGGGGTCCGTGGACACCATCCTGGATACTCATCACCAGCCGTGGAGGAGCCACTTCATGGCATAGGTAGTGGTTTGAGTCGGCTGTCAGGCGGAAATAGCCATCCACCAGTGATACCAAGGACAGGGCCATGGCCCGTGAAGGCAGATTCAGCTTCTGTGGGCCAGGGGGATGTCAGGCAGGTGTCGCAGGCTGGAGGCACTACCGCTAGCCCAGCCCCCAGTCCTGGGCCTCACCAGGCACTTGTCCTGACAATGAATGCTGACATGGCATTCTCTCAGTATCACGTGGGTGATGTCCTGGAAGTCACAGAAGTAGGTCCATGGAGTCTCCTGCAGCCTGTCCACAAGTTGGGTGACCGACTCTTGGGCCCTGGCTTTCTTCCCAGGTGAGCCAACACAGGGCTTCCTTCGCCTGCCACCACTGGAACCCTGGAAACCCAGCATGCATGGTGGGTAGATTCGAGCAGAGATGCACCTGTTTAGTCCCTGCACATTCGCTCTGAGGAGAGGCTGGAGCTGGAGGGACCACGCAATCTCCTCAAGCACATCCCCTCAAGTCCTGATGTCACAGGTGGGACAGGGAATGTACCCCTAAGACACACACATTCCAGAAGCCAGAACCTCGGGGAGGCAGAGAGGAGAATCCTAGCCCTTTGACCGCCAGATGCCAGAGGGGTTCCCAGAGGCACAGACCCCAGAAATCAGGTCTGCAGAGGGCAGGCAAATAGAGAACACTCCCCAAGAAACAGACCCCAGGATAAAGAAGGACACACACCCCAGAGCCATGTCAGGAAAGGGCTCACCACTGCTTCCCTCAGAGGCTGAGGCCAAGACTGAACAGGAGCCCCTGCCCAGCCCTACCTGGACCCCTGGAAGACGTGCCATGCTCACCTCTGCCTGCACTGGCCGCCACTGGATGCCACCAGTGCCAGTCACCAGCAACTCATGGGTAAGGGGTCCTGGAGCAGACTCGGGCCCGGGGTCCGGAGAGGCCTGCCTGCTGCCTTCGACGTAGCACGGCTTCCCCTTGGCCTGGGCCAACAGCTCTAGGTGGCACACAGGCACGTGCTCTGTGCCAAAGCGGGGCGCCAGCCGCTCAAGTGTGGCCAGGTACTTGACCATGATGACCTGTTGGGAGAGGCGGCCCGGCTGAAAGGCCCACAGGAACCTGTGGAAGATGGCCCGCAGGCGCAGCTGTGTGAATGCGCTGTGTTGCTGGATCTGTTGCCGGAAGGAGCGTGGGATGCAGTCCTTGAAGCTGTGAGGACAAGCAAGAGGATCTGGTCCCATGCCTGGGTCGTAGGCATGGCTGGGTGACGTGAGGCAAATGGCTTAACCTTTCTGAACCTCGGCTGCCTCATCTAGAAAATGGGTAGGCTGCTGTGAAGTGGAAAGAGAGCACAACAAAGGGCCAGCAGCATAGGGAGGCTGGGTGGTGTCGGGGCCCAAGGCCCAGAACTCAGGAGGAGACTACAGGGTTCAAATCCCAGCTCTTGGGCAACTTCCTTAAGCTCTAAAGGGCTCTGTCTGCTCATCTGTAAAATGGGTTCAAACAGTGCCCACTTGTAAGGCTAATGACAGAATTAGGCCTACTGACTGGCACACGGTAAGGACCATATCAGTGTCAGCTGTTTTTATTAGAGAAGTCATTGTTTTTTACCATTACTCTTACAATTATCAATAAAAGGCACAACTCTCGGGGGTTCCTCTGCTCCTTAAAAATGGTTTCCCCTAGACCCCCATCAGCTGCCTTGCACACAACCACTAGCATAACTCCCCTGGAGTACAGGTATCCAAGCCTTCATCTCCATGTCCTAAGCCCTCTCCCCATCCCCTTGACCAGAGGGATCTGAAAGCCTGAGGTTCTAGCTGCCTCACGCCTCCACTTCCAAGCCTTCCAGGACCCCGCCCTACCTGTAGGAAAAAGGCCCCCCAACTACTGCCTTGCTGACTCTTGCACATGGGCAATCATATTCCAAACTCAGTTCCCCTGGGAACAGGCTTTTGCCACTTTTTGCCTCTGGGCCTTGGTATACACTGTTCTCTCTGCCTAAAATGCATTGCCAATGCAGTCCACATCTGGAAAAAAATGACTCGACCTTCAGGTCTCAGCAGAAACGTCACCTCCCCTGGGAAGTGTTCTCTGATCTCCAGGCTGTATAGTCTGCCTCCTCTGGGCTTCCCAGTTCTCTATCACAGCCCTGGTTATCCAGAGCAATAACATGATGGTGACTGAAAAATATGTGCTTTAAGAATTGCTGGTCTTGAAAGACCCAGCTCTCCTGCTGCCTCTTCCAGGCAGTGTGCCCTGGTTGGCCCAGCAGTAGGCAGTAGAGGTGAGCATGGCTAGTGCCTTTCTTCCCTTGAATTATAGGGAGCTCTCCAACCTCAGCCTGCTCTAGCCACATTTTCTCCAACACATAGCAAGTACAGTTCAACCTCAGGGCCTTTGCACTGGCTATTTCATCTGTATAGAATTCTCTTCTCCCAGATATTGACATGGCTCCCTTCTTCACTTTCTTCAAATCTTTGAATGTGAATGTCACCTGCTCAGTGAGGAATTCCCTTGACTACCCCTAACACTCCCTTTCTTCCTCTTTTCCTGCTCAATTTTTTCCCATCACACCTATCGCCATCTAAAGCACTATATATTTACTCTTATTCTCTTTATTGCCTGTCTCCTTCACCAGATGTGAGCACCAGGAGGGCTTGTTCACTCTTTGTCCTCAACACCCAGAACTAGCGCCAGCATACAGAAGGTGCTTAATTAATGTCTGCTAAATGAATGAAGGCATGGTAGTATGCGAGGCCTGCCTTGGCCCTCCGATGTCCAGGTATTTCCAGCTGCCTGCACAGTGTCTCTGCCCCATTCCCAGATACCTGATCTTTCTGGCCACCTTCTTTAGGGGAACACCAAGGCAGACGGAGAGGTGGCAGAGGTGCAGACAAGCCATGCCCAGGCTCTCATTTTTAAAGTGGTGGATCTCCTCCTCATTCGACAGGTCCCACAGCGACGCTACATCATTCACAAACTCATGCTTGCCCTAAGGATGGGGAAATCGGACTGACAGGGAGGCCTGAGAACCTGTTCACTCCCTAGCTTCTGGCCACTTTGGGTAGTGGAGGGACCCCCCATTTTCTTGAAAAGCCAAATAAACTGCAAGCACACCTCCTCTGTCCAACCCTTTGCCTCATTGCTAATCGATCACAGCACTCTTTTCTGTGCAGCCCTAAGTCTCAAAATCCTTTCTTTCAGGCAGAAAAACAGATTTCAGATAACATGAGCTGAAATGTAGTAGCTATAATTGAGGAGGGAAGTGGGGCCTCCTAAACTGTCCCTAAGTCTCCCCCAAAATGATCGCACCTCCCCAGCCTTGCTCACACCTGCTCAAAGAGGTACTCAAAGGAGGCTGAGTCCAGGAGTTGCACACCCCGCTCTGCCTGTTCCGACGAAGCCTTGGCCCCTGGGGGCCTGCAGCGGTACACGGCTGGCTCCTGAGGATTTGTGCCATGCCAGTTCCGGAAATAAAATCTGCAGGAAGGGAGGGGGCACAGCGGGGCTGAGCACGGATTCAGACCAGCTCGAGAGAGGTGGGTATAGGGGAGGAAGGTGACCAATAAAAAAAAGAGACAAGCCTTCCACAGGCTTTTGTCCACCTCATGCGGAAGTGCAGCGTTAGGCTTGTATCTCTGGAGACTTCTAGAATGTGGTTTGGGGGCAGCCAGACCTGCGCCTGGGCATCGAAGAGGGCAAAGAGACTGAAGCAGGGTGGAGTGATGCCTGCAACAGGAGGGAAACAAAATCAGGAGTCAGTGTCTGCTCCAATCCACCCAGTAGGCCCCCAGACCCGCTGTCTCCCTTCATTAGCCTTCCCTTGGCCTCCTCCCCTGCTGACAAAGGACAATGCAATATGTTGATCATGCTGTGGCTTCATAGGAGACTACATTTCCCAGTTTCCCTTGCAGCTTGGGTGAGGCCATTGAACAGATTTCTGGCTAACGGGTTGTGATCAGAAGGGATGCACATACTTCCAGGACTGGAAATAAGCCCTCCTGCCATCTTCCCTGCCCCAGGGATGTTGGAGACCTCTTGGGCCAAGTAGCAAAGCTGCAAGATAGAGGTGAACCATCTGACCTACATTAGATTTTAGATAAACTTTCATTGTCTTACCCAGGCAAATCTGGGGGGCGGGGGTTGCTTGTGACTGTAGCAAAAACCTACCCTAGACTAACACAACTCTACTCTGATCTCTCTCTGAACTCCAGATCTAAAGAAATACGCAACTACCTACTGGCTGTCTCCCCTTGGACATTACAAGCCCCCTTAAATGTGTCTTGTTCCAAACATCTCATCCGAGGCCCCCATACCCGCCCCTCCTGTGCCCAGTTCTTTAAGCCAAGACTTGGCTTTTGTCTTTGACCCCTCTCACCCTCTCCATATCGAATTGGTACAAGTCCTGAAATCCACCCAATTCCTTCAAATCCAAAACCCAGGCCTAGTCCAGCCTCCAGACTTGCTGTCATTCTCCACACTGGCCACCCAAGACCTCTTTTTAAATATACAACATTTAAAATTTTTATCTAAAATAGTCCTTTCAGAATCATTTATAATCACCTAAGTACCAGCCACCAGATAAAGAAATGAAACTTGGCAAGTACAATTGAAGCCCCCAGTTACATCCACCTCCCACAAAGAGGTAACCACACTCCTGAACTAAAGTTTACCATTTTCATATTCTCTATAATCTAGTCTTGAATACTATAAACTTGAAATGTGGTATTATACCATGGGTGTCCATCTGCAATTTGCTTTTCCATGCTACAATAGGTTTTAAAGCTTCACACATGATGATACATGTAGCATTCTATTTTTGTGACTGTATAGTACTCCAGTGCTCAACTATATTTCTATTTTTTTGTGTATTCTCCTGCAAAGGGACTTTGAGATCATCTCCCATTTTCTACTAAGATAAATGAGACAGCTCTGAACATTCTCCTATGTCTTCTGAAACATGTGAGCTGAGTGTCTGTAAGGTGAATATGTAGGAGTAGAACTGTATGGCCGCAGGGAATGTATATTTCAGTCATGTTAGATGATGCCAAATTGCTCTCCAAAGTTGCTACACCCCAGTGTACTGCCTCCTGCAGAAGAAGAATGCCTCCTTATGAGACAACTTCCTAAAGAGCCAATCTATTTTATTCTTTGGCTTAAATCTTCCACATCTTCCTATTGCTCCTTGAAAAAGCTGAACCCCTCATCACAGAGGAACCATGACCTCAACCCTGACAGTTATGCTCTGGTTTCAATTCCTTCTAAATTCTTGAAACTTATATGCTAGTCACTCTTAAGGTCTTTTACTTCCTTAAATAATATATCAGACTCTCTGGGCCACCTGCACATGCTGTTCACTCTGCCAGACATGTTTCACATCACCAAGCACATCCATTTGAGTTCTTTGAAGAATCAGCCCTCGATTGAAAAGTACAAGGTGTTGTAGAAATCCACCAGAAAGCTCCCACCCAGCTGTGGAGGAAGGAATTTGAGAGGAAATCCTGGATGAAGGGGCACATAAGCAAAGTTCCCTAAGAGAGACCTTCTCAAGAAATAGTCTAAACTCTCAACTCCTCCCACCAGTGTTTAAAGCAGTATAAGATCTGACCCTGGCTGACCTCTCCTTCATCAACCCCCACCTAGAGATCAATTCTGCCCTGCTCTCCCTGATCCCACCCTCATCTGCCAGTCTGTTCCCCCTACTGCAGCCAGAGAGCACCTGTGCACACCTGAATCCAGTCACGTCCCTCTGCTCAGAGTCCCACCTCACTTGGAGTAAAATCCAAAGTACTCCCTGAGGCCCACAAGACCCTGTGCCATCACCTTCTTATCCTCATCTACTCTTGTCTCCCTTAACTCCGCTCTAGTTATTGCTGGTAAGTTCCCACCTCAAGGCCTTTGCACTTGCTGTTCCTGCTGCCTGGTACCCATTTTCCCCAGATATCTCCACGGCGCCCTCCTTTATCTCAAGTTTTTCATTTTTCACCATCATCTATCTCTGCCCTCCTACAGTTTTCTTATTTATTGCATTCCTTGCTGACTTTCCTATTAGAATATGAGTGCTACAAAGCCAGTGATTTGTGACTGGCACATATTAGGTACATACTCAATGTCTGCTGAATAAATAAGCAAACGGATGGCAGGGGTCCGGCTGCTGTCAGCACCTCCACCCTCACCACGGGACTCACCGACTTTGTGTGCAATGTGCATGCAGACGTCCTCTGCAGTCAGTGTGGCCTCGCTGAAGGTGACCCAGGGCTCCCCACCACCGAGGCCAGCCCAGTGCAGGAGTACCTTCAGGCCTCCTCTGGTGGCCATGAGCTGGGCTCCGTCCCCATCAGGCTTGCTGCCTCTGGCTGTGGCCCCCCAGTGGCACAGAGGCATGCTCTTGACAGCTGGTTTGGCTGGGAAAGGAATGTCCATCAGTCCCCAAGTCTTAGCCTGGGGGCTCCTGTTAACACGTTAACATGCTGCCCATCCAGACTGAGGCCCAAGGGGAAGAGTCTGGACTTCCCTTGCTCTGTGACCTCAGGCACTCAATTCCTCTCTCTGAGCCTCAGTTTCCATATCTGTTTGATGGAGTTAGGGTATGTGTCCCCACCTATTAGACTTGTCATGAACAATAACACCCAACCCCTTTATTGCACAAATTTGCACCAATATAAAAATCTACTTTGCACCCATTATTCCCAAAATAACCAGGCAGGCAGGTGTGGTCAGTCAGACCTGGAGTGTGAATCCAGGCACTCTCTGTGTCAACTCAGCCAAGTCACTTAGCCACACTGGGCCTCCTCAGTTTCCCCATCTGGAGAATGGAGATGCTGAGAGGGCCACCATCAAAAGATGGTCATGACATTTCAATGCAGTTCTGCATATTTATATGCATATAATCAGCATAGACCTTGAAATAGTCCTGAAAAATAACAAATACAACAAAACAAGAGTAAATTCATTATTATTGGTTTCATCCTCGTGATTGTTTTTTTTCTCTTTCAGGCCAAGACTTCCACCTCCCACACCCACCCCCCTGGGCAACCCCAAGACCTTCTGACTAGCACGGGCCTAGGAGAGGAGCTGGGGTTGTGTTCAGCTCTCCAACCCCCTCGCCCCCACCCCCCAGTCCAGCTCTGGTACTTTTCAAAAGCCAGGCCTGGAGCCCAGGCCTCCTGAGGACTCCAGTATCTCCAGGGAAAGGCTGTCAACAATTCCACCATGTTATTGATTTAAGACAAACAGTGATGGAAGAAGAGAATGTTGTAGTACCATAATGTTGGATTCCTTGGGAATTAGTTCCTCTCTCTACTACTGTTTCATCTGGAAAATGGGCATAGAAAGATCTCTTCCTCAAAGGGTTGTGGCGAGGATTCAGTGACATGGGGCAGAGAAAAGGCTCAGCACAGAGCCTGGCATGCAGTTGGTCCTTAATACATGTTCGTTATTATTATCTATTAACGTTTAAAATAAGACGTGGGGATGGGGCTTTTAGGGTGCCCATTTCCTCCTTCCTCGTCCTCATTGGGACCAGGCCCAGCTTTGAAGATGGGGTCGAGGTGAGGTGTGCACCCAGTAAGCTGCACCCTCCACACAACCAAAACTCCTAACCCTGCTAGCCGTTGTAGGAACCGTGACATACACCCACTTAGCATCGACCAGTCCCAAGGCAGCAAGTGCTTTGATTCATCTGCCAAACACGGCCAGTCCCGCGTCTCTCACCAGCTACATCCTTCCTGATGACCTCGGTGCGGGAAAAAGGCGCCCCTTCCATGCCTTCCTCCACACTCACCTTTCCTAAGTACTCTGGCTCGAACCCGGGACTCCGCCCTGCTGCCAAAGGCAGCAGCTGCCGGATCGCCGCCGAGACACCGCCTCCCATAGGCCACTTGAGACAGGCACACTCATTGGCCATCTCCCTTCCTCATTGCACGTAAGCATTGGTCCTTTGCTGCAATGGGGGCACTCCTATTGGCCTCTGGTGGTAAGCTTTTTTTCTTGCTCAACCGTGATTGTCTGGGTCCGGCGCTGTAGTGTCAGCCACTGGCTGACGCGACGGAGAAGCGGAAGTGGGTGGTCTACACAGGCAAGCGGGAGAGTGTGGTTTTCCCGCGAGGCTGCGATCTCAATTGTCCACTTGGTCGGTGAACCCAAGTCAGGCTTCCGTCCCTAACTCTGGTGCAAGCCCCATATCCTTGTCTTGGTCATCATGGTTGCAGCTGGACGCCATTCAATCTTACAAACCCCTGGCATGTGACTCCTCATTCCATCCTGCTTTGTCTCTATCCAGCCTCACCTACCTGGTTGAGGCTCTGTCTCGCCCTCTCTACCGGAGGCATTTCTGGCCCACCTGCTCACAGCCCTTTCCAGATCTCTTGCATCCCTGTCGTCTGAGGTCCCCTTGCTGTCAAAGTAGCAGCTTGGACATCCCACCTGAACTGAGTTCTAATCCCCCAACAGCAAGTCGCTGCCATTTGCCGAGAAGGCTATGCACGGAGTATTCTACACGTGTTATCTCATTTGATCCTGGCAGTACTCTTAGTAGGAGCTCTTATACCCATTTCTCAGAACAGAAAACAGGCACAGAGTGGTGCCAAAGATCCTCTCCTTAACCAAACTTTAGTCCTTTAAACCCTCAGGCAGACAGGTGCAGAGACCTACTCAACTCGTCCCCGCCCCAGACCGGACTCATAGGTAAGTTCTCTTATTAAACCTACCACCTGCCAATCAGAAGTGATCTGCCTCTTTCTTCAGTCTCTCCTTGCCCTCTGTGCACCAGGGGCCAGTTTACAAACCAACAATTGTATTTTATTGTGCTTGCTCAGAGCACCTATGAAAGGACTCAAGATAAAAATAGCTCAGGGAGAGAAATCTTAGGGTCCTTCTTGACTCCACATTTCTCTCACACCCTCCTCTGGTTCATCAGCAAAATTGGCCTGCTTCTCACATTTCCCTGTCCAGCCCCATTATCATTTGACCAATACAGTCGCTTCTGTCTTGTTCCAGGGCTCCCACCTTTGTCCTCCACAGTCTGTCCTCTTCCATTGCCCAGAAGGCACCTGTGAGCACTTGAGTCAGATCTTCTATGCTCAGAACCCTCTTCCCTCCCACCTCGCTCAGAGGAAAAGCCCAGCTCCTTTCTGTGGTCCACAGGCCCTAAGTGACCCACCCTTGTCCCCTCCCTGCCTTCACCTCCTCCCACTCTCCCCCTCAATCACTCTGCTTAGGCCACAAGGGCCTCCTCTCTATTCCTCCAACATGCCAGGCACAGCCTGGCTTCAGGGCCTTTGCACTGACACTTCTCTCTGCCTGGAAGACACTTCCTCAGCTTTTTTAATGACTCCTTTCCTCACTACTTTGCTTAGATCTTCAAATATTAAATTGCTGTTTTGTGCACACTTTTTAACTTAAAAATATATCATACGGTGTGTGTCTTTCTGCCCCTTGATTCTATTTACTCAATGACACATTCTTGAGATTCATCCCTATTGACTCAAGTAGCTCTAGACGACTCATTTTCTCTGCTATATCATATTCCAATTGTACAAATAGATAGCTCAGAGCTTAATTGTCCATTCTCCTGGTGATGGCCTTTCGTGTGGTTTCCAATTTTGTTGCTACAAGGAACATTCTTGTGTGTGAGAGAACGTATGGTTGTTTTGTTTCATAATAGCCGTTACAGAATCGCTTATCTTTTAAAGGTACAGGTGATCAGGCCTAAGGCCTGATTGTATGGATTACAGAATGGTGAAGCTATTTAAATGCACAATCCCAGTGGGCTCTTATGCTGAGGTCAGGGCACTGAGTGGGAAGGAGTGGGTGTCTGGGGTTTAGAGTGAGGATAATGGGCCCACAGAGATGAGCCCGAGCTCTTTGAACCCATAATTATCTTTCTTGGAAGGAAAACTGGCCTTTATGTGATATTGTGATGTAATAAGATGTAGATATTTGGTTTTTACCCCCCGTTCCTGGCACAGAGCCTCTAGAACCCTTGTAACTTTCAGAGGATCCAACCATGTGATTAGAAGGTTGGAACTTTCAGCCCCACCCCCATCCCCATATCCAGGGAGAGGAGAGAGGCTGGAAATTGAGTTAATCACCAATAGCCATTGATTTAATCTATCATGCCTATTTAACGAAGCCTCTATAAAACCCCGAACAGCAGTATTTAGGAAGCTTTTAGGTTGGTGAACATATCTATGTGCTGGGAGGGTGATGCACCTCAAGTCCACAGGGACAGAAGCTCCTGTGCCCAGGATCCTTCCAGGCCCCTCCCTGTGTACCTCTCCATCTGGCTTTTCCTCTGTAATGTTTCCCTGAGTTCCATGAGCCATTATAGCAAATTATGGAACCTGAGGAGGTTAAGGGAACTCTTGATTTATAACGATCAACAGAAGTACAGATGACAACATGTAACTTGTGATTGGAGGCTGAAGGAGGAGGGAAGTCCTATGGGACTGGGCCTTTATCCTGTGGGATCTTTGCTAACTCTGTGTAGTTACTGTCAGAACTGAACTGAACTGTAAGACACCCCCATTGGTGTCCAGGGAATTGCTTGGTATGGAAAACTCACACACTGTGTGTCAAAAGTGTTGTGAGTAGGGAAACAGTTTTCCTTTCTCATGCTCTAAAAAAAAGAAAAGTTCATGGGCTTTGCCTGTGAACCTAATTTTAGAGAACAATAATAGTAAAACAAACCAGCTTCTCAGGCCAAAAAACAAATTCTCACCACTCTCCAGAAGCTCCTCATTCTGAGCCAGCAAAGCCCTCTCTCTTTTCCCTCGTCTTTTTTCCTCACAGCCTTTATGACAACCTGACATTTCACTGAAAGTTTCTTTGAGCACTGACTTTAATGCCTGACTTCAATTCTAGAATGTTAGCTCCACGAGGGAGGGCTCAGCCTGGTTTTCCACCATGTCCTCAGCACTTGGAATTGTGCCTGGCACTCAGTAGGTGCCAAGAAGCTAGTGGAGTGAATGGCCTGGGGAGCTGTCTGTCCTGTCCAAGGCAGAAGCCCCAGCTATAACTTCCAGCCGCAGCTTCCTCTCCACCACTGCAGGCTCAGCCACAAGAAGCCCAGGGTGCCAGATTCTTCAACACCCAGCCCAGAGGAGGTGGGGAGGCCTCTGCTGGGCCTGGAAGCCGCACAACAGAGGGCAGGGTGTCTACTACCTCAGGAAGGACTGACAGGAAATATCAGATGAGTTGACTGATAAAAATAACAATAATGGTAATAATTCCAGTAATAGCAAATTATAACAGTAGCTCGCATTGTCCCAGCCCAGATGTTGGTCCCAGGGCTGGGTGCTTAGAGTTCTCTGTTTCTTTTAAAGTGGGACCAGCACCCCGACCTTGATAAGCTGAAGAAAGTAGAGTCCACCGGAGGTTGCTGGGAAGGCTCATGTACTGCCCCTACATCTCAGACTGGGTTTGGGCCCAGCAAGAAGGCTTTGGGTCACCCCAACAGCAGTCAGGGTTTGCCCAGGACTGCAGAGGATTCCCAGATAGGGGACTTTGAGGTTAATATTGGGATAGTCTGGGTAAACTGGGCCAGTTGGCCACCCTTCCTCAGTGGATTTTCACGGGAAAGCTAGAATGAGGGGATTCCCCAGATTTCAGAGGCCTTCAGAGAGGGGCCTCCCCAGAGCTCCCACCAGACCAGAGGAAAGCCAGGAGCTGAAGAATTAGAAACAAAATCCTTTTGTGTCCTTTAGAATGGGAGGGTTCAGGGAACAGTGAGCCCCTTCCCCAGACAGCCAGGGGTTGGTTGGGAACCCTTCCAAAGATGTTTCACATCCTGTGTCACGTGAGTACCTGTGTGAACACGTGGCCTCTAGAAATTCCCCACCAGCAGCGCAAATGGCACATTCTGTGCCAGGGTCAGGAGGAAACAGAGGAATCATACACACAAAGGCTAGAGCCAGAGCGTCTGGATTCAGATCTCAGCCCAGTCACTGTCTGATCCAGGACAGTCCCTGAATTTTGCTGTGCCTCAGTTTATGCCTCTGCAAAGTGGGGCTAATCAGAGTCCCGAGCTCAGAGGCGCTTTGGAAGCATCACATGCAAAGAGCTTAGAACAGTGCCTGGCGTGGGCTGCGTGCTACTATCTTTTCCAATTAATGAAATTTCTTGGCATCTGTCACTTCCACTATGTATAGATCTATTTTGCGGAATCGTTTTAGTGTGAAACATTTCAGGCAATCGAAATAAAAACATCACAAAAGGTGTGAACAACCTAGTGTTCATCAACAGATGAACAAACAATACATATATATATACACACACACACACACATACACACACACACACACACACACACACCACATGATATGATATGAATGATATGGAATATCATTCAGCCATAACAAGGGATGAAATTCTGACACATGCTACAATGTGAATGAACCTTGAAAATGTTATGTTAAGTGCAAGAAGCCAGACACAAAAGGACAAATACTGTGATTTCACTTCTGTGTGGTCCCTAGAGGAGTCAGATTCATAGAGACAGAATGTAGATGGTGTGGGTGCCAGGGGCTGGGGGATGGGGAGGGGTGTTAGTGTTCCGTGGGGACAGTGTTTCAATTTTGGAAGATGAGAAAATTCTGGAGATGGATGGTGGTGATGGGTGCACAATGGTGTGAATGTACCTAATGCCACTCAACTGGACACTTAAAAATAGTTAAAGTGCAAAATTTATGTTATGTGTATTTTACCACAAGTGAAAAATGTCAAGGGCGTGTGGGTGGGTGAAATGGGTGAAGGGAGTCAAAAGGTACAAACTTCCAGTTATGAAATAGGTAAGTCCTGGAGATGTAATGAATAGCATGGTAACTGTATTAAGTAATACTCTGTTGTATATTTGAAAGTTGCTAAGAGAGTGATCTTAAAGTTCTCACCAAAAGAAAAAAAATTTTTTGTAACTGTGTGTGGTGATAGATGTTAACTAGACTCATTGTGGTAATCATTTTGTAATATATACAAAAATGAAATCATTACTCTGTGCAGTTGAAACTAATCTAATGTTCTATGTCGATTATATCTAAATTTTTTAAATTTTAAAAGGAAATCACCAGTGAGCCATCCACTCAGGTAGAAAAACGAAACACGTAAATACCAGGAAGAATCTTTGAGTTTTACTCTCTACTTATATCCTTTGAGGGAGCAGCTGGCTGTAAGTAGGTGTTGTCCATTCCTGCTCTCTATGCAGAGGAAAACTGCTTTCCATTTGGTCAATAAGTACACATCTCTTGAGCACCGATGATGTACATGGCCCTGCTCAAGGCCCTGGTGACACAGCAGAGAAGAGAATGGATAATACTTGCACATCCATATTCATAGCAGCATAATTCACAATAGTTAAGAGGTGGAAGCAACTCAAGTGCCCATTGATGGATGAATGGATAGACAAAATGTGAGGCATCCATACAGTGAAATATTACTAGGCTTTAAACAGGAATGATATGGACATTCTAGATGGGTAGACAGCTGAGAAAAAGGATAAATAAGATACATAGTGTAGCAGATGGTGACACAATATGGAAAAAGCAAAGACAGGAGATAAGATGCCATTTGAGGGTGGCCTGGGACTGTCTTTCTGTCCTGAGGTGAAGCCACATGGATGTCAAGGAGAACTGCCAAGGCAAAGGCCCAGAGAGAAAACCTGTCCTTGAACTTTATGCAATTCCTACTTATCTGCTGATTCTGTAACTTGCTGCTCCATCCATATTTCTTTTTGAAGTATATAAAATCTTATTTTTAGAAATATGACATCATAGTAAATACACAGTTTTGTTTCCCATGCAATTAACATTTACCTTGGCATTTTCTCATGGGATTAAAAATTCTTCACTAGCATAAGTGTAAAAAGTGAAATCATACAGAAGAACATGGATGAGTTTGCCTTTTTTAAAACAGATATGCCGTCCACATTTCTGTTCCTGAATCTATGTTGATGTGAGTCGCTCTAGTTCACTGAGTTTCACAGTTCTGTTGTGTAGCATTGTACACATCAATATGCTACAACTAGTTTGTTCCCTCTCCCATGGATGGACAGTTACATGTTTTTCAATTTTGTGGTGTCCATGGCTCCAAGAAATATTCTCATACCATTGTTTTCTTTTTAACATTATTTTCAAATTTATTTTTAAGAAGTAACTCATTCACATAGTTCCAAATTGAAAAGGCACAAAAGAGGTTTGAGAACAAGCCCTCATTCTCTCTCTGGACCCCTGACACAGAATTACTGAATTCAAAACACACTTATAGTTTAGTGGTTCCTCAAAAAGTTAAAGGTAGAATTACTATATGATCCAGCAATTGCATGTCTGGATGTGTATGCAAAAGAAAGCAGGGACTCAGAGATACTTGCACATCCGTATTCATAGCAGCATAATTCACAATAGTTAAGAGGTGGAAGCAACTCAAGTGCCCATTGATGGATGAATGGATAGACAAAATGTGAGGCATCCATACAGTGAAATATTACTCAGCTTTAAACAGGGATGAAATTCTGACACACACACTACTCCATAAATGAACTGTGAAAACATTATACTAAGTGAAATAAACCAGACACAAAATCATTTTATAAATAGGAAGTAAGTGTTTAATGGGTACAGAGTTTCTTATACTTAATGCCACTGGATCATATACCTAAAAATGGTTAAAATGGTCAATTGTATGATATGTACATTTTACCACAATTAAAAAAAAAAACTTATGAAATGCCTTCTGTGTGCTGTGTTCTATGCCCTGGGGATTTAGCCATGAATAAAACACAAAATCTCTGCCTTGAAGGAGTTGATATAAACCAGATAAATACTAACAAGTGTGATTTATGGTATGTTGGAAGGTGGTAAGTGCCAGGGATGAAAGAAGTTGATCAGGTAAGGGGTACTGGGTGTGGAGTCTAACTTGTTCTAAGCTGTTTCCAGGCACCCAGCAGGAGCCCCAAATATTTTTTGCCCATGAGCAACTGTGGATTGAGGGCTCCCTTCTGTGACCACAGAAAAAGCAAGTTGTATCAGCCAGCTTCCACGTCCTGGCTTCTGATGGGTTCTGCCAGTGGGAAGCCTGGCAGGATACCAGAGGTGGGAGACAAATGAACAAGTGGTATCTGCTCCCCCACTCCCTTCTGGCCCAGCCACAGTTCAAGCAGTGGCCATGTCTCCCTGCAGCCACATATTGTGCAGGGTGTACCTCCTTCTGGGCTCTAGATCTTAGTGAGTTCTGCTGTTCCTTCCCCACACCCCTTAGCCTTGGACTTAACAGCTCTCTGCTGTTGCTACTTCTGAGGTGCCTCACTGTGGTTGGCAGAATAACAGCCCCCATCCTCAAAAATCCTATGAATGTGTTATGCTGTGTAGCAAAGGAGAATTCAGGTTGGAGATGGGTTGCAACCTCTGGTTTGCAACTCAATATTGCACCCTGGTGGTGATGAGCTTTGGCTATTGTTTACTTAGGACCCTGTATCTCAGGACCAGGAAAGACTGGGTTTACATTCTTGTGGCACTCACAGCATGAGGGAGACAATACACAGGTCAGCAGATTGAATTAAGGATGTTAATCAGCTGACCTTAATATACAGAGATGAGCCTGGGGGTGGGGGTCTCAATGTAATCATGAGGGTGGTTAAGCGTGGAAGGGGGAGGCAGAAAAAGAGGTCAAAGTGATGTGATCCAAGGACTTAACACATCTTTGCCATCCTTGAAGATGGAGGAAGGGGCCAGGAGCCTAGGAATACAGGCCTCTTCTAGAAGCCAGAAAAGGTGAGGAAGCAATTGTGTCCAGAGGATCACAGCCTGGCCAATGTCTTCATTTTAGTCCCGTGAGACTTCTGGCCTGCAGAAGATAATACATTTGAGTTGAAGCTGTTAAGTTTGTGGCAATTTGTTACAACAGCCATAGAAAACCAATACACTCAACATATGTCCCTTGGTTTCCCAACCCTGCTCACATCACTGACCCCAGTTCCTTCGTTGATTTGTTTCCCACTAGGCAGTCCTGCTTCTGGGAATCTTTCTTACAGGTGGCAAGCCTGTACTCATGGAAAATGGTACACAGGGAATTACTTATGTCATTGCTAGAAAAAAGATTGGAAAAAACCCAAGTGTTTCTCAAAAAGGGCTGATGACATAAATGCTGGCATGTGCATACACAGGAGCTTTCTACGCCAGGGAGAAAGAATGAGGAAGGGCTGATGGCGGTGATGGACTAATAAGGAAAGATATGCAGTCCATATTCAGTGAAAAAGGAGATGCGTTTCAGATTTCAGAGTGGGCTACATTTTGTGTAAAAAGAAGGGGAGGGGATAAGAATATATTTCATTTTACAAAAAGAACGCTTGGAATGAGTCACAAGAAACCAGAGATAGCAGGTTCCAGTGGTTGGGGGCAGGGAACCTGCTGGGTGGAGAAGGAACACAGAGGGATCTGTTTCCATGTGTATCCCTTAATAGCATTTCAGGTTTTAAATCATGTGGCCTACCAGGTCCAGAGCTAGGTGAGGCAGGTAAGGCATGAAAGCAAAGAGGGCGTCAATAAACTCAGTAACCAAGATAAATACTTTAATGCAATATTTTTAAAAAGAACATGAAAAAAAGTCCAAAAGTCCATGATGAACAAAATGTAGAAAGTTTAAGTAAACAATCAGTAATAGTGCTGAGTTATAGCAGAGCCTGAGGCAAAAGGAAAAATCTGTAATAGGAATTTTCTTCGCAAGTTTTTACAATAAAGAATTAAGAAGTTGACAGTCCTGGATGGATCCTGGATGGGCAAGGTTTATCCAGGGCCTTAGGACTGTCCCCACCACCTCCAGGTCCCCCACCTGCCTTTTTTATCCATATAAAAAGCTTTAGGTGGTGCTCTCTGGTTTGCAATTCTCTATTGCCCATGGTGACCAGCTTTGGCAAATGATTACTTAGGGCCTACTGAGTGCCAGGACCCCTTGTGGGCATTGCAAACATCTCAGGACTAGGAAAGACAGGTTTTGTGCCCTGGTGTTGCTCACAGGGTAGGGGAGACAATACACAGATCAGCAAAACCAGGCACTTGAGTAGGTGAGGCAAGCTGCCTGGCTGGGCAGAAGGTGGGGTAGGGGACCTCTGGGAGGAGGGGGCACTGTGCTCTGGTCTCAGAGATAAGCAGCTGCTGGGGGTGGTAGCCCTCAGGTGTGGGCAGAGGGCTTCACTGGTTTGTTGATATTTCATGTCAAGCTGACTATTATTCTTTAAGGCCTTTCCCAGGCCCCAAATATTTCATTACCTTTTTAAAGGAGCCTCACTTGAGGACTACAGGGAAGGGTGTTCGGGTAGACAGGAACACGCCAAAGCCCACATGCTAAGCATCGTAGTGCCAGGTGCCTGCCTGCCTGTAGCATTATCTCCCTTCATCACAATCCCGGGAGGAAGACACTACCATTACTCTCATCATAGAGGGGTACACTGGGGCTGAGAGCCCAAACCCACTGCTAAAGAGAAATTTCATGTGCTTGCGGATCAACCAGGAGGAAATGGGAGAGAGGAAGAGTTGGCGGAGGACATGAGATGAGGGCAGGGAGGTGACTTGGCAGATGGTGTAGAGCCCCGTGAACCTAGAGAAGGCTTTTGGCTTCTGCCCTGAGGGAGGCATGTGCCCCAACTGAGCATGCATGGCCAATCTCTGGCTGCTGCCTGTTGGGGTCTGGTGTGGGGCAGCTATGCAGCCAGAGGTGATGGGGGCCTGGACCAGGGTGAAGGTCAAGTGGACAAAGGACAGTGGTCAGACTAAAGAGCCATTTTGGAGGCATAGCTGCCTGTGTGGAAGGTGACACGTGGTGGAAGGGGACTTGGAGGAATAAGCCAAAGACTGAGAGGCAGCTGGAAACTGAAGGAACAGGGCTCCAGGTAATGGGGCAGCATGTGCCGAGTGAGCACAGGAGTTGCCCAGAGGGCAGAGGGCAAAGCACAGCTGTCATAGGCCCAGCCACCAACACTCACCAGGTCCCGTCCCCTCACCCCCACAACCCAAAGAGAAGAGCTGTGCCAACAGCCCTTGTGAGGCCCTGAGGAGCATCTAAAATTTTTTATTGTAAGATCACTGCCGTTTACCATATAGAAGACTAGACAGCGGACGAACAGTGGAACCGAAGCCCACATTAACTGGAGCAGGCCCCTCAGCTGGGGCCCCTCAACTGGGGCCCCTCCCTGCTCCCCTGTACACCAGGCTGACGACCTCTGCCCCTCCCTGAACCCTTGGGCCTTTGGCATAATGCTGATGGGGTCGCTGTAGGCATGAAGCCCCTTGATTCAAAGCAAGACTTAGATGAACGCTGGAGGGCAGGGCATGGGGGTGGGGCAGTCCCCTGGGCTGGGCGGAAGCAGGGAAAGTGGAGGAAGCCAGGAGCTGGGGCAATGGCATCTATTTTCATTTTCAGAAAAGAGGTGCACAGAAGCCTGCAGGCAGGCAGGCGGCAGCTGGGGTGAGTCACGCGCTGACATCCTTGTCCTCGCCTGGCTTGACGGCTTCCAGCAAGGGGTCCCCAGGGCCCGCCTCCTCCCCCTCCTTGGCCTCACTGGACTTGGAGTTGGGGACCCAGAGGCCGGAGTCGATGCAGCGCTGCATGTGGTACTTCGCATCCTGCAGGGAGAAGTGGGGGCAAGTGAGGCTGGGCTGTCACCTCCTGGTGGCCTGCCTGTCCCCTGTGCAACCTCAAGCCCATTTACTGTTTATTCTAGATCATAGCTGTCGAGTATGTCAAATACAGCCAATGCAGGTGAGGGACGGAACTTTTAATTTTCCTTAACTTTAAGTCAGATTTAAATAATGCAGGTCTGAAGGGTCAGCAAACATTTCTGTAAAGGACCAGAGTAAATACTTGTGGTTTGCAGGCTACATGGCCTTTGTCACAACTACTCAACATATTACCCTTCAACTCTATGGTTGTATAGCACAAAGTCAGTCACAGATAATGTGAAAATAAAAGAACACGGCCTCTGCATACCAAAGACAGGCAGTGAACCTGAGAGCCGGAGTTTAAGACTCTTGGTCTAGATGCTCATTCCCCACAGAACTTTCTAGAAACCCCAGAACAGATTCTTTGACTGGATCCATCTTACAGATGAGAAAACCAATATGACCAACCAGCAGACATAGGGTCAAGCTATACTGAGACTCAAAGTCCTCATCTTCCAGTACCATTATTGCCCCTAATAACAATGACAGCTGAGTTTCACCAGCATCCGCCACGTGCCCAGTCCTCCCCACGCATTAGCCAGTTAATATTGAGAGAGAAACTGCCGTGGAGGTTTAACTGAGGCTGGAAAGACCTCTTCCTTGGTTTGCTGACTCGCTGGCCAAGATGGGGTCAGCAGGGTGCGCTGGATGTGCTCATAAATGACCTTTGGTGACAGTGACACTCAATTTGGATGCCAGGCACACAGTAGGTGCTCAATAAGTGTGAGCATGTGACGTGAAAGCCTGGCTGCTTCATGTGCCAGCCACACAGTGACCTGACCTCCCTATTCTTCCCAGAAGCCCAGGAGACCCTTCTACCAGCAACATAGGGTGCAGGACTGGGGGACACATTGCTGGTCTGGACACTCAGCTTGGCTGGTGGGTGGGCCTGAGACGTGGCTACTCACAGTGGGGTCCATCTTGCTGATGGCATCTTGGAGCATCTGCACATCCTTCACGTCAAAGCATTTCTGGAGTTCCTGTAGGGGCAGAGGGCTTGGGGTCAGGGCCTGCGTACCCAGGACCTAGGGTCCTGCCACCGCCTGGGGGGTGGGGCTCCGCACCTCAGGGAGGGACTCATAGACCTCCACCGGGTCCAGGCCACCGGGGCCAAGCCGCTTCCGGCGCTCCTCTTCCTCATACTCCTTCATAGCCTTCTCAATGCGCAGCTTGGCACGGCCCCGCACGCGCTCCTTGAAGGCCTCCAGCTCGTCATTAAAGCCCTCCATGTACTGGCGGTCGGCTGTCTGTGGGGAGCGGGAGACAGGAGGGGTTCACCAGGCAAGGTGGTGGGGGAGACCCAGAACCCTCCTGCTGCTGGTCCTCAGAGATGCCCTGGAGTTCAGGCCTCTCCTCTGCGCCATTTAGTCTCTGACCCACAGCTCCGTTTTGCCTCCCATCAAGTAGATCTCAGAAATATCGCAGGTTCGGGTCCAGACCACCAAGACAAAGCCAATATCACAGTCAAGTGAGTTACATGAATTTTGGTTCCTAAGTGCATCTAAAAGTTACTTTTATACTATAATGTAGCCTGTTCAGTGTGCAACATGTTATGTCTAAAAAAATTACATACCTTAATTAAAAGATACTTTATTGTTAAAAAATGCTAACCATCATCTGAGCCTTGTGCAAGTTGTAATCTTTTTGCTGGTAGGGTCTTGCCCTAGTATCACCAAAGATCACCGATCACCATAAATATAGTAGTAATGAAAAAGTCTGAAATATTGAAAGAATTACAAAAAGTGACAAAGAAACATAAAGGGAGCAAATGCTGTTGGAAAAATGGCGCCGACAGACTTTCTTGGCACACGGTTGCCACAAACGTTCAATTTGTAAAAAACACAGTATCTGTGAAGTGCAACAAAGCAAAGCACAGTAAAAGGAGCTATGCCTGTATGCTAATGACCACCTGCCTCCGTGCCCCGTGAACTGCAGATCTCGACACCCCCTTCCTCAATGTCCTCATGTGGGGATTGTCATAGGCATCTCAAACTCGACACAGCCACGCCCAGGCTCTGGATCAAACCCCTCATTCTGCCTTGCCCTGTCTCCCCAGCTTAGCATGGGGGGCTCCGGCCTTCTAGGTCCTCAGGGCAAGAAACCTGTGATGCCATTGACTCTGTCCAGGAGCAGCCCACCTCTCATCTCCATGGCCCTGCCCTCTCCTGATGCGGGAGGTTCTGATCGCAAGGGTCTGAGTCCCAGTGGATGTGTGTTCATGTGTTTGCCTCCTCCTCCCCCAGTGAACCTCAGGCTGGTTTCCGGAAAACCACCCATCACCCCGCCTGCACAACTCAGGGCCCCTACCTTGATCTTTGTGAAGAACTGCCGGAAGCAGGCGCGGGGGTCCACCTTCAAGCTCTTGGCCAGTTCCAAGATAAACTGCATGACGATGGTCTGGTGGGCCACCTGCTCCATGAGTGCACACTTCTGCAGAAGAAGAGGCACAGCATCACCAGTGGCAGCCGCAAGATAGAGTCCTTCCCAGTCCCAGGGAAGGGGACTCACTCACTCACCTCCTCCACCTCTAGGTCAATACACCAGATGACCAGGTAATTGGCTGTCTCCTCGCACACCAGGTGGACGTTGTCTGACAGGTACTTCTGACTGTCATCCCAGCGGCGGAGCATGCCTACAAGGAGTTGACAAAGTGCTAGGAAGGCCCAGAAGCAGAGCCAGTCCCTTTCGCACACACCCCACCCTCAGCCTGCACCCAACTTACCAAAGTGCTTGATCTGTTTCTCATACTTCTCCACAAACGTCTTGTGTTTCTGCTCTCTCACCTCCTCCGACTCCTCCTCCGCCTGCTCAGGCTTGGTATTGACCATGCTCTGTGGTGAGGTAAGAGGGGGAGTGGGCTGAGGCGAGGCCGTGGAGTGCCTCGAACATGGCCATGTGGGCCGTGGCCGCAGCGCCCATCCCATCCACGGTGGAGGCGGTGATGGCGCTGTGAACATCAATGTGGCGGGAGCGTGGGTGTGGCACATGTGGCCTCGGACTAGGGCCTTTGGGCAGATCAGAGGGGGACCGGTGGGGTGCTTCATCCACCCGGCCCCTTACACCTATTCCCTCCGCCTCCAACCTCCACACCTGTCCCTCCCCTGACCTGTGCAGTCCTCTCCCTCCTCCCCAACCTGCCACTGGCCACCAAGCCCAGGCCAGCGAGTCTCCAGCAACCGCTGCACACCTTGCTGAAGCCATCTTTGCTGAGTGTGTCCACGTTCCACGGCATGCTCTTCTCCTTCTTGCGCATCTCCTCCAGCTTCTGCTCCCAGTTCCGCTCTTCTCTACGCAGCTGCTGTGCCTCCGCCTGTAGCCGCTCCAGCTCCACCTTGCTGCTCTCACCCTCAGCCACCTCTAGCTCCTTCAGTTTCCGCTGGCACTCGGCCACCTTGCGCTTACACTCACGGCAGCCCCTATCCAGCTCTTCCTTCTCCTTCTGGAACTGCTCCATGCGCTCCACCCGGGCCTGAGGGAAGAGTTGGACCACCACTCAGGGGAACAGTCTACACATCGATCCCAGCCCCACCCCAGCCCAAGGCTCCCAGGGCACTGCAAGGAATGTCTGCACAAATCTGTGTCCTGGACACCCAGCTTCTACTCTCATCCCCACAGGCACCTGCGTGCACCCGAGTCAGGCCAGGTCCCTCCGTGCTCAAAAGCCACTGTGGCTCCCGCCTCACTCAGAGCAAAAGCCCAAGTCTTTCCCGTGGCCCACCAGGCTCTGCATGATCTACCCTGCACCTCTGCATCCTCACCTCCTCCTGCCACTCTGGCTGCCTCACCTTTTCTTGAACCAACTTCAAACCTCAGGGCCTTTGCACTGGCTGTTCCCTCAGCCTGGAATGCTCTCCTTAGATCTCCCCATGGCTTCCTCCCTCACATCCTTACTGTCTTGGCTTAAATGTCACAAACGTCGCCGTGGAGATGAAGCCTCTCCCTTGGGCACCCTACTGAAGATCAGAACTTTCCCTTACTCTTATCCTGCTTTATTTCCTCCTCAGCACTTGTCACCTGCTAACATCAAGTGACAATTATTTATGTTTTGGGCACTGTCCCTCTCCAAGGATATTGGCTCCACAGAGGTGGGGATGAATCTGTTCACTGTGTTACACTCACACTTACACACAGTAGGGGCTCAGGAAATACTTGTTGGATAAATAAAGAGAAGCTTCACTCCCCCACCACAGTCTCAGGCTCCCCCTCTTCCCTGACGTGTCTCTCAGTGACGCTCGGGCACCAACTCCCCAAATCCACCTCTGTCTGGAAATCCTACAGGCATCTCCGACTCCATGTCCAAAACGGAACTTACCATTTTACTCCCCAAAGCCTGGTCTCCTGTTGTGTTTTCCCTTAACAAAGCCACCCCCCGACCCCATCTCCTGCCCCCAGCTGAGGCCTGCTCACTGGACCTGTCCTACCCTCCTTTTCTGCCATCCAGTACTGATGGTTTTCACTTCTAGATGGTTCTCCAATTCGCTCCACTGAAAGTCTTCAGCCTGAATCACTGCCAAGGTCCCTCAGCTATCTTCAGGCTAGTATGTCCTCCTGAGCCCAAGCCTGGTGCCCACCAACTTCCTGTCCCCCTACCCTGGATGTTACACCCCAGACATCTGCTTCCACTGCGCCCCAAGCTTGGTGATGGTGCCCATCTCACTGCCAATCTGTTCAGTCCCCACTATCAGATTGCTTGGCCCTGTCTGCTCTCCAGCCCACCTGCTGGGCCCCTCCCTGGTTATCTCCCCTGGTTCCTGGCAGTGCCTGCTCAATTCAAAGCTACTGAGTAAACCCTGAGAGGTGCCACTGCCATCAACTGCTGCCCCCTCCACCCAATCCAGGCTCAGAAGCTTCCAGAAGAGTCTTTGAAACATACACATCTGACTGGGGCTTTTCCTACTGCCTCATTCTGGAGTTTATGGGCTCAGATGAGACCCGTGACCCCTACTCCAGGCTGCCCAGCTGGCACCATGGTGCTGTGGGGAGTTGGGTCCTGCCCTCCCAACTCTGGGTCCCAGGCAGATGCTGGCCTTTGTGGGTCCCCAAATGTACCAGCTCTCTCCTGCCTCTTGGCCTCTGCACATGCTATTCCTTCCACCTAGACCTCTCTTCCCCTTACTCCACCTGCTTTGCCCCCAAGTTTTAGTTTTGACAAAGTCTTCCCCCAAGTACCCCTGCTCCAGCATCGCTGAGTCCCAAAGGCCCCTCTGTGATCATCAGATGACATGATGAGATGCCGAAGGACAGCCTCAGGGTCCTAGACCTGGGATCACATTCCAGTCACTGCATACTGCCTGGGTGTCTGTGGATTGATCCCCTAACCTCTTGGAACCTTGGTTTCCTCATCTGTCAAATGCAGACAACAACGTTGACCTCACAGGGTTGCTCTGGGAGAAGCAAAGATTATATATTAAAGCAGATGGTCCAGGGCTGTGGATGCCCAGCAAACACCAGTCCTACACTGGCTATGGTCATTACTGTCTGTCCACAGGGATGATCTCTTTCTGGGAGACACTCTGAAGGTCAAACAAGAAACTGTACTTTGAGTGCTTAGTTTGACTTCTGGCCCAGACTAAATGCTCCTTAACTGGCAGTGGTTGTAACTGCATCATCACATGCACCCAGCCCTGGTGCCATGTCCTTGGCTAAGTCGCTTAAAACTATCCCTGCCTTGGTTTTCCCCTCTGTGAAATGGAGCCTCACAGGGTTGCTATGAGGACTAAATGAAATATTCCACAGCAATTGCTTGTAACACACACAACACTATTTTACTGTCATCACCACTGCCATGGCTGCTGCGATAAGAATGGCCTAACTCGCTTTTGTGCCTTATTCAAGGCTGTATCTCCAGGTTCTAGTACAGGGCCAGGCAAACACAGACGGCAAGAGTTGGGAGACTCAGACCCTTCTCTGGTATCCCATAGGACTGACACAACTAATCCTGAGCCTCACTTTTTCCCATGTGGATGGGGGTCAAAAAGGCCCCCCATCCATATGGTGGGGTAAGGAAAACACCCCTGGCCTCTGCAACCTCCCTTTCTCCACAGGGCCTGTGTTGCCTGAGAGCCTTCCCACTACCTTGCAAGGGGCTCTCTAGAGTCAGTGGCATAGCTGGCCTCTGGTGACAGCAGGACACTACCACCCTTCTGGTTTCTGCTGGGCGGCCACCAAGTTCTTCCTGGTGCCCTCTGAGTGGCCGCCAGGGAGACTGAAGCTAAATAAAGCCTCCCGGAGTTGGTAGGGGCAGCTGCATGCCCCACCTGGGCTTTACGCCTCTAGGAGGGGCTGCAGGAGGCTGGACTGGGCCCTCGGGTGTCGCTGCCCTCCCGCCTTATAGATAAGGAAACCGAGGCTCATGGAATCTTGATGCGACACAGCTCACTGAAAGGAGCCACAAAAAAACCAGTGGTGGCTGAGCAAGAGCGCTGAGGAGCTGGGCTGAGAAGACCCACTTGTCCCCTCCTGGAACCTTTGAATTTTAATTTTTACTAAGAGAGTAAACTACCTAAATTATAATGATTATAATGACTAAAGTTTACACAGAGCTTATTACATGCCAGGTGCTGTCCCAAAGCATTATACACATTAAATAAGGTAACCTTTACAACCCTATGGGATGGATACTATTAATATTCCCGGCAGGGGAAAACGAGGCACTGGGAGATCAAATAACTTTCTGGAGGTCGTGTAGCAAGTCAGTGATTGAGAATTTAGGATCTGAACCCAGGTGGGCAAGCCTGTGTTCAGAAGCACACCAGGCTAACTTTTTACAAATCCCACCTCCCCTCCCAGTCCAGAAGCCAGGTTCTTCTCAGACCTAATCTCATTTCAGTCTTCCAGTGGTCTTGGAGGCAGGGCTGGGATTAGAACCCAAGTTTACCTAGTGCCAGAGACACTGAGGCCCCTGTCTTCACTCCAGCCACCTGGCTCTCAGTGGCAGGACATGAAAAGGTTCTGTGTGAGGAGGGCAGAGGGCATGGCGGGAGGAGCATGCTGCAGGGGAAGGGCACCAGTTTCCAAAAAGCAATATAGATTAACCTCTTTATGTCAGAAATGTGTTCCCAAGAAGTCTTTAGAGCTTTGTGGAGATCTTAAATATTTTATAATAAATGTTACACATGACAAGAAATAGAAGTGCCAAAACTTTCTCACACTCCAGTGGCTTGCCTAGCAGGTACACTACCCAAGAGACTGGTGCTTTAAGGAATGGGGTAGAAATACGATTGGGGACCAAATGTAGGGACTAATGCCTTGGGGGAGGATGGGAAAGGGTTCTTCTAGAAGTTTCTGGATAAATGACTGGGAATTTCCATATGGAGGGTGGGGTGAGGTATTTCTAACGGGAAGGTTCTGAGAGGTACACACCCATAGTTTGAGAGTATAACAGGCACAGATATGTGGGGCAGCAGCTCTAATTTGAGGGAGCAGGTTAGAACATCAGGTCTTTTAAGAGCTGTCCTGCTGGTCGGTGAGCACAACTAGACAGGGAGAAAGGCAGAAGGACACTCAGACTTGGGATTCTGGGGTCTGGATTTGGGGGAAAATAGATAAAAGGGGCAGTGAATTGGGAGTCAGGCTGGGAGACAGTTCCTGGTGAGCTCAGGAACAATCTGGGTGTCTGAGAGCTGCAGACCAGGCTAGGGTCAGGAGGAAGGTGTGGTGGGTTTCAATGAGGTGTTCCAAAGTTGGCAGAAGTTCCTACAGGAAGCTAGTCTTGGGGTGTGGGCGGTGCCTGGGTCTGCAATGCCAAGTAGGGGTAGGGGCTCCCGAGGGACCAGAAGCTAGGAAGGTATGGTTTCCTGGTGTCATGGCAAATGGGGTCTACAGTAGGGGAGAGCAGCCGGAATTGGAGAGTCCATCAGAGCAGAGCTGGTAGTTCAGTCTGGAAGGGAACTGGATTTCCAAACTCCAGTTTTAGGTGGGACTGAAAGCCCTAGTCTACTTTATAAGGAAGGGGTTGGCAGTCCCAGGCCAGGAACAGAAATCCCAGAGGAGGCCAGAGTTTCTTGTTATATTTGGAGAAGGGGAATTTCTGGATTTCTGAACAGGAATCACCCTCAGAACACAAGGAAGCATATCGCAGAAAAGATTCAAAGTATTGGAGACTCTAGAGACTGGGGAGCGGCCGAAAACATCCAAGATCGGAAGTAGGTACGGAACAGGATCAGGGTCCAGACTCTGCGGCGGAGTTCTAGGTGTAAGTGGAAGGTCCCAGACGGGACTAGGGGGCACCCTAAAGCCTATCCTGAGAGTCTAGACTCCGAAGAAGGTGCCCTAGGCGTCAAATGGGAGTTCCATGCAGAAACTCAGGGTCTCGGCAGTTCTGGGGTCCTGGAAGTTAATCGAATAACCGTGGGCGATACTAAAAGTCCAGACTGTGGAGTGGGGATCCCAGGTGTCAAGGCGGGGTCCCTAGCAGTATAAGAGGTCAGGACTTTAGACTGAAGTCTCGGGGGGGGAGGGGCTGGGCGCACGCGCTCTACCTGGTGCCGCCAGCGGAAGAGGCTAGCTGTATCGATGTTGGGATGCGTCTCGTCTTCATCGTCAGACACCTCGATGTGGTCCCACACACTGTAGTCCACCATCTTGCCTCTGTGGCCCAACCCGCTCTGACTCTGAAAGCGGCAGCGGCTGGCAGCGCTGGAGTCCAGGGCCGCGGAGCCCCGCCCCTTCCGCTTCCGTCTGGTGTGCATATCCTGGTTGCCCGCGCGTGACGTCACATCCCTAGCAACCGTGGCGGCGGCACTAGCTACCAAGCCCTTAAAGGCTCTTGCGAGCGTGTTCCGGGCCCCCGGACTCCCGCCGAGACCCCACCTCATCCCGCGCGGGGTTCCCGCTAGGCACCTCCTGGAGGTATACGAACAGGCGCTTCAACCTCGGGCCCGCTGCCCCACAGTGGGAGTTTGCAGCGGCCACGGGTGGGAGCAGTTGGTGAGACTGAGGAAGAGGATTGTCCCCTTAGCCACACGCCGCAGTGACATCAGCCCGAACCCACTGCAGGGGCGGGGACTCGGGAGGAGACCCTCCGCCTGCTCCTTGTGAATTGGGACCTAACCCTACGCTAGGGACGGGTGTGTGAACTGAGAGAACCTTTCCAGAACGAGGTGTGCAGGACCCTGTCCCGGGAGGGTCTTAGTGGAGGAGGAATATGGCTCTACCTTGGGAGGTCGGAGGTGATGGCGATGTGGCCCTGCCGTTGGGGGCTTTTATTTTCCCTGCTCGGACCACAGCTTCCTTGTCCTGCTCCATATTCTACCACTCCTGAGCTGGGATCCGCGCACATACCCACGCTGGAATCACCCGGATTCCCCAAATGTTCTCGAGCTCCCGTCCGCGGCGTCCTTCCGTGCGGCCGCTGGGTGTCGCTAATGTCTAGCCAGCGGCCCATGCTCCTGGCCCCGCGCTGGATGGTGGTGGTGGAAGGTGGACCATATAAGTACGGATGGGAGTTTTCCTCCTAGTGGTATTCCAGGACCGCTCATAGCCCCTCCCCTTTCTTCTGGTGACCCCTTCATCTGCCAAGATCTAAGAATTCCGTTATTCTGAGTTTAGGCGACGATCCAGCCACATACTTTTGTAAATCCCAACCCACGCTTTGATACCGGGATAAAAGGCCGTGTTGCAACCTAGGGCCAGGATTATCTCAGATTAAAGAGCGCTCTGTAGGGGGCGGGTGGGTTGGAAGGAGCTTCAGCCACTCAGGCAAGGGGCACCCCTTTCCAGACTCTCCCAAAGGGATTGTTTGGAGGGAGGAGGCTGGAGAGAATGGAATAAAGGTCTCCTGATGAGGGCATTCCCCGGCCCCGGGAGCGGGTGGGAACATCCAGACATAAACGTCCGTCCGCTGCCGCCCCACCACCTCCAGCTTGATTCAAACTTGTGAGTGGGCGGGCGGGGGCGGGAAAGTCCCCCGGTCCTTTCCTCCCTCTCCAGGCCGGAGAGTCCGGTATCTCAGCTGCCGTCACGGCCCCGGCACGCGCGCGCACGCACCCATGCCCCAGCGGGTCTCACAATCGCGCACACATACATACACACACGGCAGCAAACAAAGGGTCTGGACACCCTTTCCCCTTTCGCCACTCTGCTCGGGAGAGGGCAGGGCATTCCTTCCCCAGCTCCCCTACAAGGTAAGTTTCTGTCTGCGAACTGCGGAGGGGAGAAGGACCCCGCGCCTCTGAGGGAGGGGACCAGGACGGAGGTGTTCCCCCGCTCCCCAAGAATGCCGTCCCCGAGTACACACTTTGAGGGCTTCAGGCCTGCCTCCGGGCTAGGAAATGTGTGGGGAGGACCCTGGATGCTGGGGATTCCCTGGTAGACACAGCGGGGGAGGGGAGTCTCTCCCTGGCTTCTGAGACTGGAGCTGCCTGGCCCCAGTTACACGGAATGCGAGGAGCCCCAGCTCTCAGAATTGGAGACAGGGCACTGGAAGCTCTCCCAACAGCGCCAAGCCTTTTCTAATCATCTCCTGTCAGCACAGCTTCTCCAACTCTGGAGTTAGAGCCCCCTGAGTTGATTTTACTGTCCTTTGGTCTCTCACCCCTACCCCATCTGCGTCTCTGGAACTTGAGGCTGGGGTGGGGGACTGGGAATGCTCCTCAGGACTATCCAAACTTCCTTTGCTGCCTACCACAGCTACACACCCTTAGCTGCAGTGAAACCCAGCAAACGGCTTTGCCTTTCTGAGCCTCAATTTCCCCATCTGCAAAGTGGGGAATGACACACTTGGGCTTCCGTGACACTCATGCATGCAAGCTACTCTTGTTCCATCACTTATTTCTTAGTTCATTTCATACCTATTTCCCAAATGCCTACCTACTATGTGCCAGGGCACTATAGCCAGTCCGTGGGTCTGCAGCAACCAAGATCAGCTGGGTCCTTGCTCCGCTGATCCTCCAGACCAGTAAGGGAGCAAGGTAAGTGTGTAAACAAATACACACGATGATTTCAGACCGTGAAGACAAAAATTCTATCGGAGTAGAGAGTGACTTGTGGGGCAGGGGTGGGGGGCGCTGCTGGAGATTAAATGAGATTTCTGGTTTGTATCTGCCTTCCGTGTGCACTTCAACTCCACAAGGTCAGGGCCAGGTCCAGATTAGTGCTTGGTACACCGTAGGTGCTCAATAAATGTTGAATGAATTAAAGAGGGAATTAAATTAAGACTATTTCAATAGCACTTTAGAGCAGGAAGGAGGCTTAACCATCTATCCTCCCATTTTACAAATGAGGTGAGTGATTCCCTAAGACCCAGAAAAGGGAAAGATGTTGTCAAAGGTGATACAGGGAATTGTCATCATTCCCATAAAAGTGAGGATGGCTAAAAGAATGGTTAACCTCTGAGAAAGGAAGAGAGTAGAGAACAGGCTCGGGCACAGGAATCCACAATACCCAGCCACCACCCACCTCTCTCCCCATACCACAGACATAGCCCTGCATCATCCATTCAACAAGTATTCAGTGCCTACTAAATGCTGGATGCTGGAGACACTGCAGTGATCAGAACAAAATTCCCTGTCCCCATGGAGCTGACTTTATTGAGGAAAACAAAAGAAACAATATAAACAAATGTGTACCAGCAAATTGTGGTTAGGACTGTGAAGGAAATAGTTTGTGACAAGAAAGAAAAATGAGGGTCCACTTCAGGTTGGGTATCCAGGAAGACCTTCTGGAGGAGCTGAATTACTCTTTAAAACATGACAAACACACACACACACACACACACACACACACACACACACACACACACACAAATCCAGACAAATGTAATCATGCTAACACCTTATACCGAGAATCTAAATAATATACCTGAAGCCACATAGCTAGCCAGTGACCATGCGAGCTTTGAAGCCAAATTTGGCATTTCTAACCGCTGTAAAAAGCTACTTCTTGTTGCATCCACATGCACATACCCCCCACACACATACACACACTCAAATCAGTCACACAGAGGTACATCCAACCTTATGTCAACATGGACTAATGTGGTGTCACACTTCTGCAGGTACAGTTGATCTCAGCTATACAAACTCAAAACAAACAAAGTTCCACATGTCCATTTGCACATGCACAGCTGTGTACAAAGTTCCATGCATACACACATGCATGTACTCACAGGCACATGGCCTCTGACGATTTTTCCTAGCCCTGCTTTAGTGCCAGCCATGGAGCTTGTCAGGCCTGTATGCTCAGGGCCAAGGTGTAGACAAGGCCTTTATCTTCACTCCCTTCCCTCTTGTTGGCCACCTGTCCCCATATTCTCCTCCTGAGGGAGGTGGGGAGTGGGCAGGATGTCAGCTAGCTAAAACTAGTGCTTTTCTGTCCAGCCAGGCCAGGCATTCCTAGTCTGGGCCTGAGGCTGATTGTGCTGCAAGCTGGGTAAGAAAAAAGGCCTCTTTCAACCTGAGCCTGGTACCAGCTGCCCAGAGCAACCTGCTCTGCCATCTGGACCCCCCTCTCTAGACAGCCTGCTGCCCAGGGGAGGGGAAGGCAGGCTTAGAGGCTGAGGCCCTGTCTCTCATGCCTAGGTTTCTGCCACGACTGATTTCTGCAAATGTGCATTGGTGTCAGGACAGTGATGGCATGCGTGTTTTCACCTCTCTGCCCTGGCCTGTGGAGCTCCTCTGGCTGTCCACTCCTCCATTCCTTCATTCCACAAGTTCTTGAATATCTACCATGAGCTGTTCCAGACATAGATGGTATAGCCAGGACTGGCTACAGAATTTGCAGAGCCCAGGGCAAGATGAAAATGAAGGGTCCCTGTTCAAAATTATAAAGAATTTCAAGATGATGACAGCAGCACCTTAAACTTAAGCTTGGAGCCCTGTGGGACTGCACAATTTACATGGCCATAAATTTGGCTCTTGATACATCTAGAACAAGCCAGGAAAGTCCCCTGCCATTGCGGAACTAGAGGTTTAGGGAGAGCAGAAACATAAATATATGCTATGTCATGGGTGATGAGAGCCAAGAAGAAAATGCTAAGTGAGGGGCAGAAAGTGATAGGATTGGGTGAGGCATCTATGTCAGGGAAGGATCTGGAAGGGTGTAATTTAGAGTAGAGACCAGAAAGAAGTGAGGGAGTCAAGCAGATTTATTCATTCAAGAGCTATTTGTTGAGCACCTACTGTATGCCAGCATTGTCCTAGTAGGGGACAAAGCAAAACAACATCCTGACCTACGTCCTAATCAAAGGATGGGCAATAGCTAATAAAAATAGGAGGTAAATTCTATATCTTGTTAGAATGTTATAAATCTAAAATGAAATGAAGGCAGAGTCAGGGAAAACAGGAAAGTGGGAGGAGCACAGGCTACATGAGGTTGTTTTTCTGGGTGGAAGGAACAGCAAGTGCAAAGGCCCTGAGGTATGAATGTGCTCAAAGTTTTTAAGGAACAGCAAGGAGGCCAGTGAGGCAAGGGGGAGAATGGGAGGAAGTGATGTCTCTGTGAATGTGTTGTTTTCTCCCATGTCTGTCTATAACTCCATGTGAGTCAACAACAATGGTGATAATTGTTATTACTAGAATACTGACTACTATTTTGTGAGCACCTATGAACTAGGCACAGTGCTCAGAATCTTCCACAGACTATTTCACTTCATCTTCACAATAATCTCCTCAGGTAGGTATATTATCCCCACTTTACAGACAAGGAAACTGAGGCTCAGAAAGGCTGGGTGACTTGCTCAAGGGTATGCAGCTAGTAAGTGGCAGAGGCAGGATTTGAATGCAGGCCTATCGGTTTAGTTCTGGAACCTGAGCACGGCCCTTGCTACATGGCCCTTTCTCTGCCTATCTGAGCATATGTGTTGTCTATACTCGGAGAGATAGGGTGCCTCTCTCTCCCTGTGTGTCTGGTTGAATCAATACTCATTAACACTATATGTGGGAGACCATGGTGAGTACCATTTCTTGCCCTCACAGAGCTTTATCTAATAAAGAATACAGATAATTACAACCCAGAATGATGAGTGCTTTAATGGTGGCAGAATAGGGAGCAGTGGAAGTCCAGAACTGGACTGCCTAAGAAGTGAGGAAGACTTTTAAGCTTTCTTTATACATTCATCCACTTATTCAACAACTGACTGTTGCAGGCTTTCCTGGTGCTAAGCACTAGGCCAGTGAGATAATATTTATTCACGACTATTAGTTGACATTGAACTGAACTGCTAGCTAGTGCAATAAGGTAAATTAGGAGGTAAAGTAGCTAATCCATAGTAGACCTACTAAGAACTTTATAAAGAAATCACATAATATGTTATGAGATGATAGTGCTGTGGAAAAATAGAACAGAATAAGGGGGATCAGGAGTCCTGAAGAGCTAGAAACTTAAAACAGAGATGCAATAGAGAGAACCACCAGGAAAAATGCCTGAAAAGTGAGATATGGCAAAGACTTGATGGATGTAAGGGGCCTTATTTAAGGCCCCTTATTATTTAAGGGGAAAAGGTTCCCAAGCAGCAAGAACAGCAAGTACAAAGGCCCTAAGGCTGGACTGTGCCTGGTGTATCCAGAAATAGACAAGAGGCCAATGTGGAGTGAGCCGGGGTAATGTGAGAGGAGGTTAGGACAGAAAGGTGACTAGGCACATGTGCGGGACTGTTGAGGACTTTGACAGTTCCTCTGAATGAGGTGAGAGCTATGCAGGAGGCTGAGCACAGGAGGGACATGAGCTCTCTCGGGTTCTAACAGGTTCCCACAGGCTCAGATTTTAGCAGCGTTTATTAAGCACTTACTGAGTGCCAGACGCTATTCTGCGAGAATACAATATGGTCTGATCTCATTTTATTCTCACATGGACCCCATAGAAGTTATTATTTCATTTTGCAGAAGACTGAAGAGTTTGTCACTGAGCCCCAGCCACATAGCCGTAATTTGCAGCGCCTGAGTGAGAAGGTGAAGTGAGCTACTTCCCCTCCCCAAAGCTTTTCGACAAGGATAGCCGGCAGTAGAGCTCACTCAGCATCCGGAGCTGCGTCTGTGTTCCTGTCTGTTTCTATTTCCACGCGTCGCTGTCTGTCTCCGCGCGCCTCTGCCTGCGCGTCCCCCATCTGTGCCCAAGCCGCTGTCTTTCTGCGCCCGGCCCCCGCATATCAGAGCTATTTCGGGTTTAGGCTTAAAAGCCCAACAGCTCGGAGGAAACGCTTCCTCCGGCCCCCAGCTCGGACCACGTGCCACACGCAGGCTCTGGGAGCTCCCAGTCTTCTCCACGGAATCCCCAACCTGGGGTTAGCCCCTGAGGGAGGAAGGATGGCGGGTGCTGGGGCGACCCCACCCGCGAGGCTCGGGGTCCCCCAGTGGCCAGCCCAAGCACTGACGCTGTCAAGAGCCCGGCAATGCGTCAACTGTCGCTTTGGTAACGGGCGGTGACATCACAGACAGGCAATGCGTCAGCAGCGTGCTGACATCACGCCCCGGTAGAGGCAATTGACCAGGGGCGGGGACGGATTCCAGGCCCCGCCGGCAGGGGGAGCCCCAGGACACTAATGGTGGATGCCTTTGGCTTGGTCCTGCAGGAGGCGCTGGCCTGGGCGGACATGGTCCCCGCAACCTTCACAGCGCACTAGGCTGGCAGAATGAAGAGGAGTCACAGTGTCCTGTCAGTGGCTGGGTCTGGGGAAGAGGTGCGAGGGGCGGGGCCCGGCTTGGGTGTGGGGCTTGGGCCATGTAGAAGGCAGGCGCCCTCTAGTGACGTCGGTTGTTCACTAAGTGGCCGTGAGGAGTTGTCTCCTCGTGCCTCAGTTTGCTCCTTTGATTCCATTACTTTCCTGCCACCAGGATTAAGAGGCCTTCAGCCCAAGGTTTGGAGGCAGGGTCTCTCAAGGGGCTTCAGAAGTCAGGAAAGGATTGTAGGCGGAGCCTCAGGTGAGGTCTTTCGGGTTTCAGATGTGAGAGGGGGCCACCGACATTAAAACCAACTGGGGGCTTCTTAGACTTGGAGGAGGGGAAGAGACCCTGAAAAGGTGAGGCGTTTAGAAGGATCTCATATATAAGGGACAGAGTGTACAGGCATGAGGGCCCAGAGTCCTAGGGCTGGGACATGATGGAGCCCTACAAAAATTATGGCTGAGAAGGAGCACCCCTCAACTATAAGGGGTGGGAAGACACCCTCTGTGGAAGGGATCAGCGAGTGGATCAGACTTGAGAGGGGACATTTGGAACCCATACCCCCATCAGCCTCTCTTAAATGGCTATGGAGTGTCATTACTGGGGTAGGGGCTCACAGCTGCCTAGGCAGGCTGCACACCCATCTTGCCTTTGTCCCTCCTTAGAGGCCGGGGGAGACCCCTGAACTCAGCCATGCCAACATGCTGGGGACCGAGCTCCGACGCCCTCGCCGCCGCCTCTCCACTGGTCCAGGCCTGGGCTGGGTGGACTCTGAGCCCTCGGATCCTGGGGTCCTTCTGCTGCCACGGCCGACCACATTGCCACTTCTCATCCCTCCGAGGATTTCCATCACCAGAGCCGACAGGTAGGCAAGATGGGGGACGAGGCTGGGAGATGGGGTGGAGGTACAGGGTTAGCTGGGCTAGGTCCACCGTCCCTTTCTGTGCTCCAGACTCCCTGTGTTTTGCAAAATCAGGTGAAACTTCTCCAGGAGCCTGGTGGGTCAGGCTGTGACACTCCTCCCCCAAGGTGCCCCTTGCAGCCTCTACAAAACCTTTCTTCAATTTTGTGGCTATCTGAGTCAGTAAGTGGCAAAGTTGTGGAAAAGAGTTTCAGCTTCCCAGCCCCAATGGTGCCCCCATATTCAGAGAGCTAGGCCAGGCTAGGGAGCAAGCATCTGATCTGCTGTGTGCCTTAATTTCCCCTCATGGGAGGATTGTTTCTTCTAGGACTTAAAGGGGAGGGTGAGATCTTAGAGGAAATCTGGACTGGCATTTTTCTTTCTTCTAGGGAGATGTGAGAGATATCTGTGAGCCTTTACATTGTACTTCCCTGCTATTTCTCATCAGGGTCTTCCCAAGGCACTCCAACCCCCATCTTGGCCCAAAGATGTGTTCAAAAGCCAGACAGTTGAGCTGGTCATGGCTGCTGGACCACTTGCTCCCACTGCCCTCCCCAGGTCACTGTTCTCTGAAGCCTCTGATTTACCCACCCCCTCATCTACTCAGTTGGAGGGCTCCAGGGTCTCTGCTTGAGTCATAGTACAATGATGATTTATTAACAAGTGGGAGAGGAAGTGATTGTCATTCTCACCTCTGGAGGTCTAATGTAACCCGACCACCACCCCCCCCCCCAAAAAAAAAAAAGAAAACCCTCTAGCCTCGGTAACTCCAGGTCCAGCCTGATCCATCTCAGCCTCAGGCCACAGCTTCAACTACCAGTCTGGCCTACTGCCTTGTGCCCTCCTTCTTATGGAACCTCCCTGTGGCCAGATACGCCCCCACCCCCGCATTCCTTGTTGCCTATCTAGAGCACTGACAGATGCTACAGTCCCCATACCCATACCCCAAGACTGGCCCAGTCCAGAACCCTCAGTTGATCTAGGGAGGAT